>HG992146.1:23324633-23924633 GCA_905220505.1 Laothoe populi
GTGCATAAAGATAATAATAAAAATAAAACATTTAGCAAATAAGCATGTACATACATAAATACTTGGATATATACTTAATAAATATAATAATTTTGACAATAAGATATATAAATGCATACACATATACATATAGGTACATAATATAAAATAAATATACTAAGAATTAATGAGATGATTCCGCAACTCTGTCCAGGAGTAAATTTCGAAGTCTCCACTTGAAAGCCAACTTGGTGGTGCACGACCTGATTTCAAGGGGGAGTGAATTCCAAAGAAGTATAGATTGAATGGCGAAAGCCGGCCTGCCCGGATTGCTCATTGACTTGAATTAACTTGTATAGCGTCACTTACTTAGTCTATGCCTTGTATTTACACGTATATCAATCTTAAACAGTTTTTTTGTTCTATAATTATGTATGGAACTTAAGTGTAATACTTCTAGTATTGTTATTAATTTTAATTGATATTATATGTTATGATGAAAATACAAAAGACCTACGGCTGAGTTTCTTGGTGCTTCTTCTCAGACCAGTGGGCATTTCCGAAGCACCGGTAGATAAACTTAAACCTGACATGTAAAAAGTGCCCCTAGTGGCCTAATTTACAAAATAAATGATTTGATTTGATTTGATTTGAAAGAAGAGTGAGTGAAGTCAGAGCTGTGAGGGGGGCATTTAAGAAGAAGGTTGCTAGTTGAACGGAGGTTTCTATCGTGACTGTCACTAAGATAGATAAAGTGAGAAGATAAGTAAGAGGGAGGGGTAGGGGACGTAAGTAAAGTAAAGAGAGTAGTAAGAGCTCGCATAGATCGTCGCTGGCGAATAGGTAGCCATTTTAATTGCGAACGATAGGAAGAAACGTGGTCATATTTGCGAAGATTAAAAATAAATCGAATGCAGTTATTGAGAAGTCGGTCAAGTTTGTTGAGTTGGTCTGCATTCAGATCTATATATGATATATAATATGAGTCTCCCAACGGCTTCAAATATAGTTGATATAAATCTGTCATCATATTACAGAAAATGTATTTTCACCCTCGGAATATTTGAAATTCAAGTGGTTAAAGTTTCGAGTGAATAAAATGGGATTGTAAAAGAATCGAGAGAAGAGTGTTTAGTGTTGGGAATGATATTTGAATCGGCCATTGTATATCAAAACCTCTCAGGCGAAATAGCGGCGGGTTCGTGTGTGGTGCATGGTAATAGCTGAGGCGGATTGTGTTTTAACAGGTATAAATTTTTATTTGATATCATATAAAATTTATTTAAGGAACAAACAGTATTATAATATGCAATGATTAGTTACTTATAGCTAACTGTTAAACTAATAAAATAACCAATATAAATAAACCTTATTATTTGTAACTTATTTCGTATTTATGAAATCAAAGATACAGGCAAAAGGTTTCTATAACATTGACCAGTCACGGATCAGTTGCATGCCGGCATGCACAAAATACTGGCAGCACTCGCCGTTCTTACATGCTATTTTCAACTTTAATTTTATAGAAATAAAATTGATTTTGGCTTCTATTTACTCCGTACTACCTTACCTTCTTAATATTCTTTTGATATGCGAGTGGTTAATATCAGAACAGCTGAACCTGCATTCAATCGAAGTTATCACTTTGCTGTTATGCAGTGTTTGCCAATGTTTGGCAAGGAGTGTAAATGTGTAGACTCGAGATGATTTTTAGTCTGTGTATTTTAGCTATAAACAAAGTTTATATACTAATGCGGTACGTGCATATAATCTTTTTATTTACTTCCTATAAACGCAACTTTATCTAAGTACGTCCAATTATGTAGTGGTGTGCTGTCACTACATATACTCCCCCCTTAAGAAAAAATGTTATAACAATTCCTATCGTAAAATAGGAGTTGTAAACGATCTGTTAAAACACAGTGAGTATTTAAATGGACAGATTACTCGTGTCAGCGAATACAAAACCGCACTACCGGCCCAACTGTCGCTACACAGTGCAGTGGTCAACAAAGAAAAAACATATCATCCCTTTGGATCTTCATAATAATTTTATGTGTATAATAACAAAAATTATATATTTACTTTCTGTCAATACATTTGTCAGTGTCATTTTTGTGAAGAAAATAAAGAAATACTACTCACCGAGAAATACCACGAGTCCGGAATTTTTATGCCATCATCTAAACTATATTTTTATCCGCCTTTAACTTATGAATCTATTGAAAATTGAAACAATTATTATCTATGCAGCCAGTGTGTGAAAATACAGAATATATGAAACTGCATGCAATAGTGCTGTATAATTGCGTTCGAAAATATTTTCGCCTATTTCTTAGATAAGTGGCAGAGCAGAGCTTTTAGCTTTGTCTGTGGCATGAATAGACCGCCGCTTGGGTTAGAACCAGTGTCGCACAGAGAATACATGCGACAGCTTGTTTGTACCATTTGTATAAATTGTGCTACTAAGTGGTATAATATACGAGAGTCCGTCTGGGTAGGTAATGCTTTGTCTATTCATGCCGCTAACAGTTTATAAGCACACTTATATTTGGGCCAATTACTGGCTATTATAAGTTAACATCTTTTTATGTAATAGTTTCTTATGTTTACGCAAATATTATACATTGAAATAAAACGAATTTTACGGATTCTATCGCGGTTTATTTTACTTGTTTAACCTCACGTTTCGAAGGCTTTACAACCTTCATGGTCACGGGGCAGGGGGAGTTGTATGGCGTCACATATGTATAGTGCAATGTTTCTCTTTCTTCTTCATCTATCTTTTTTATGTCTCTAATACCATGCAGTACTTTGTAATTCAGAAGCTTAACCATGAGTTTATGTGCCAAATTTAGTTTCTCACGTAACCGATATAGGCCTTGTTTATTTTTGTCATATACATATTTTACGTTATCGCTAACGTGAAATAAAAAAACTCATGGTCTAACTAGTCTGGCTGGCGTTGCTACTGGCATGGACAGCCGTACCCAGCATAAGCTTAGTGTAGTAGGAATATAAAAAACTTTTTAATTAGTGGCCTCTTCTTTATTTCTACTATAATTTGCTCATTATCTATACTGCAAGAATTATCAAAATTGTTTCGTGTGGTAATTGTGAAATTTATTTTATGAAATTAAATGAAATAGTTAATTTTGTTACTATTACGAGTCTGGGTATATTCCAATGATTGCGAACTCCATGTGATCAACCTAAAAGTCTTATTATTATTGCGAATAAAAACGAAAGTTCCTGAGACCTAGAACCGACTGTCCAAAAGGGTGATGTTTTGTAAATAGTATTTTGTGATACAGTAGAAATATTTCTAATCGCTTGTAGCTTGCGACTATTCGTTATATTTCGGCATGTAACTAGTTTGTTCGTGGTCGGGTCGGAAATGACAGCCCGCCCGCATTCTGTACTCGCTCGATGTCAGTGCCGTGACAGCCGGAGGGTATCTTGGGACAGACCCCTCAGATATTATCTTTTTATAACAATTCGAAAATATCTCAATGTATACGCGAGTAAATATGGTGTAGTGTGAAAAAGCTACTCCGCAGGCCGGTATGATACCATGCAGTACTTTGTAATTCAGTAGCTCAATCATGAGTTTAAGTACCAAATTTAGATTGTCACGTAACCGATAGAGGCGCTGTATACTTAATAATAATATAATAATAATACTAGCCCTGTATTAAACATTGTCCCACTGCTGGGCACGGGCCTCCTCTACTAATGAGAGGGGCTAGGCCTTACTCCACCACGCTGGCCTAATGCGGGTTGGCAGACTTCTCATACCTTCAAAATATTCTCAGATATGCAGGTTTCCTCACGATGTTTTCCTTCACCGTTAAAGCAAGCGATAATTAACATTTTAATACACACATAACTTTAGAAAAGTCAGAGTTGTATGCCACTTGGGTTTCGAACCTACGACTTTCGTCTTGGCAGTCCGTACCGCAACCAACTAGGCTATCGCTGCTATCTGCTGTATACTTTGTCATATAAATATTTAACGTTGTCGCTAACGAACATACGTTACATATATAATATTATGTCGAGTAGTGAGATACAATTGTCTCTCGCCAACTGATACTCTAACTGGACGGCACTTACCATCAAGTGAAAGAAAACCGATTTGTTTGTACACTCTACAACGCGCACATACCACAATGAAACATACAATAATACTATTTCTACAATTAAAAGCTAAAACTAATGGCATTTGCGCGTCGCGGCTGTGACAGGTAGGTGACCACTCAGCGTACTGCTGTGCTGTGGCACGTACATAGTACCACAACACAGCGCTGGTTTTCAGTGATCACCTTCAGGTGCAGTGAGGTCACTTTGTCTTGCCAGGATAAAATAAATGTTTCTGATGTTTTTTTTTACTTTATTGGCTGGGTCGTGACACCTTAAATCCTCTATGAACAGATAAACAGTATCTACAAAAAAATACAATTATCTTGAGTCGTGGGTAATGGTAGCAACGAGAGCATTTCGGTCTCTCAACACCCAGCAGCTGCCACCAGCAAAACAAATGGGTATTGTGGTTATGTTTAAATTCAGTGTCATATTTTTCTGTGCCATTAGTATTTTTGCTTAGCCAATCTTACGTGATACAATTCTTATTTGGTAAGAATTGTTTACTATAAAACAGAATCTACTTAAGTAATTACTTTTACTCAAGTAAAGTGTGTTCACATTGACGAATTCAGACCCGTTGTCATTAAACAATATACGAGCATATTCGCATTCCCCGCCTCAGAGACAGACTGTCTCATATAGTGTCTTTAACGCGGAGGGTGCATTGTGGATAGTTGTAGTTGATTTACCAGTGCAATGAAATAGGCATGTAAAAATATAATTAAAAAAACATATAAACCTTTAAACAAGGTTAATAAAATTTAGGTTACGTCTATGAATGTAAGCAGCCGCAAGACAGTCCTATCATAGTATTTTCTACATAATACCACTTTACCCTACCCGGAAATCCGGAAAAACCCAGACCTCAGCACAGCAGTTGTAACGCATGCGCAAAAAAAACTACCGAGGCAGCCTATAGTATATATTTTCTACGAATTATCTTATCCCAACTCCGTATAGGAACCTGGCCTTTTAAAATCCCTACCTTTATAAGGGAGCCTACAGTTAACGGTCTTATAAATTAATGACCCCCAGGGCAGAGCGATCGTGAGCCTCTCGCAATTGTGCAAAAAAAGAAATCATTAAAATGTGAAATATAATTCAATGCCTACTCGAAGCCGTGGTACCGGTTGATTAGAGATTCTTTTAATATCATCCTCTAAAGATGGCTTGTTTAAGAAATATTCTGCGTCAATATTATACACCTCGAAGATTTTGACATCGAATAATATAGTAAAAATGAGAGCAACATTTTAGACAGTAGATTTGCGTATAGAAAATTATATTAATAATACTAATTAAACATTTTCCCACTGCTAGGTATGGGCCTCCTGTACAAATGAGAGGGGTTAGGCCTTAGTCCACCACGCTGGCCTAATGCGGGTTGGTAGACTTTATATACCTTCGAAATTCTTATGAGAAATCTCAGGTATACAGGTTTCGTCCCGATGTATTCCTTCGCCGTTAAAGCAAGCGATAATGACCAATGAATAATAATAACACCTAACAGTCACACATATAGCCCCGACCCCACACTTAAATACAAGTCTTGTGTTGTGGGTATCAGGGACTACGAGAGACTTTTGGTCTCACAACACCCAGACCCCGGACACAAATATCTGTCTGCCACACAAACATTTGCTCCGGTATGGGAATCGAACCCACGGCCTTTCACAGTCGGCTACTCGCCAACTGCGCCACGGAGGCTGTCAATAATATAAACGTAACTTTAGAAAAGTCAGAGGTGTATGCCATGCGCTATTTTTGAACATACGACTTTCGTCTTGACATAGACAATTAAATCGCATGTAGAAACTTATCGATACAGTGGTCCTTAAATATCCGTCAAATATTCCACAACTTATATCAAAGCCAATTAGTTCCTCCGATTTAACAAACCTATTAATTACAATGGCACATTTCGAAAACTTTGTACCATCAGTCTAAGCCCGCGCTGCGTAGAATATGTCCAATAACAAGAACTATCATTATTTTAATGTAAACTCCAACACAGCGGGGACTCGACAGGCATTTAAACTTCTTAATGGGTTTTGCATCGGTAGTAAAACAAGCATAACTTGTAATTATAGCGTAGTTGAAAGGCCACCGACATAAATGCACAAATTAATGCATATTCTCTCAAATAATATCAAGTGGCGTTGCATGTGTTAGACACAATGAAGTAAAGCTTATACAGTTTTAATTTTCAATGCACCGTAATCACGGGACTATAGAGTCCCGAACATTTGGAAGGCATGCGTGGGGCCGAAGCCAACACGTAGAGACCCGTTAGACAATTTTAATATAATTTTGTGATGTGACACCAGCCGACGGTTATCCCTGTAATATATATTGATAATATAATAATGTAATAATGGCTATGTATGGTTACAGTCTGAACGTTTCTGAACCTCCCTGCTTCATTCACAGCATCGCCGCCATGTTTGTAGCACTTATTATTTTATTTTTATGTACATATTTTATTTATTTAATTCGGTCCACCAGCGGTTTCTACATTAGTACACGTATATAAAAATTGCTTTAGTGTTATAGTCTGAATATGAACTGAAAATTATGTCATAATGCATATGCGCATGCGTTACGACTGCTGTGCTGAGGTCTCGGGTTCGATCCCCGGGTCGGGTAAAGTGATATTTGGTTTTTCTATCTAGAAATTCTCAGTATCAGCCCGGAGTCTGGAATCTGTGCCCAGTATGGCGATAGGCTCACCCTCTATCACATTATGGGACCGAAATTCGGCGAAAGTGGGTGTACTGGTGCCTACCCCTTCGGGGATTACAGGCGTGAGTGTATGTATGTAATTATGTCATACTATTGTCAATTTCCCTTTTATTCATTACCATCGTGTGACAAAGACAGACAAAACTACACGAGATAGCACAAAGCACATTGTACAAAAACAAAGTAGCGTACATATGGACGAGAGCAACCTCACGTGTTCAGGCATAATGAAAAAAAATAATTGGGCCCAGCCATTCGGCGTCATCTCGGGTTTTTATCGCCATCCTGCTTGTATAACCGTCGTTATTGTCCTACGTGACTCGTACCGCTACCGAAATGCTTTCTGTAAGAATAATATATTAAATATTAATGTTTTCAATTTAATAAAATGCCGGGAAAGTCTGGACTAAGAAGAACAAAAATTGTTAACATGACGAATTAGTTTTTAAACAAATTCACAGTATAATGTATGAATGCCACTCGAATATTCATTTCAGGGTCTAATGATAAAATTATAACATAAATAAATAAAAAATAAAATTATGTTTGTTTTGTTTGTGGATCTGAATAATGTTTTTGCCAAAAGGAAAATTGTAAAACTAAGTATTTTTCTATAGAGTTTCGATCTCCTACGGTATCGATAAACGTAATGACGCGTAGCCGCTGGTAAAGTTATTATGTAATAAAAATAAACAATTATTGAAACACTTTATGACTATCCCTTAAATAAGATGAAACAACCAGAGCCAAAAACACCAAATGAGACAAAAATCCCGCTGCTTGGATCAAACCTGCGACATCTAAAATTCGGTGTGACCATACCACGCAAGATATTTATTTTATTTTATTTATTACACACAAAACAGGTTATAATCGGGTACAAATTGTACACCAAATTATATAAAGTTTTTTAACATAATTATAACCTACAAATTTGTGTTCCGGAATTAATATATTAATATTAATTCCGGAACTTTCTTATAGCGTTAACAATTATGTTAACGCGATAACAAAGTAAAAATTATACAAGTATATAAGTCAGTAAGTAAGTATAAACCAGCGATAGCCTAGTTGGTTGCGGCACGGACTAGCAAGATGATAGTCGTATGTTCGAAACCCAAATGGCATACATCTCTGACTGTTCTAAAGTTACGTGTGTATTTAATGTTAATTATCGCTTGCTTTAACGGTGAAGGAAAACATCGTGAGGAAAACTGCATACCTGAGAATTCCCTGCAGTGGGACAATGTTTAATACAGGGGTATTATATATGTCAGATGGCTTGTTGTATATCACTATCCCGTCTGATACAAAAAGCCATCGGACTTTATAAAAGTTTTATAAGGCCGCAGCTTGCGCTAATCTATTGGGAAATCTCCACCTAGCAGACAATGACTTCTAAAAAAATGATAATTTATTAACTTTAATTTTATCGAAGAATTCTGTTTCACTAGCGATTCTGCACCATATTCTACTCCTCGATAACATCACGAAGGGCACAACGGTGTTGAGATGAATTACTTTCTAGCTGTAGAATCATTATAATTTATTAAATGAAAACCACTTGTTGACCCTGTCATCCTGCAAGAGCACGATCTACATTACCTTCTGTGCCCTCGGTTTGGTAATTACCAGTCATTTTTTCTGTTCCACCTATACATTTTAAAAGGACTATGTATTCGAAATATTAAAAAATGTTATTTAAATAAGAAAAAAATTAATTCACACATCACCCGGCTACTTTAAGTAATATTACCAAGTTATAAAAAGAAACGTTTTTATTTTTTCTGTCTGCTTTTCTGTCTTAAGCAAAATGATATATAACATTTATTTTTTCTTTCAGATTTCGAACATTACTTACTACGAGAAGTAAGTAATTGTAACATCCTATTCACTTTCCTTAAATCACAGAAAACCAAAGAATCATTTAATGAACGAGTCTTGCAACCTGTGTGTTGTCGCTACGGCAGTGGCTTCGGCATGAAAACTTAAAGTGGCATATCACGCAAACCATGCAATTAGGGCTGATGTGTTTTAACGGTTACTTTTATTGGTTATACAAACACCCGCAGATCGACAAAGGCCCCTTAGGTTATGTAATATGAAGAACCCCTTTTAATATATATAGTATTTTTTTGGTACAAGCTGGCAAACAAGGAAACGGTTTACGTGATGTTTAGTGATTTACACAGCCCATATCCATCATATTAAAAAAAATGTGCCCACCGAAACTCTCACTCATCGTATAAACCGCAACAAAAAGTTACTATATGTTTTTTTTTTATCCTAGCACGGCATAGTGATCACACTGCACCTGATGGTAAGCGCAGTGCCGTCCAATTAGAGTATCGAGTAGCGAGAAACAATCTATCTCCCGCTACTCAACACAATCATGCCGGCCTGCTTCTTCACACTACGCCATGGGCAAGAAGGTGAAGAAGCGGTCGTGGGTCTAATGTCAGAGTACTTAGATGTGTCAGTGATATGTTCCACTACGCAACTATTTTTGCTCATACCAATATTTAAAATAAATATTGTAACCTCAATGTTCAAGCAATTGATTCTGTAATTGCTTTTGCGTATTATATTCGGTTGCATATCGAATAATGTACAAAATTAAACACAGGAAACTACCCTATTAAGGTCTAGGCATTTTTCTTCTTCTTTTTTTAAATTTATGGCTCCACTTATACATGATTCTGCCAGTGTCAAGGACTGTCTAGGCTTTATAAAGAATCGAATATCTGAAGTGGCTTCAAATATCTAGAACTATATTTGTCACAATTCGTTTTGTAAATCTATTCGACCACTTGCCGTCCAATCCTTTCACGAGTCCAAACCCGCATAAATTATGTAAAGCGGGAGCGCACAAACAAGTTTGCATACAACGACTGAATGTATAATATTTCATAATCCTAAGAGCATAAAACACATATTTCACTGTAGCTACCTTATTTGCCAGAGACTATCTGCCGGTAAAACCCAACTTACAGGTTTATGCATATCATTTAGAAATGCAAGTGCTGGACTATTTTATGAAAATAGTTCAGTCCCCTCGTAGCGGTTAAATTGAATTGAAATAGTACTACTATAGACTTAACAGCGATAGTTAGCGGGGAGTATGGAGAGTACAGATATAAATTGTAGGTTCGAAACTAATCTGATTTTACAAATTTAAGTGTGTGTTAGTGTAATTATATATTGATTTAACGCTAAAAAAACTCCGTAAGTAAAAGACACTTAAGAATTCTTCTTAACAATTTCGAAGGTATCTGAAGTCTACCAACTCATTATCGTGGTGAATTAATGCCGAAACTTTCTCATTAATAGAGCTCTGTACCGCGGTGTACGACAATATATTATTATAATAAATTTGATACTATTATTAAGTAACGTCGAGTTTTTATGATTTTTAAATAGTAGAAATAATGCCTTTCAAATATAATAGCAAAATATAGAAAGGTGTGCCTGCCACGCCTCCATGGATTGTATACCTCTTTTTCCAAAAATAACCTGCACGCGGACGGAACATTTGTTTTAAAAAAACTATTAAAGATGATAAATAAATACACCCAACAGTCACACACATAATCCCGACCCCACACTAAGAGTCTTGTGCCGTGACTAAAGAGATTAAAACGTACTCCAATAAACATTACCACTCAAAAATGTATAATTAAATACACTGTAAAGAAGTAAACATGTCTTGGAGCGGGAATTGAATGTGCGGCCTCTCAATTCGCAACCACTGGCCCGCTGAGCTACAGAAGTTGAAAGAACGAATTTAAAATAAAAAAAAATAAACTTCGATCTTTCACCTTTATGGTACCAGTAGTAAAAATCGTAGTTTATGTGCACATCAAAATATAATCCATTTGGATTCCGTGGCGTATAGATTAGTGCAAGATATTATAGTTTATGTGAGCACATGACAGCGAAGCACTCTTCATTACACCCTCATAGCGGTCACAAAATTTCATTACTTATTAAATCAAATTGAAAAATCAAGTTATCAATTGAGAACTGCGCTGTTCATATATAAGATGAATTTAAACTTAGAATCAATTTAAAACTAACACATGTAAATGATTTTGAAGAATTTAAATTAGAAATTAAATAACACATTTAAAATATTTTGAAGAATTTAAATTAGGAATTAAATAACACATTTAAAATATTTTGAAGAATTTAAATTATAAATTTAATAACAATAAATTTAAAATAAAAATGTGATATTTAGATCAGCGGGATCTCGTTTATCTTTATAAAAGTAATATAATAATAGGACATCAAATAAAAAGAAGGTGACTCACGAACGTAGAAGGAAATACAATAAATTTAATGCCACTGTTATATTAAATCATAAATGTATATCGTTTTAAAATTCATTTAAAACTAATAAATCTTTATAACTTCACATCAATATGCATAGACAAATATTGACCTCTATTGTTTCTTTAAGAGCATTTTAAATCTGTTTTGGTTCATCAATATTTGAACAAAATAAATCTGTAATGGTTTGAAATCAATCAGTCCAGGTGGGGTCGGCTGTCGCTGGTTGATAACAGCTTTTGTCTTTTTCCATTATTGAGAATCGAATCATGGAAGTTTAATACTTTAATAATATATTACCTATTATTACCACGACGAACATTGAATAAATCAATAATATGTTTTGACAGCTACTAGGGTTTTCTTGATCCCAGACTAGGATGTTTTTGCACAATTTGTAAACTGCACCAGGCGTTACTAGCCCCGCATAAGTATTGCTAGAGTTATTTGCGCTATACAAGTTAGTCATACATAAGAACAAAACATGGATTTGGAGCGTCAAAAACTAATCATATCGACAATTGGCGGGTAGCGACATTTTTGCTGTATTGAGTTATATCCATATTCGGAGTCAACAAATTTGTCTGCATCTTTGCCTAATTTAAATTTTTAAGTCACCTTTTTTGGGGCTATTGTCTAAACATTTACAATATTCCTTTAAAAAATCTATACCAAATAAATCCACAAAAAGCCGGCGTCCCGAATTTTGAGCACTCGAAACCAGTTTGGTAGCTTTTTATATATATATATATATATATAGTAGGAAGTAGGATAATACACACAAGACTCGATTTGAGCGCTGAGAGTTCCATATAAAAATCTACCAAACTGGTTTCGAGTGCTCAAAATTCGGGACGCCGGCTTTTTGTGGATTTATTTGATATAGATTTTTTAAAGGAATATTGTAAATGTTTAGACAATAGCCCCAAAAAAGGTGACTTAAAAATTTAAATAAGCAAAGATGCAGACAAATTTGTTGACTCCGAATATATATAAACATATATATATATACACACAGTCAGGTCATAAGTATTGTCGCACAGTAAAAACTTTTATTTTAGAATGCTGGCCACAAAAAAGTTTATGGAATTCGAATTTCAAATTGCCCATGAAAATAAAAATTTATACTTTTTAGAATTTTACTCATTTTTAAATATGGAGTGGACGCTTAAAGAAGACCGTGTTGCAGTAATTGCGTTGCATCGTTGCGGTTACGCGCCAATTCAAATTTTTTACGTACTGAAAAATTTGAATATAACCAAAAGATTCGTTTATCGTACCATCAAACGATACAATGAAGACTCTAGTGTAGATGACAGGTCAAGAAGTGGTCGCCCTCGGTCTGTTAGGACTCCAGCAGTGATAAAAGCTGTGAAGGCCCGAATTCAAAGAAATCCCAAACGTAAGCAGAAACTGTTGGCCCTTCAGATGGGGTTAAGCAGAACCACGGTGAAAAGGGTGTTAAATGAAGACTTAGGGCTTCGGGCATATCGAAGAAAAACAGGACATCTTTTGAATGCTCGTCTAATGGACCTGAGACTGAAGAGATGCCGGGCTTTGTTGAAGCGGTACGCGGGAAAAAAATATCGGGAAATTCTTTTTTCAGATGAAAAAAATTTTACCGTAGAAGAGAGCTACAACAAACAAAATGATAAGGTGTACGCACACAGTAGTGAAGAAGCGAGCAACCGTATTCCGCGTGTCCAACGAGGTCATTTTCCATCCTCGCTCATGGTATGGTTGGGAGTTTCTTATTGGGGCTTAACAGAGGTACATTTTTGTGAGAAAGGTGTAAAAACGAATGCAGTTGTGTATCAAAATACAGTCCTGACGAACCTTGTGGAACCTGTTTCTCATACAATGTTCAATAACAGGCACTGGGTATTCCAACAAGATTCGGCGCCAGCTCATAGAGCGAAGAGCACACAAGACTGGCTGGCGGCGCGTGAAATCGACTTCATCCGGCACGAAGACTGGCCCTCCACCAGTCCAGATTTGAATTCGTTAGATTATAAGATATGGCAATATTTGGAGGAAAAGGCGTGCTCAAAGCCTCATCCCAATTTGGAGTCACTCAAGACATCCTTGATTAAGGCAGCCGCCGATATTGACATGGACCTCGTTCGTGCTGCGATAGACAACTGGCCTAGCTTAAGATGTTTCTATATGTTTTATACTTTTTCTTTCAAACTTAACTACCACGCGGGCGAAGCCGCGAGCAAAAGCTAGTTAATCACATTTCTTTATGTTTAAGTAATCTAACAGTTCTGTAATATACAAATTATAGTTCAAATAAAAATAAAAACAAAAGCTTTGCCATTTTAAGCATAATAATACCAAATGGAACTGCTTTATAATTATCGTTATCGGATTACTTATTTAAACTAAAACAAACAATTCAGCCAAATTAGTTATTCATGAGGTACCTACAACAATTAGGAGAATTATAGAACAATTATGTATAGATAAGTCTGGAAAAACAACGGTGTGCATATGAATAATAGAGAATATAAGAGAACAGTGAAGAATATTGGAGATTAAGTGCAAAAGGTGTCGTGTGTCATGTCAGGCACACCCCTTGCTTGATTGAAGAATTTTCCGTTGGCTATAGGAACACCTTCAACACATTGGTTGACAACCAACCACCAACTACAGAACATATTATAAGCAATATACCCGTTCTTCAATAGGTAAGAAAAGGTAATTGAAAATTCAATTAGAAAAAAGTCCTTGTTTTGAAATAAATAAATAACACCGAACAGTCACACACATAGCCCCGACCCCACACTAAGATACGAGTCTTGTGTTGTGGGTATCAGGGACTACGAGAGACTTTCGGTCTCACAACACCCAGACCCCGGACACAAATATCTGTCTCTCACACAAACATTTGTCCCGGTGTGGGAATCGAACCCACGGCCTCTCGTTTCACAGCCAGCTACTCGCCAACTGCGCCACGGAGGCTGTCAAAATAGAATGACTACAAAGATTTACTCGTACTTAATCTCTCTAATCTAGAAAATCTAGACCGTCTTGAAAATAGTGTGTGTAATATGGACATATATATAAATAGCTTGGCATAAAGTACATGTTCTTGATGTTTTCCATTCTTCCATCTGGTGGCGACGCAATAACTTTATGTCAATCTTAAAAAGGTGAACTTAATTCAAAATAACTTCTCCTTTCATAGATGAAAGCAATTTCATGTATTTCAAAGTGAATAAACAGAGTGATGTTTACTATACTAATGCAATCAGTCCGTCTGCAACAAAACTGAGACGTAAAGCTTCACAGATGTTCTCGAACATTCGTTTACTCAAATTTATCTCAGTTCAGTTGCCACAGTAGTGCACTTAAAACTTCTCCAATGCGAGATTGAGAATGGAGTCGCTAAACATACATTAACCAGCTGTAAATGGATAGAAGCAATATCTTTCGGAACCCAAGGTGACCGATATAGACAGCAACACACTAATCTACTATAATAATATAATAATTGGACTAGCCTGAGAGGTTAGCCTACCACTCCAGACTGCATTGGTAGACGCTTTCATCTTTATCCCGGGCAGACGTTGTCCTGCCATAAACCGCCTTCTCTGCGGAACGAATATTCGTTAAAAAATAAGAAATTCAGATATTGATAACAGCGACACCTATCTGATCGCTACTAAATTTCACAGGAACATTCTCTGGACTAATCTGAAGATGGCCTGAAAATTTCATAAAAATCACTCCAGCTGTTTCGAAGTTCATAAGAGATATAGAAACATTTTTTGTGTTTGCTGCAGTGGTCGAGTTGATGGCTGTGCAACATGAGGCCGCGGATTCTACCCTTAAACTGATTTGTTTTTTTTTTTCCTCGATAGGCAGACGAGCAGACGGGCCACTTGATGGTAAGTAGTCACCGCCGCCCATAGACTTCTGCAATGCCAGGGAACAGCAAAGCCGCTGCCTACCGTTAAATTGCGAACCGTTGTATCGGGTCTGATTGCTGTAGGACCATAGTTCCTTGTAATTGATACCCATGATATGTTTAATGTAGTTTGGGTGACTGTTTGGTATATATTT
The DNA here is from genome assembly GCA_905220505.1 of Laothoe populi. Taxonomy (NCBI): domain Eukaryota; kingdom Metazoa; phylum Arthropoda; class Insecta; order Lepidoptera; family Sphingidae; genus Laothoe; species Laothoe populi. The sequence continues at coordinate 23,339,901 of HG992146.1, forward strand.
TTATAAATTTGAAAAACTTAAATTGAATAATATCTGTTAAAGTAAATGGAAAGTGTAAACACGCGATAAAAGGCGCTTTCATAACAACCTCTATATTCCAACCGCCTCACTAATTAATTTTGTACGATGTTATTAATAGTTATAGTGTTTCTTCGTTTGAGCGATATTTGATATCAGAGAAACCAAATCACAGGAGTCATAGAACAACTACGAAAAATACAATGTTTAATTATAAGGTCTCTAGAAATATAATCGGCGTTTTGAAAATGCTTAAAGATCTAAGCGAAACTACTACAACACTCAGACGTAGTTAAATTAGTCTGAATTTAGATATTTAGTCAAATACTATGTGACTGGAAGAATGGGTAGAGGGCGCCCAAGGAGAACGTTTACGAATCAGATAAACGATCTTCTCCTAAAAGGGCAAATCAGAAGTACCTCCAACCGTCGAAAATGTATGAGAAGATTTATGAATGTGGAAGAGGCGATAGAAGTGTGTCAGGATCGTAGCTTGTGGCACTCAATAGTCTCTGCTTAACCCCATCGGTTACGGGCGTGAGTGTATATGTATGTCGGAGCAACATGAAAAAGGATACTCCATTGAACTTTTAAATAACTCGTTTTATTGTAAAATGTGTACCGCCACAGTAACTTAGATTGTGCTGTGTTTAAAAGAGCAACCATGGAGTTTCTTGCCAGCTTCTTCTCCATGGATGACTGAATTCCGAACTGGCAGTAGTTTAATAAACTCTGAAGTCTGAAGTGATAATCTTGAGTTTTACTACCGAACTATTATTATACGATGACCATCCTGACTATATCTGGAGATCGGAGAGGGATGTCTGAGCCCTCTCACAACCCGGCCTGCGGTCTTGCCGACGACATGTGTATATGTACTATGTAAATATATTATCAAAACCAAATACATTTTTATTATTATTTCTTCGTGTTTGCACTAAGTATGTCAAAGCACATAATATTTGGGTGACTGAGTTTTCTGTTTTGCCTGATATTAGCTACTCAGCAGGCCGGTATGATTGTGTCGAGTTGCGAGAGATGGTTGTCTCTCGTCACTTAATACTCTAACTGGACGGCACTCCGCTTACCATCAGGTGGAGTGTGGTCACGTTGCTATGTCAGACAAAAATATAATAAAATATTCCAAATATTAATTATAACTTGATTAACTTTTAAACTTCTCCCTAACGAGAAGGAATGCTTTGCCTAAAATACTTTTTAAAACAAAAACTAATTACGGGCCTGGTACGTGCCATATTACTGGAGCCTTAAGGTTTTGAAGTGAAAACTTCTTTAGGCATGTTGGGAACTTTTGTGATGGGAAAAAAGCACTGAACCACGTGAGTTCAGTGCTTTTTTCTGTCATGTCTGACTGTCATGTTCAGATTATTTTACTCTTGATCGTCATGTGTGTGTGTGCGTCAAGTCATTGTCACCGCAGGAGACTGTGTTCTACACAATGAATAAGTGCACCCAAGAACGATAGAGTGTAAGAATCGAACCTGCACCTACTGTAATTTAATTTTACTATGCCTATAAATTTCGCGCAAGCAATAACACAAAGATTTATCGCAATCGGATGAACCGTGTGACAGTACATAAAATATAAACATTGGTTTTTAGCATTTTTTATTTATTGTTAATAATGTTTAAAAAGTAATACGTTATTCGATCATAAACTATCTTTTAGAGTTCATGTGAATTGATAAATCGCGACATCAGTTTTTTTTATCTAAGATTAATAAGTCAGTTATATTATTTTTTGTCATACGTTGAAGGATTTTACGTAAATATACTTAATAGTTGTTACTTAAATGTTTCGAAATTAATTTCCAGAAAAATCTCAGAAATTTCATGGAACTCAACGTAATTTTTATTGTAACGTAAGGCTATCCTTATAACCGATTTTTTATTCGCGTTGTTGTTGATGATGTCAGTGGATTACCGAGCCGAAGGTGATGATGATGATCATCCGTCAAGACTATTTAAAACCACGCATTGCCGATGATACACAAGCGCGTGGCGTGTGTTAACGTGTCATTTTTACTTACATGAGTGGGAGGATTCCGGATTCCGGAAATATGTTTTGGGAGATTCCAACGATGCAATAATGGTCGCTATCGAAACAACATTTTTGACAGCCCCCGTGGCGCAACGTATGAGTAGTTGCCTGTGAAGCGAGAGGCCGTGGGTTTGATTCCCGCACTGAGACAAATGTTTGTGAGACAGACAGATATTTGTTTCGGGTCTGGGTGTTGTGAAACCGATGTCCCTCTTAGTTGTTGATACCCACGATACAGATTTTACCTAGTGTGGGGTCAGAACTGTGTGTGACCGTTGGTTGTATTTATTTATTCTTACTCAAACTCAAACGCAACAATAAATCAAATGATCACACGTCATTGACGTAGAACTCACCGTTGAGCCCAAATAACACACTTTAGATTCTCAAGACACCGATGCATTAAGACTACCCCTTCCACTATAACAAACAACGGTTCAAATTAAAGTCCGAGACCTTTAAAGGGCGCTCTTGAAATTGAGCAAATATTTTTTCTGGCTAAAGCGACGTAGGCACCGGCTGCATTGTTGGGTGAAGCTGTAAAAGCACTGACGTATATTATATGGACTGGATATATAATACAAAATGACAGCTATTTTCTTGACTTATTTGAAGCGCCCCTCTCGAGTGTATTTGAAACTAAATTTGACATATAATAGGGATGTTGATATTTTTTAAAATATCGAATTTCCGATATATCGATATTTTTAAATATATCAATATCGGAGTTTGATATATCGATATTTTTAAATATATTAATATCGGAGTTTGATATATCCGAAAAAAATATCGATATATCGATATTTTTATTAAAAATTTTGACTCGTCTAAGGGTCTGGTCCTGACGCCATACATCCTTTCTTCGAGAATCGGAGCGCCAATGAATTTATTAGATTCAAAGATCTTGGAATCATATTTGACGACACCTTAAAACGTGATGTTTTTTAGTTTTTTTTTAATTATAATATTGTGCCATGAACTTAATATTATTTTCTACTTTTTAGTTCGGCTAGCTATTAAAGTGTGCTATTTTTTAAATATCATTTATAGTTCCAAAACAGCATCAAACCTAGTTATAATAAAATATTTGATTGTAAATTAAGACCCCATAAAAAAATATGAATATCTAAAATGAAACCATATATTTTTTATTATCTTGGTGAACCTATAGATCATATGTCCTTGATACGTGTGTAAATATTCAAGTAAATCGGATGTCTTGAAGGTGGTGAACATTGCGTTGAAAGATTCCGTTACATATATATATGACGGCGCCGGCACCGTCGTGTGATTCCTAACTACGTCCTGGCAATAATACTATGAACAACACGTGCACCAATCACGACAGCGCGCGTCATTCGGTTCTCCCACTCTCCCCACTGCGGGACTTGTTTTGACACCTGTATAAAACAGGCGGAACGACCGCAGTTCGGGCAGTCTTGGCTTTAGCTTGGTTCGGTGCACTTGTGGTATCCCGCTGCTAGCTTATCCTTGACTCATTGGGTAATTAATTTGTGTAAACGAATTAATTATTATGCTTGGCTTTGGCTATACATAGCCACGGCCCAGGCACTGCTGGCCGACGTAATATTAATCAATTGTGTTATGTATCAGCCTATGTAATAGATAAGTGGGTTTCTTACCAGTTCTTCCCACGCTTAGTATTCCGAACTGGCAGTAGCTTAATAAACTATTAATGGTTCAACTTGTGTTATTTCTACGGCACCGTAATGCGATTGTGCATCCTGATTGTCCCTGACGATCAGAGAGGTTGCATAATACCTCTCCCAGCCTCGGCCTGATGTACCTACACCTAACCTAACCTAACCTGACATACATGACATGACACATGATGCATGAATGCTGTGTTGTGTTGTGTTGTGCTGCGACATATACTTAGTCTACTTAGATACAATTGTAGGTAATATAAAGTGTGTAAAGACAATCATAATGGTAATGAGCTACAAAATTATTTAGCTACACAGTTTATAATCCACTATATCTATACTATTATATAAAGCTGAAGAGTTTTTTTGTTTGTTTGCTTTGTTTGTTTGTTTGTTTGTTTATTTGAACGGGCTAATCTCAGGAACTACTGGTTCGAATTGAAAAAATCTTTTAGTTTTGGATAGCCCATTTATCGAGGAGCGCTATAGGCTATATAACATCACGCTATGACCAATAGGAGCGGAGCAGCAATGAAAAATGTTGCAAAAACGGGGAAAATTGATTCCTTTTGAGAGCTTCGGTTGCGTACGCTTACGTTCGTAAACGGTTAAAGTTACATGACAATCATGTACGACGAAATTGTTCCTCTTAAAAAGTTCTAAAAAAACGTCCGCGATAGCATATGTCTATCTATTTCGGTTGGCTCACTATAACGTTTTTAATGGTTATCGAATTTGTTCCGAAACAATGCATTAATTGGAAAGGGGTTTTTATAAACATGGTATTAATCCTTATCCAAATAAATACTTTATTCATCACAAGTATTTAATTTTGAACAAAGTTGCCCTTTACGTCATTTGATTTCAATGAATATCTTAAGAGATATAACAGTTTTAAAATATCTCCGCAGCAAAATTAATATTGTTGTTTGTATGTCTGTTTCTTACCTTTTCATGACTAAACGGGTGAACAAATCCTAATGAAATTCAGTAGAGGGATAGATTATATCCTAGGGAAGGACATAGGGTATCTTTTGTCTCAAAAAATTATCTTGAAAGGGGTGAAATAGGGGTTAAAAATTTGTATGGGCAATCCGTAATACTTCAACTTAGGGATCTGAAAATTCATATTTCGGCTTTTGGGAAAAAATAAAGAAATACGTGTTTCAACGTTTTTACCAAATCATTCCTAAAAGGGCGAAGTGGGGAGTTAACTTATGAGGTATTTTTTAAATGTAATCTCAAGCTTCAGGTACATCACTTTTTTTTGTCGCGGGGAAAGCATTTTATTACTACTACTACTGCCGTCCGCTCCGGGGGGAAGCGGAATGAGAATAAAACGGTTATGCTGGACTAGCCGGTCTTACGACCCAGCACTCCCTCGCCCGGATGATAGCTATCCGGGCTGCCGCTGGGCCGAGTCCCTACCTCTTATGTACACCCAATCGGACACTACCAGCTAAAACCCCGCGGTGGCCTTCTTCGTCACTTACGGAGCGATCCCGGGGTATTATAAGGAGTGCTAGAAGTTGAAAGTTAGGAGTTGTGCCTGTCTAGCCATCTAGACAGGCACAACACCTGAGAGTCAGGACGATCGCTATAGGTGTTTCAGTGCAGAAGACAAGTCCTTGGATTGTATACTTCTGCTCCCGAATATAACCTCCACGCAGGCGGAGCCGCGAGCAACAGCTAGTAGAATATATTTTCTTATGTTGCTATGCAATTTTTTAGTATCTACATTGTGTATATTTTTGATAAAATATTAATATTAAGTTGCAACAACTGTTTTGAAATTTGCAAATATTTACAATGCGGTGGTGGCTACGTGTTCATGATTTATGAAATTTTAATAAAGCACGCCGCTGCGTACGTTAGAGTTTACGTTAGAGTACGTGGCTTTTAACTGATTATTGCGTTGAAGACCTGAATTTGAAGAATTATTTGTGTTTGGTTTTTGTTAATAAACCATGAGAGTTTGTGTTTTTTGTATGACCCGTTACCAAACGGGAAGTGGAGTAACATTTCACAAGTTAGTAAACTTGCATCATGTTTTAGCTATCTATATTGTAACTAGTCATTTTAAAGATGAAATTATAATTTGTAAGCAAAAAATAACTCTAATAAGATATATTTTTATGTTAATTTGTTTTGTAATAGCAAATTTATATATAAATTATATCTAGGTAGGGTTGCCCAAGTTTAATTTCGACAATACATATCGATATATTCTGTCTAAGGAATAGGAAATATTCATTTCAAATCATAAAATTACATTACAAAATTTCCATTATAGGTTTCCAACTGACTCGGTGATACAAAAACTATGGCTGAGAAACATGAATGTTGAAAATTTGTTTCCAAACATAAATAGCTATTTATGTTCTAAACATTTTATGGAAGATTGTTTTATTAGACATGTTTCACGGACCCAGTTAAAAAAAGGGCAGTGTGCCCACAATATTTTCCGGTGGGTTTAATATTATATTAAGCGTTTTAAACATAATATAGTGGATTAAAATATGTTTTTCTAAGGCGATGTTTTTATTATTTTTAAGATTTGTAAACCATCGACTGTTGTGTATCATTGTCGATATATCATCCTTCGTGTCTCAACTCTATCGTTAGTTCCACGGACGCTCACTGCTCGACTGCACTGCTATCAGCGCCAATATGGCGAAAATCAAATAGGCACACTTTCGCGGATCAAATATCCTGTCCATATAATAGACGTCAATGTGTAAAAGCAATTATACATAACAAAGGTCGATTCTAAGAATTAAAGTGTATACTTACATGTTTACAGAATTTCTTGCTCATATATGTTTCTTCCTTTCAATTTTATTAAATTCACATTTATAACAAACAAAGTCTATCCTGTTAAGATTCTAAAATAACATATTCGTTTTTATTTGAGGCGATAACGGAAGATCCATCAAAACCACAACATTTTTTTGGTGGGAAAACGGTTTTTTGATTTGCGGTTCTTGGCCTTAATACCGATAAAATTATTACCCACTATGTTAATAATATTTTCAATTATGCTCGCGTGAGTAAAACTTGCAAATTTAATCCAGGGACGGCCTTAAACCGCATTTTACAAGCCGATCAAAGCCATAATTCGAAACACGTACCTAATTTCATATTATGAAAGTATTAATTGATTACACATTGTATAAGCCCACCACAGACGTGATAGTGAAAATTACGATAAAAGACTGGAGTTTCATTAACCGATTTTGTTGATCAAGTGAATTGAAATTTTAAACTTCTGCTAGTTAATTTTGACCCACGTAACATTGCCTTACGTGTTAAAACATAAATTCTTGGTTAATTTAATTACGGGGTTATCTAAGTTCCAGATCGCGGTACTTATGTAATTTTCAATAGATAGGCCACACTGTAGACAGTTTTGTCTACATGCATACCACATGCTGCATGTATGCATAGTACAGCTCGACTGGGTTATTACCACTCTTGTAAACTGGACTTGAAATAACAGCTTGTTGCGTATGTTACTGTGAGAGAGATTTCCCGAAGCCCATAACCCCCTCCCAATACGCATAATATTACTTGAAATCGAAAATTTAATCTTACTCATATTATAAATGCGAATGCTTGGATGGATGGATACTAAATAACGCCAGAACGGCTGAACGAATCTGGTTGAAATTTGGCACAGAGATAGATTATAGTCTGGAATAGCACATAGGCTACTTTTTATCCCGGAAAAAATTACGGTTCTCATGGGATAGTTTTATGTTTTTCACAGAGCAAGGGATCAAGATGATTTTTTTGCATAGAGTTAGTTTATGGATTGGAGAATGGAATAGGCAATTTTTATTTTCCCAGAAAAATTCAGGTCCTATGGGATACCAAAATATGGAAATATGTAATAGCCTAACATATATCCGTGGATTTTATACCTTTTCTTTCCAGAATAATTACCACGCGGGCGAAGGCGCGGGTAACAGCTGGATTAATTTGGACCGAGTAACACTGAATGGAGTTGTGAGTGGCAAATTCGTTTTGTTTCAATATTGTAATATTCGTGTAAACATTATAAAAAAGTATTTTGTTTTAAATGGGCTCTTTCCTAAAGTTTGCTGTATGTTATTACATCCCAGAATTCTTTCCTTATTAGCGATACTATCGAATGGTGTATTCGTATTCGAGGTATTATTAATACAGTGTGTTTTTTTTTAAATGAACTTGTTCGATTCCTGGCTAAAAATATTGATTTTTCGAAAATCCCATAATGCAGCTTAAGTTTTCATCAAAATCGCGCCCGAGATTTCTTTAAGTCCTTTTCGCTATCTCTCATAGTTTCGGATTTGGCCATAGAGGCCTACTTGAAAAAATCACCCTGTATACTAGAAAGTATAACACAGTGAAATATTATTTATTCGAAGGGTGTAGGACATAGGTACTGCATAATCTGTAGGTACTGCAAATTCTGTACACCACAAAGTTGTTGGATATCAGTATATTGAAACATATTGATAGTAAAATGTTTCTACTATACAATCATTTATTCAATAAACCGTGAACCAAGTGCTGGAAAATGGAATAAACGGCATTATATTACAAAGAGGTACGATCACAAACAAATAAAGGCAACGGATATTGGGTATTGTTTTTTTTTGTACCTAAATAGGCTTGCGTTTGACCACTATCTCGCCTGATGGTAAGTGATGATGTGGTCTACGGTGGAGCACGCTTGCCTAGAAGATACCTATTCACTCTTGACTTAAAGATACCCAGATTATAATTTTCGGGAAATATAGACTCCGGCAAAGAGTTCCACTCTCTAGCGGTGCGCATGATAAATGTACTAGCAAAACGCTTCGTGCGCGCTGGTGGAATTGAGTTTATATTACAGTCTTCGTGGAGCAGTGGATGCTAACCGAAGCTAGATACTGTGGGTTCGATGCCCGCAACGAATTAAATGTTGGCAACAATAATTAATTTTCTCCGACGAAGATCTGGTCGAGATCACCCAGGTGTTATTATCGCCCTGTATCCATGGCCCAAGATGATTGTAGATACTTCTATTTTAACTAAAAACGTGCTTTCATCCATAAGTTTAAATTACGTTTTCTAGGAATGTTTGCATGGACACTGCGGTTAATATTTAATGTGACATTTCTATAAGTGATTGGATTCTTGTCATTTGGGAAAATCTATCGATATTCCGAATGCCAATAAATTTAATTTACCGCAAGCGTTATATTCCATAAAAATGACGAATTAGTTTAATGCCGTCTGCACTAAAGCTGCTAACTCAAAGTTTCTTAAGATATTCGTAGACAAAGTCTATCCTTAGAGTCAATTTCATATTTTCTACTAGCTGTTGCCCGCGGCTCCGCCCGCGTGGTGGTTATTTTTGGAAGAAAACGTATATTATCTATAGAGGCATATCAAGCTATTACACCTTTCTATATTTTGCTATCCCATAGGAAGCGTACATTTTTTCGGGATAAAAAGTAGCCTATGTAATTTTTTGATCCTTAAACTGCCACCATGCAAAAAATCATGTCAATCCCTTGCTCTTTGAGAAATTAAATTAACCTACGGGTACTGCATATTTTTCCGGGATAAAGAGTAGCCTATACCTAGACTTTAATCTATCTCTGTGCTAAATTTCAGCCAGATCCGTCCAGCGTGATTGAGTAACAAGCATCCATTCATCCATCCATACATTCGCATTTATAATAGTAGTAAGATTATCATAAGCATTTAGTACTACCACCGCTGCGCTTAGTGCCATTTAGACAACCGCTTATAATTATTGCCACAAACTGCAACTAATATATCATTATAAGATCTAGAGATGTGAAAATTGAATGTTGTCAATATTTAGTACTACATACATACATACACTCACGCCTGTAATCCCGAAGGGGTAGGCAGAGGTGCAACAGTACACCCACTTTTCACCGAATTTCGGTCCCATGATGTAATAGGGGGCGAGCCTATAGTAGCCTAGCCTTTAGTACTAACGGATATTAATCCTTTCTTACGTAACAAATTCTATAATGTTTAATAATGCTTTTTAGAAATAGATTGTTATATTTGGTCACTCATTCCTTAGATTTAATTATCATCCAAATCAATAAAAGTCGAAGTTTTAATTTATTTCACCATCTTAGAAGCATTTTTATGATCACTCCATCAAAACATATGAAGCGATCCCATATTAATGTTTTTTATTCGATATGATAATATTTTCTGAGCTTGAAAGTTGGTGCCATTTAAGTTAGAAGAAAATCTTATAGCCTTAAGGTGGTGACATAAATTAAAACTTCGACATTTAAACAGCATATGCATGGACGTATATAAAAAGCAAATTTTTCATAATATAATTTCATATAAAGAGTTCGATAACTGCGAAAAGTGCGGTTCATGCAGTTTTGGTGTGCATTTATCCTAGGGTTACCAACAGACCAGGATAATTCAGTTTAAAAACAGGACGCATCTTTGTTTTAAAATAGCTTAAACACTAGCGAGCCAGCTTGCAAAAGTGGTGTGCGAATTTTAAAACACAGGACCTTATCGGGGCGCTTTAAAAACCCAGGACGCTGTTTAAAATCTATCCAAGACATTCCAGGACACTCTAAAAACCAGGACATGTCCTGGGAAAACAGGACGGTTGGCAACTCTAATTTATCCTAACTCGGAAGAATAAAAGATTCGGCGTGTCTTTATATTAAACGCGTAGACGCAACCATAATAGTTTAGCGGAACCCCCACCGCAATCAAGCCGGTCAACATTCGACTTTCATCCGGGTTCGTTTAGTAAAGTTAGTTGGCAATTAGCTCTTTACGGCAACTCATTAGTTATGACTACAAACTTCTTTGAATGAAACTTAAGTTAATTTGTGTTATTTATTTAGTTAGGGAAGGCGTATGTAATGATGTACAAAGAATCGACAATAAATTATACATTTTGTATACTTATATGATATATTTGTCGGCGGCCGGGCATCATGGCGAAGCTGTGAGAGGGTTTGCTTATTCCTCTCACATCGCCAGATATTGTCAGGATACACATCCTATGATAGTTCGATAGAAAAATCAGGAGATTAACAAAAATTTATTAATCGATTTTAAAAGATTCGAAGATTTTAAAATTAATTTCAAAGTTTATTAAACTACTGCCAGTTCGGAATGCAGTTACCCATGGGGAAGAATCTGGCAAGAAACCCCATAGGTGCTCTTTTAAACACAGCACAATGTAAATTAGTATAACTGATACTAATTACAGTATCACATCACGTTAACTTATTACTTTAAACAGTATTTCAGCATTACGTCGTCTAAAGCTACTAACTGTTCAATGATTACTCGATATGCGAGGTGCTGTTTTGTATTGTGATTTTCGTTATGCCCCACTCGGTGAGTGAGATCATCTGATAAACAACTCAAACTACCTTCAAAATAGCAAAGCCAGTGGCGGTATCCACAATTTACAATAAATAAAGTTATTTGCAAGTTCAATTCGGCACCCGTATTCATAACGCTCCCACATATTAAATACAAGTGTTGCAAGCTGTGTTGCAGGTTCCAATAAAAAAATTACTCGTTAAAATAATTTAACAATATAAGAATTAAATTACAACCACAATAAAATATAATATATTCTTTATTAACTTATATACAATAGTAGAGACGATAAGTTGCTTTAAACATCTCTAAAATTAATTGCTGTGAATCAAAAATAACTAACTTAATGATTATGAATTATAAAAGTATGTATTAAAATTGTAAATTCAGCTCAATCATTTTTAATCTACTAAAGCCACCTTCCTTTTTGATAATTAAAAAATCTGCAGTGAATTATTTGGTGGTGAATTTAAATCAAATGATGTGAATAAAAGTCTACACGGTTCTGACGTAGCTTAAAAAAGTAGCTATTACAATTCACAATCAAGGTAGCTTAAAGCGTAGGTGCCAAAATGGACTCCGAAAATGTATATCTATATGGTCTAAGAGCCCGTGAACCCCAGACCTACGTTATTTTATAAAAGCTGAAAGTTTGTCAGCGCATGCTCCCAACACAGGTAAGAACGATGGACCATTATGAAGTTTGGGTTACAGTGGCTTTGGCAGGTAAACGTCACTAAAGGTGTGTAAAATACCGATCTAAATACATCAAATAATAAAGTGCGATTTTTTGGTATTACCTTTAGAATATTATTAAAAATCACGTTATTCATTGCCAGACACTTAACATCGTGGCAACCCCTTACCAGACACCCTTAATGGTCATGAAATTATAATTTTACTTACGTTATAGTATAAAAGCTGATTTTTATAAATAATACTTGGGTAATAAATAGATGATGTTTCCTCATTAGCCAGACACTTTTGATAGTTCCAACCCCTTGCCAGACAAGCATGTAGGGTAGCTGTAGGAGAGCGCGAGGCAGTATGCATATGGGTGAGTGCGAGTGAGATAGCGAGTTAAGTCTACCGCGGTCCCTCACTGCGCAGTTGTTATTTCTACTGATAGTCTATGTAAATTTTAAAAAAAATTTAAGAAAATACATTCGATGCTACAACTACCTTAAATTGTTAAAAAAATTAATTTATTATGTCAATAACAGGTTAAAATACAATGTAAATAATACAATGTAAAAATATTATTATTGAAGGCCGGTTGTCGTTTTTGTTAATTATTGGACTGAATAAGTAATGGTAGGTTTTATTGCCGGCTTCTTTCCTAGTGGATAACTGCATTCCCGACCGGTGTAGCTTAATAAACAATGAACAGATGAAAGTGTGTTATTTCTACTGAACTATCGACCGCTATGCATCCTGGTTATCTGAAGATCAAAGAAGGATGAATAACTCTCATAGTCATGACCTATGATGACGTCATGACCTCAGCCATTCTGACCACAACACATAGAACCCGGATATCAGAAGTGGGATTGAACTCGACATCCACTATCGTAAATCAGGTGATGTAAATCCTACAGTCTCGTACCATGTTATTTTTGTTGTTTGAGAGTTTTGAAAACATTAATCATTAGTTTTATGCACTTTTTTGGGTTGTGCAAAAAGTTATATATTATTGAAATTCTATCATCCGAAATAAAATAGTGATGGTAAAGTGTAATATGCTACCGCTTTACACGTGGTAAAAAGTGCTCAATGGTACTGTAAATTTGCTAGTCTCCAGTAAATTTCAAGGTTGCGAATGTTGAGAATCATTTGGATGTGCTATGTTTATAAATTATAGTAAGTCCCTTAAGTTTTGTAAATCATTTTGATTTATTTTATGTTCCAAACTAAATCGTTTAAACGATAGTCAAAATTAACTGTCAATGTTTACTGTGTTAATGATTTTGGTGTTAAAATTCCATTTGCTGTGGATGGTGTCCCCTGGCGCTGTTGAGTTGTTGAGGCGGTTATCTGGTAGTGCAAGTACTGAGATAGCTGGTTGTTTGCCTGCCTACCTACATAGGTCATGTTCCTATGGATGTATTTAAAATTTGGTGAGTCGCTTCTGGTTTTAAAATTTACAGGATGAGTTTTAATTTTGTTCATTATGATAAACTAAACAATTCATTAAGTTAAAAATACCAGGTTCTATTTCCTACCTTATAGATTTTCGTTTTAATTTCTGGTGTTAAAATCTGATGGTAATTCTTTTAGTTTTATTAAAACTGATGGTACTTTAATTAATATTTGAAGTTTTTGTGTAACTGCTAATTAGGCAGTGATATTATGGTAAGAGATTTAGTGTTGCTGTAACCACAACAAAAACATTTTCTCAAATTTACAATATAAAACAAATCTTAATAACTACTCTTAGTCAATACAGAAAGTTAATCATGTTGTAAGACTTTGTAAATAATATTGCAGTTTAAATAATAGTTTATTTCAATAACATTGTGATTGTTAGTACTTATGTGTTCCTAGATCATAAACTGACAATTAATAATTAAACTGAAAATAATTGTGAATTTTAAATCAGTTATTGGCCTGTCTTTGTTGACTGGTTGATACCATCATAAACTACAAAATAGTAAGACTGTACAATCCATACTCGCGCTCTCCTACAGCTACCCTACATGCTTGTCTGGCAAGGGTTTGGAACTATCAAAAGTGTCTGGCTAATGAGGAAACATCATCTATTTATTACCCAAGTATTATTTATAAAAATCAGCTTTTATACTATAACGTAAGTAAAATTATAATTTCATGACCATTAAGGGTGTCTGGTAAGGGGTTGCCACGATGTTAAGTGTCTGGCAATGAATAACGTGATTTTTAATAATATTCTAAAGGTAATACCAAAAAATCGCACTTTATTATTTGATGTATTTAGATCGGTATTTTACACACCTTTAGTGACGTTTACCTGCCAAAGCCACTGTAACCCAAACTTCATAATGGTCCATCGTTCTTACCTGTGTTGGGAGCATGCGCTGACAAACTTTCAGCTTTTATAAAATAACGTAGGTCTGGGGTTCACGGGCTCAGATATATGTGTAAAATGCCTATGCCCTAAGGTAATCGGAAGCATCATAATTACATTATTAAGCGCTTTTTTTAAGTTACATCTATGAACAAAAAATACCAATCAGCTTTGTTTTACTTCTAAAACTTTTCAACAAATCACTACAATAAGAAACCAAGTTAAACATCTCAATATGTAGAAAATATATCTGCCGGTCTATTTCACCGGAACAATTCAACACGACGTGAAATATTTCTTACTCGCGACTCGGCGTGAATAATTAGAACGCCCCGACGAGCCGAATGAAAAATTTAATTCGTTACTCCAGAAATACGCGTGTTCCGCTTCTTCATTTTAATGTCGCTAAGTAATCAACCTAATTTGACAAGAAAGTGATTGTACTCTCTTTATATAAGATCAAGTCTTTAATTTCGACGGGATAGCCAGGGTCGTGTCATCGTCTTTAACAATTTGCCGAGCTTTTTCATGTAATTTCTGTTCCATGATGTGTTATGTTTTTATACATCTTAAACAAATTGGAAGTTCACAGTCAATTCACGTGTGTTTTCGAGCCAAATATGCTCCACAAATTATCGTACATTTATTTTAAAAAGTTGAGGTAGCTCCGTGAATGTGGGATAACTGTTTAGAAAGGGGCTTAAATAATGTATATAATAAAGTATGGAATATTTAACCGAAACCAATTTTAATTTCAGTAACCGAGCAAACAGGGGAACGGACCGCCCTTTGACTTTTTAGTTATGTGTGTTTTCATTGTTGGTATATGAGGTATTAGCAAAAGAAGGATTTTATGTAAGAAATTCGAAAATATGTGAATTCTATCGAACCCGAGACCTCAGCACAGCAGCCGTAACGCATGCGCAATTACAACTGCGCCAACGAGGCAGTCATAAAAATAATTATATAAAGTAAACAATAAAATAGGTTTATTATTATTATTAAGTTTTATTTCACCTCTGAATAAACATGAAACTACCACAATGTGCTCAGATACAAATTAAAACAATAAATAACAATGATAGCCGACGATTGGCTCGCGAACGGACCCATTGTAATATATCTGTCAAATTAACGCAAACCAGGCTGATTACGAGGGAAGGTAGAATAAATTTCTTTACGCAATCACCGTCGAAGGAAGAATTCCTGATTAACAACACTAAATATTTCCCCTTTTATTTAAAGTTTAGAGTCTTCACTAAGCACTGTTTTAACAGCCTCCATGGCACATCGAACGAGTAGCCGGCTGTTCAACGAGTGGCCACAGGTTCGATCCATAAACATTTGTTTCGGGTCTGGGTGTTGTGGGACCGTAGGCTCTGGGGGCTCAGGCGTCCCCGCAGTCTCCAGACTAGTCCCCCTATTGTGTGGTGGTATTTAATCTTGTGTCTGAAGGTTAGAAGCATAAAGTCTCGTCACACTACCGTCTTCCTACCTTCAGCCGATCTTCCAAAAACATCAAAGAAAATGACCAAAAATAAGAGAACGTTTCAACAGCGGCAGCACTCCCTCTCACTAGAAGTGCACCTTACCAACATCCGAGGATTGCACTCAAATCTCGTCGCGGTCCATCACCACCTGGAGACTGAAAGACCCGCTCTCTTATTCCTCTCAGAGACGCAGATAAGATGACGTGACGTACCTTTCTTACCCAGAGTTCATTCTGGAGCACAATTTTAAGCCACATGCGGGTGTGTGCTTGTACGCCCATGATGACATCTGTTGTCGGCGTCTCCGTTATCTTGAAGATCCCAGATTCTCTGTTATTTGGGTGCTAGTGGATACAGGAATTGAGAAAATTCTTTATTCGAACAAGGGTCCGTTATGTTGACACGCACACAGCCAATTGCTTGGACCTTCTGTTGAAAACTGATTCAGTCCGCTCCTCAGTGTCGGTTTCATCACCTTTGGGTAGCTCCGACCATTGACTGGTGAGATCTGTATCTGTCTATTCACCGCCCGATCCCAGCCCTAGAGGCACCCGGCGGTTGTGGCGATACAAGTCGGCAGATTGGAATGAGAAGAGAGCTTTCTTTGCATCCTATCCTTGGCGCCCCATTTGCTTCTCTTCTGAAGACTCTTCAGCTTACGCGGATGCTGTGACGGATGTACTGCGTCAAGGTATGGAGTACTACATCCCATTCTCCGACGTAGCAATGTCAGGCGGAACTCGCCCATGGTTCGGGGCTGAGTGTAGACACGCTGAAGCGCGGAAGCATGCGGCATACGTGGCATGGGTTGATGCTCGAAACCGCAAAGCAATGGACTTGCGCTTAAAGAAGAACAACAACAACAAGGCTGCCAAATCCTGCAAGAAGGCTCTACGGCAAGCTATTCGTGTGACGAATTTATGGATGGTCTCGAAGAACGTTGATCACTGTTCAAAACTATATAGGTACCTACTTACGTGTTAATAGAAGGTCCTTGTACTAGTAAATTTTATGTAACCAATTATTTCGGAATGCGATTTAAGTATCTCGTTGCCGTTGCATAATCCAATTTATTTTGTCTTACCAATTATCTTATTTTACAAAAATAGATACAAGCGAAGGCGTTCCTCGCAAAACTAATAATTGTATTGGATCAAAATATTTCCTAAAATACATTGCGAACGAAGACCTAAATCATCCGATATTTTAAACTTTTTATACTTATATATATATACTTCTTCTTAGTCGTGCACTCTTGGCAGAGTGGTCGTGGTTACGACGGGTCCAGAATCCTTTGTAGTAGCCGCTTTCGCGATGCGTCTCCATTGATCTCTGTTCTGAGCGTTGTGAGAACATTCCGTCATTGTAGAGTATGTGATGGATTTAATGAGGTCAGACCATCTTGTCGGAGGGCGGCCGCGGGATCTTTTGCCTTCCATTATACCTTGCACCACCAGACGCTCCATTAAGTCTTTATATATATACTAAATATCATATATCAGTATTCTATGGATATTTCTAGATTTCATTTGTTCCCAACTAGCGTACTTTATTATTTAAATTTAGAATAAGCAAAATACGTATTTTATTCATCATTTACGGAATTGTTGAAATGACACCAACAGAAGTCTCGCAAAAGATAAGAGCGAGCGACTGTCCTTTAGTTCACTCTGTGTACATTTCAGACGCAGTCTCCAGAAGACTTGAATTCAAGTGCTATTCAAATTTTCTTTCAATGCACCCGTCTACACGAATTACATTGACAGAAAACATAATCAAATCTAACTTGCTAAACTACGTTAGTACCTTATCCGATAGCGCATTTTATAAAAATAAAATATTTAATTCTGTTTTTAAAATGTTTTATGCCGCCCAACTAAAAATTTATACAATGTCATGAGTCTATATAGGTTTGTTATCAGAGACAGTTTACTGTCGCGTTTCGTATGGTAAGTGAGATTTCCGGAGGCCCAGATTACCCCTTCCCTTCCCTAATCCCTATTCCTGTCATTTAAGGCCGACATCGTATACATGACACTTTCGTTATTGTGGATGTTCATGGGCGGTGAAGATCACTTAACATCAGGTGACCCATTGGCTCGTTTGTCGGAATATACTATAAAAAAAAACATCATGATTATCTACCGACCGTAAGACCCCACTGCTGGGATAGACCTTCCCACATTATGCCACTTATGGTTTATTATGTAATTAATTAAATTGTTATTTCGATTTGGGCCCCGACGCGTTATAAATTGAAACCATAGCTCATCAATATGTATTACCTTTGCACACAATTTACACGGATGATGGAAGCGTGCCATATTGTTTATTGAATTGTTAATTTAAAGGCACATAGGCAAATTTATATACCAGCCAGCCAGTATTTTATCATTGTGGACTGATTTTTAAAGTAAAATCTTCTTTAGGAACGTTGGGCACTTCTAGGATGGGGTAAAAGCTTAGAGCTTTTACCCCATCCTACATGTAGGCAATGTTAAATACTCTAAGGGTAAAAGCACTGATCTCGCGTGAACGTCACGCTCAGATTATTTTACTTTTGACAAGGGCACGCCTATGAAGTTCTACGTTTATTGACAAGCATTCATAAGTAAAAAAATTACTACTTCATGGACACTGTTTCAAAAAATAACACATTAATTCCAAAGTTTGTAATTTTCACTTTTATCGGCACTCGGCAGTCACTTAATCAAGCAAGTTAAAAATGTGATGAAAAACGTATATCATCCTCTATAATAAAAGAATTTTAGCGTATCCGGGGTGGACTTGTCTCAATCGGTTTAGACGTTCGAAAAATACATACAGTATCCCCGAAGACTTAACACTCCTGTTTCTTCAGGTTGTAAAAATGTATGTATATAAACTCATGCTTTCTTAATAAACAGACTAAATGGAATAACTTAATAAATCAAGCACAGGTAAAAGAACCAGGCGGGCTCGGTCAGTGGACGCTCAGTAACTGTGTCTACAATTAAAGTATATGTAGGTTTGAGAGCACCTTAAGTGCTGCCGCGGAGGCTTAAGAGCCGTAATTGAGCACATGAAGAGCCATTAGCGTGCCACCATTATATACCGGGGTGTGAGCAAGAAAATGAACAGGTCATCCACCAGGGAGTTGCTTTTATTATGTTACAGAATTTACGCTCGCAAACCGAAATCAAGTTAAATATTAGAATTTCTCTTATTTGTTGAAATTGTATGTATGTATTCTTAAGCCCTGTTGTTTCAAGTATAAGATCATCGCATTGTTTCACCTTTACACAGACTTGACTGTCTTCTTTTTTATAATAAACAAGCTATAAAACCCGGTATTGCCCGGATCGAAATACATCGTACGCTCAGTGGTAATACAATCAATTTTTCTATATTATATAGTGTTCTAGAGCTTTCTCTGTAAACTCGAAAAAATGTTTTGTTCCCTTCCCTTCAATACTTCGATAACTGTCCAAGCACTATGATTTAAACGTTCTATTTTAAACAACAAATAGCACATAGCGTGCAGAAATCATTGATAACAAACATTATTTCGTTTCAAGAACCATTCGATTCAATATTCAAATCTAAGGTTAAGGTCCACGCACTCCAAACCAAAACTACATCTCGTTCATATTAAACATCCAAACCTTCAAAATTGTTAGACCTTCAGACACGATCCTGTCTTAACAAGCAAAACAATCTCGGGATGAAATCTGCCGTATAAGTACGAAAAGTTGCGTGATAAGATAAGTTTGATGATGTCGAACAATGGCGGACAGGCTTCAGACGGGCCTATGTACGTGTGACAGAACCCTCAGCCTGCTGGAGATAAAGATGACACAGATGAAATGACTGCAGTGGAATCAATTGCCGCATGTGCCTATTTTACAATTCAAAAGCATTATGATAGATAGGGTGTAAGGGGGGCAAATTACATCTCATGCTCCCAACTGCCAACCCTACCTGCTCGTGGTACACCCTGCTAGCTAACGAATGAGGTTCTGGCGGCCGACTTGTGGCGGCATAACCACACAAAATGCTGGAATGCCAAATACACATGCCTTCGACGGGCAGCAGCGTCGGCGGTAAAACATACCAGCAACTGCGGTCACCAACCCGCCTGCCAAGCGTGGTGACTATGGCAAAACCCCCCAAGATGAAAGGCATCCCAAATTCACGGCCCCCAGTTCCCGGTAGCCCCGCTATTCCTGACCACGGTACCGGTCACGGTAACGGTGGGGTGGGGGGTGCTAAGAATCCCCGGGCTACGGTAGGGTACCACAAACAGCTATTTTTGGCGACGTACAACGGACGCTCTCTGCGGTTGGACGAACACATCGCTGAGTTGGAAGTAGAGCTAAGTCACATTAACTGGCATATCGTAGGGCTATCTGAGATCCGAAGACAGGGGGAGGAGAAGATAGCCCTAGATTCTGGTCACTTACTCTACTTCCGAGAAGGACACCAACCATCCCAAGGTGGCGTCGGATTTATTATCCACAAGTCACTAAAAAGCAACGTTGTGGAAGTTGGCAGCGTATCAGCGCGAGTGGCGTACCTTGTCTTAAAAATAACTGAGAGATATACTCTGAAGGTTATACAAGTGTACGCCCCAACGTCAGCTCATCCTGATGACGAAGTAGAGGCCATGTACGAAGACATAGGGAAAGCTATGTCTCGTACCAAGACTTCCTACAGCGTTGTAATGGGTGACTTCAATGCCAAAGTGGGAGTACAAGGACACGGCGAATCGAGGGTAGGATCATTCGGCTATGGGTGCAGGAATCACAGGGGGCAAATGCTAGTCAACTTTCTCGAGACCCGGGGGCTCTTCTTGATGAATTCATTTTTCCAGAAGAAGCCCCAAAGGAAGTGGACTTGGCGAAGCCCCAATAATGTCACCAGGAATGAGATCGACTTCATTATGACTGATAAGCGCCAAATATTCAGAGATGTCTCTGTGATCAGTAGGTTTAACACCGGTAGTGTTTACCGACTTGTAAGAGGCACTCTGAATATAAAAGTTAAAATTGACCGAGCGCGCTTAATGAAGTCGACTCTCCGACCAACTTTGCCCCAAGTCGAGATCGGCTGTGAAGCTTTCCAGCTAGAGCTACAAAACCGATTTGCCGTATTGGAAACTACGGCGGATATTGATGACGCCACTGACAGCCTGGTGCGGACTTTGCGTGAGGTGGGTAATAAATACTTTCGACCTCAGAACAATAGACGTAAGTCGAAGCTCTCAAGCGAGACTCTGGAACTTTTAAGGAAACGACGAGAACTCGTAAAGGTCACACCATCTGAGCGTCAGGTACTTAACAAAGAGGTAAAGAAGCTAATACGGCGCGATATAAGACGCTCGAATACTCTGGACATTGAAAATGCTATTACGCAGAACAAGGGTACCAGAGTTTTCGCCAAGCCACTTACCTCTAGTTGTCACCTGACAAAGCTCAGAACATCACAGACCAACACCGTCACTTCCATGCCAGAGATACTCGCAGAGGTCGAAAGGTATTATGGGGACTTGTATACTCAAAAAACAAGTCCACCTGAGGCTCCGAGCGCAGATGATCCGCGTGCCAGACTAACCCGCCACCATACAGACGAGTTTCCCGACATCGACTTAGGCGAGATTAGAAGAGCCCTTGAACAGCTTCACAATAACAAAGCTGCGGGTGATGACGGAGTAACTACAGAGCTACTCAAGGCAGGCGGTATGCCAGTATTGATTGAGCTTGTAAAGCTCTTCAACTCCGTCATCTACACTGGTACAACACCGGCGGCATGGAGCAGGAGTGTGGTGGTTTTGTTCTTCAAGAAGGGAGATAACACTCTATTGAAGAACTACCGCCCTATATCACTCTTGAGCCATGTTTATAAGCTGTTTTCGAGGGTTATTTCGAATCGTCTTGCCCAAAGGTTCGATGACTTCCAACCCCCGGAGCAGGCTGGGTTTCGGAGGGGCTTTAGTACCGTAGACCACATACACACACTAAGGCAAATAATTCAGAAGACCGAGGAGTACAATGAGCCTCTTTGCCTAGCGTTTGTGGACTACGAGAAAGCCTTCGACACCATCGAGACCTGGGCTGTTCTGGAGGCTATGCAGAGATGCCTCATTGACGACCGATATGTCCAAGTGATGAGATGCCTGTATGAAGCCGCATCGATGACCGTCCAAGTACAAAAACAAAGCACAAAGCCAATCCAACTGCGACGTGGGGTAAGACAGGGAGACGTAATCTCTCCGAAACTGTTTACCAACGCGTTGGAAGACGCATTTAAGACGCTTAATTGGAAAGGACGGGGCATCAATATCAACGGCCAGTACATCTCTCACTTGCGATTTGCGGATGATATAGTCATCATGGCTGAAACTCTGCAGGATTTGGAAGACATGCTGAACAGCCTTAACTGTTCTTCAAAACGGATAGGTCTCGGGATGAACCTTGACAAGACGAAAGTCATGTTTAACGGTCACGTCCTCTCGAGACCCGTCGCCGTGAGTGATGCTATTCTCGAGGTTGTGCAAGAGTACGTATACTTGGGCCAAATAATACAACTAGGCAAGCACAACTTCGAGAAAGAGGCAGATAGAAGAATTCGTTTGGGCTGGGCGGCATTCGGTAAACTACGTAACCTGTTTGAGTCGTCGATCCCTCAATGCTTAAAAACAAGAGTTTTTAACCAGTGCGTCCTACCCGTAATGACCTACGGGGCTGAAACGTGGACACTCACAAATGGACTGGTCCATAAATTTAAAGTCGCTCAGCGTGCTATGGAGCGGGCAATGCTTGGGGTTTCTCTGGTGGATAGAGTTCGAAATGAAGTCATCCGCCAGAGAACCAAAGTCATAGATATTGCTCGCAAAATTAGCACGCTAAAGTGGAAGTGGGCTGGTCACGTCTGCAGACGGACAGATGGCCGATGGAGCAGACATGTGTTGGAGTGGAGACCGCGTTTAGGCAAACGTAGTGTGGGACGCCCTGCTGCACGATGGACCGACGACTTGAAGAAGGTGGCGGGTAGCGGGTGGATGCGGGCTACCCAAGACCGGGATGGTTGGCATTCACTTGGGGAGGCCTACGTCCAACAGTGGACGGCAACAGGCTGAGTATATATATATGATAGCCTCAAAAAGTACACCGACTTCAATAAAAAACACATAATGCGTCCCTAAAAAATTTGAAGGGTTTCCCTCGATTTTTCTGAGATCCCATCATCAGATCCTAACTTGGTGCTAATGGGACCACCTGGGAAGTATATCCTTTTAAACAAAAAAAGAATTTCTCGAATCGTTCCAGGCGTCCAGTAATCGGGGAACATACATAAAAAAGATTCCAACCAATTGAGAACCTCCTTTTTTGAAGTCGGTTAAAATCAACTTCCAAAATGCAAATGTAGTGTCTACACACAATTACATCATGCACCTTTATTGTACCTTTATTGTACCTAATACCATGTAATAATGACATGTACTCTGGTATAGACATATCTAAGAGACACGTTAAGAACATATTACCGTAATAAATACTTAGATTGATTGAAAAAAACCAGAGTTGCTGAACAAATACAAAACAAACATTTTGTCTCTGGCCATTTTAATTAAAGTACTGTTATAATATAAACTGTGTGTTTTGTACAATTCCGGTATAGCTGGCCTCGTTAGATAAGATTCAACCTGATGTAACGGTACGCGGATCTCTAATTTCCAACCGCTGCAAACCCGGTGTTTGGTACAGAGCCAAAACACAAAATTTTCGCATATAACTTAGCACTAAGGTATCAAAAGAAATTTTGTACCCGCTGTTTGTACCAATCTTTACAACATATCCTAATCGAAGACGTATTTCCAATTTCATCTATGCACTTGAAAGGCAAGCTTCCACTAGTCCTTAAACGGAAACTCGTGGACGTGCGCATTCTTCCAATCCTTACGTACGGTGCGCAGACTTGGTCCTTGACAGAACGTCAGAAGTCCGCGCTTATGGTTTGCCAGCGAGCTATGGAGCGTAGTATGCTGAAAGTCAAAATCTCGGATAAAATAAGAAACAGTATACTACGCTCAAAAACCAAAATAACGGATGTTGGCTACGAAGCCGCTAGTCGGAAATGGAACTGGGCTGGACACGTCTGCCGTGATGACATGTGGGCAAAGATCACCACAAAATGGGTTCCATTAATAAAGCGGCGACGAGGACGGCCCAGAAGGCGGTGGCGAGATGAGCTTGACTCCCACTTAAGGGATTGGCATGCTGCAGCTCAAAGTTGAGACGAGTGGAAAGAGGGTAGGGAGGCCTTTGCCCTGCAGTGGGTCGACCATGGCTGATAATAATAACTTTAATTGTACGAGTCAATAATTTTTCAGTCATAAACGTGAACTTGTTTTCGTCATGTTACTGGAGTAATATGGTGAAATGCGTTATAATACTTTTACCTCAAAAGAATGTATTTGTACAACTGGAACTCGACAACTGAGGAGTGTTTTGCTACTTATAAAAAAATAGTGCAATCGTAAATAAGGACAAATACCATGCATGCATGTATATGCAAATATGTATTATAAAAATATGATTTATAAAATCGAGTGACGGATATATGACAGAAATTACTTATTATGTAATTTTCAAAGGGGTAGGCAGAGATGTACCCAGTCCACCCACTTTTCGCTGAATTTATTACGCTCCCATAATGTGATACGATGCAAGCCTATACCGAGCACAATTCGGGACTCCGGGCTGATACTGAGTATTTCTAAATAGAAAACCCCAATATCACTTTACCCGACCCGGGGATCGAACCCGAAAACTTAGCACAGCAATCGTAACGCATGTGTAATTACAATTGCGCCACCGAGGCACAATACGGATTATATTCATTTTAATTAATCGCATAAATCATTTATGAATTCCTACCGAGGTAGATAATTAAAAATCAAGAATATTAAATACAGTACAGGCAATTAATGCCATGTCAATTTCATATTGATATTAACATAATTACGCTAAAATTGTTCCATTCACTTATAACGTCTTGAAAGCTTTGGAAGACTTATTAATTTTTCACTGAAACTTTGCAGGTTGAACCCTCGGGGCAGGTTACATTTTGCAAATGGCAGAGTGTTGCCTAAGGGGATTTTAATTAATTTAATTAACATAGAGGTGGGTTTTGTGTGAAGATAACAACGCTTCACCCTTTCAACGTAAGTGTGTCTGTACATTGAAATGTACGAGGTAAATATATGAATTATATAATACACTTCGTTAAAACATAAATAGCACGGAAAATTAAGTTTCAACAAAAACACTTGTTTTTTTATAGTAAGTTCTGTGAGGTAGTAGGGTCATAAGATGGAAGTTGCAGGTTTGAGACCAGGATAGGACACGCTTGGACATTTTGAAATTACACGGAGGAGGTGTAAAACGTAAGAAGTATTTCATATATTATCGAGTATCCCACATTTGGTTTTGGTGATCAAATACCAAACCTTTGCTATTAGTAAAGGGGCCCCTGTGCGATAGTAGGATAGTATAAATAGAGAGCTGGTATTATAACAAAGAAGCTTTGTTGCACGGGTAAAACTGGGTCCAAGTGAGTAGGGAATAAATTTAAACGAACTTTGTTTGTAAACCATAGGCAGAGATCGGTTTATATTAAATTAACACTTTAATCCCCTGTCAGTTAAAATTATTTGAAAGTTCCATCGGGTGGGTTTGTTGGTATCGTTAATTATAAATGATAATCCATTACTGAGTAATGCAGACTCCGTTTTAGTAATTTCAAATCTTATTAAACTTAAAACTGATATAACCCAAGCTAAAATATTAATTTCCTCTCAAGATAGAGCATCTATCTAAGATTTCTCTGCACAATGCGGGTTCCAGACGCGAATCTAGTAATAAGATAGGGTACACAAATAATATAATTTAAGTTAATACATAACTACCTAGTCAGGTCATAAGTATTGTCACACAGTAAAAACTTTTATTTTAGAATGCTGGCCACAAAAAAGTTTATTGAATTCGAATTTCAAATTGTTCATGAAAATAAAAATGTATACTTTTTAGAATTTTACTCATTTTTAAATATGGAGTGGACGCTTAAAGAAGACCGTGTTGCAGTAATTGCGTTGCATCGTTGCGGTTACGCGCCAATTCAAATTTTTGACATACTGAAAAATTTGAATTTAACCAAAAGATTCGTTTATCGTACCATCAAACGATACAATGAAGACTCTAGTGTAGATGACAGGTCAAGAAGTAGTCGCCCTCGGTCTGTGAAGACTCCAGCAGTGATAAAAGCTGTGAAGGCGCGAATTCAAAGAAATCCCAAACGTAAGCAGAAACTGTTGGCCCTTCAGATGGGGTTAAGCAGAACCACGGTGAAAAGGGTGTTAAATGAAGACTTAGGGCTTCGGGCATATCGAAGAAAAACAGGACATCGTTTGAATGCTCGTCTAATGGACCTGAGACTGAAGAGATGCCGCGCTTTGTTGAAGCGGTACGCGGGAAAAAAATATCGAGAAATTCTTTTTTCAGATGAAATTTTTTTTACCGTAGAACAGAGCTACAACAAACAAAATGATAAGGTGTACGCACACAGTAGTGAAGAAGCGAGCAACCGTATTCCGCGTGTCCAACGAGGTCATTTTCCATCCTCGCTCATGGTATGGTTAGGAGTTTCTTATTGGGGCTTAACAGAGGTACATTTTTGTGAGAAAGGTGTAAAAACGAATGCAGTTGTGTATCAAAATACAGTCCTGACGAACCTTGTGGAGCCTGTTTCTCATATCATGTTCAATAACAGGCACTGGGTATTCCAACAAGATTCGGCGCCAGCTCATAGAGCGAAGAGCACACAAGACTGGCTGGCGGCGCGTGAAATCGACTTCATCCGGCACGAAGACTGGCCCTCCTCCAGTCCAGATTTGAATCCGTTAGATTACAAGATATGGCAACACTTGGAGGAAAAGGCGTGCTCAAAGCCTTATCCCAATTTGGAGTCACTCAAGACATCCTTGATTAAGGCAGCCGCCGATATTGACATGGACCTCGTTCGTGCTGCGATAGACAACTGGCCGCGCAGATTGAAGGCCTGTATTCAAAATCACGGAGGTCATTTTGAATAAACTTTAGTGTCATAAGAATCTATGTTTTGTTAAGTTCATTTTGGTATATAAATGGTTACATAATGAATAAACTTGTTTCAATTATTTTATATTAAACATGTGACAGAATTTATGACCTGACTAGGTATAAAAAACTCTTTGAAGCATAAATTTAAGTCTCGAATAGCATAGAAAAAACAGTCATCTTATTATTGTTGTTTATACCCATCTTAACTTCTCATTACGTGCGTCGTTCTTATAATTGAGTACAGTCGATAATTTTAATTACGATATATATTTAGTAAATGTCGATATAATTTTAGTAAAATGATGTCCCTTTAATTTTACAATCGATATGAGGAAATAGCATCAACCCAATAACGAATTAATTTTAATTTGTACAATATTTATAATCAAGTATCGACTCCCACGAACCTCACTTGAATGCGTACATGGATCCTTTTGTAAAAGAAAATGAGAATAAGGAACTGCGCTTTGTCGTGCAAAAGTGCAATCTGTTGCCGTTTAATGGAATATTCAAAAGATTAATTGAACCTCTCCACAACGTTTATTACAAAAATAACTTCAATAACAGTGAAATATTGTTCTGACCATTGAACTCTTGCATCAGAGAATTGATATAGAATTTGGTGTACGTCGGGATTTGATAATGTATAATAGGTTGAACGCTGAAATCAGAGTTATTTTTAGGTACTATAATTGTAATATATATACATCACACATTAATTATTAATAAAAAAAATAATAATAAACACATGTCACATCACAATATTAGAAAAAGGCTTCCGCCCCACGCACACCCCAAGATTAGATAGAAGTATTGTGATATGACATACGTAATGATAATAATACACATAGTTCAACACACTAGGTCAATCCTAGGTATCAAGAACTACGAGGGACTATGGCTCCACTACACTCAGACTTGAAACAAATTTTTATCTACACAAACATTTATCTCTGCGGGGATCGTTCCACGGCCTTTCATTGCACGCACCTGCTGCAACACTGAGACTCAATTTATACATAAACTATTTTGAAGTTATACTTCTTATGGCGCGATGGGGAAAAATGATGAGAGTGAATTTTTACGATGCGATGACATCGTGAAGTTAGTTCTAGGTGGCATGAAAATCGATATGTACTATGTTCAAGTTGTATATTCTAGTATTTTTATATTTAGAACACGTGTTTCGTAACAGCAAAATTTTTCCTGAGTACCAGGCTAGCAGAAATGTAAGGATACCGTTTGATACCGTTTTTATACAACTGATATTAATAGTGACTTCCTTAAGAGCTAGAAGCTTCGGAATTTAAATTCGGAATATAGATATGGCCAGTACGTTATGGTATTATGAAAGACCGAATTAGTACTATACAGTAATATTATTTTTATCCTCGTACGGCAATGTTACCACACTGCACCTGATGGTAAGTGCAGTGTCGTCCAGTTTCAGTATCAAGTACCAAGAAACAATCTATCCCTCGCTACTCAACGCAAACATGCAGGCCTGCTGTGTAGCTTCTAATAACTACACCATGGGATAAGAAGTTGAAGAAGCGATCGGGGGTTAGTGTCAGAATACTCAGAAGGACGCAACATGGCCAAACATCATAACCCTCTAGACCTCCGACAAAAAAAAATACCTACGGCTTCAAACATACCACAACTATTACCGCAATCATATCATTAATTTACAGAACATCTTAATATCATAAAAGGTTTGCAAAATAAAACACTAAACTCATGTAACATAGCATCTTTTATAAAGCAAACGACATATCTGAACGTATTGTAGCTCGTACGTGAATTTCCTAGATTCAACAGACTCCGGCGCTACGGCGCGGCTTGCGGTCGGAACGATGAAACGTTTCGTTAATCCCTTACAAATGCGAATTCGTATAACATATAAAAATACAAAAGGAATTCATATCAATTGTTGAGATGTATAATGAATTAAGAATGGACAAACAAAAGGTGTGTTTTTTTATTCTGGTACGGCTAGGTGACCATACTGCACCTGATTAAGTGCAGTGCCGTCCAGTTAGATTATCAAGTAGTAGGACAAAACTATACCTCGCTACTTGACACAGTCATACCGGCCTTCTAAGTAGCTTCTTCACACTCCCCTTCCACAGCTTGTTGGTGCTGCAAAGATACGAATTGCGAACCTCTTGGTTCAAGCCGAGGTCGTAGACACTTCGATGTATATTTAAATTTCTAGTCTTTTAATAATAATAGAAACACACACGTAGTCCAACACTAAGATAGAATTATCTTGGAATTACGAGAGACTTTCGGTATCATAACACCCAGACTTGAATGAAATATCGACGGTCGCCACGTAAACTATCGAAATTGATAAAAATTAACAACATTGAAGTTGGCATTTTCGATGTTTTAATACGTTTACCTTATGCACTATCAATTCTGTTCAATTGAAAAACATTTGAAGGTATTAAATTGGTACAATATTATTTTATAGAATAATAAATATTTATCTCTACTTGCCATTAGTGCAATAAAACGAAAATGTTTTTTTTTTCAATTTCGATAGTTTACGTGGGGACCATGGATATGTGGATCTTATAAAACTATTTGTCTCGGTCCTACATTGTAATGTTCAACTGGAAGATAAAGGCCTCTCTTTTTGAAAGAAATATATTTTTTAATAAATACAGTGTAAACTCCATGTAACGTCACTCTATTTAACGACAAACTCTCTTAAGCGTCGAAATCAATTGGCTTTGGTTGGTTTAGCTTGTTTTTCATACAATGTTTCACTCTATATAGCATTACACCCACTCTCAATAACGACAACAATTAAGTTGCTAAAATTAGTAAAAACTGCGCAGCTGTGTACGATCTATTGTCGCTTTATTATCCTAGCCCGCAATAAACTCGACTGTCGGCATCATGCATACCGAACTTTCTAAGAAATTCATTCTTTTGTTTACAAATTGGGATTGCTTGCACGTGTAGACTGTTATTGACCATGATTCATAACTAGGAGTCATGGATTATCTATACCTTATCATATTCTTAGTTGCTCACAAACTTGCAAACTGTAAACATGGCTACTAAAAGAAAATCACTGTGTATTGACGAAAAAGTTTTACTGATACGCGCAATAGAAACGGGAGAGAAGATAAGTGATGTTGGCAAACGCTTTGGATTTAGTCGCTCTACCGTGTCCACAATATGGAAAAATAAAGAAAAAATCCTCCACGCTGCGGGCGAGGGAAAATCTTCCAAAAAATTAAAGAAACCTATATACGAAGATTTGGATAAAGCTGTACTATCATGGTTTCATCGACAGCGCCAGAATAATATGCCTATCTCGGGGCCGCTCGTGAAAGCTAAGGCGGAGAATTTTGCTGCTGAACTTGGTTTAACTTCTTTCAAAGCATCAGAAGGATGGCTCGGAAAATTCAAGCAGCGTCATCATATCAACTATGGTAAAATAAGTGGGGAAGCACGAAGTGTTGATACAAATGTGACTCATGCTTCACTCACAGACGAAGAAATTTTGGATTCAGTGAGAAAAACTGAGGATCAAGAACAAGGTGATGAAGAAGATGAGACGGATGAGCCTGAGCTTCCGCCGAGCATTAAAGAAGCTCTGGAAGCAGCAAAATTATTGGAAAAATATTTCCTTTATAACCAAGATGCCTCAGTATTGCTAGATATTAATAAAATAACTAAAAAAATACAACAAAATTACTGGTGCAGCAAAAGACGTCAGACAAAAATAACAGACTATACTCAATAGCGTTCAAATAACATTCTTTTTTATGCACATAACTACTAACAATAGTCAGAAATAAACATTTTATTTTTCTAATTCTGATGTTTCTTCTCTCCATTTAACGACAACTCTCTATAACGCCATAAAATGCACAGTCCCTTCAGTGTCGCTATATAGAGTTTACACTGTATATAAAAAAAAATGTTTTTACCCATGTCCGTTATAGACTTTGAAACCACTCAACCGATTTCAATAAAAGTTCGGTCCACAAAGAAGGCGGTTTATGGCAGGAAAACGTCTGCCCGGGACCACTATTTTTAATATAACAAGTGGGTCGATCGCTGGTCAATAGACAGTAACAGTTGTGAATACTCAAAATGTGGAAATACAAAGACTACCCTGCACTCTTGACTCTGAGACACGAGTCCATGACATATAACTTCATTGATTTTAATTTCCTTTAAACTGAAGCACAGCCATGGTTACACACTGTTCTTGGCAGAAATATAGACAAAGCGATAGCCAGATAAAACCCAGATATAACTCTGGCGGACAGGTGAGATTGACCTGAGCTCCGAAAGATGTTTACATCTTAGACATTTAAAAGAAAAACAACTTTAAATAAAAGAATGATGATTTGACTAGACACAATACAATTTTATATTAAGAGCATAATTTGAAACAAGCACTATAAAACAGCATATACGTAGAGTTAAGCGCTCCGCACCCTTCATAAAATTCTGTGTTCGTATATCTAATCAGATTGTATTTCTTTTATTGGAGTTAATACTAATGTATTAGAGTAAAAATTACATTATTTCATCAGACAAAGAGAATATATATTTTTAAATTGCCATTGGGTCTGCTGATGTCTCAGGCATTTCCTGGAATTCTTACTATTACTATAATTTTTACTATTTGCGCGACGTTCAGCCTTAATATTGCAAAGACATTTCCTCGTGGTAAATTCCTTTGATACTGTAAGGATTCACATTAAGCTCTTACCTTTTTATTTAAAAGTTTAATATTAAATACTTTTGTACTATGCTTATCTTAAGGAAAGTTCTATGGATTAAAGACCTATCGACTCTGATAAAGGCGTCATTATTATATCACTTTAAAAAATTATTAAAATGCCTAATGAATACACTATGTCTAAGTAAATTTTATATATATGATAAAATATAAGACAGCAAATTTTTCTCCTGTTTGCACTAAACTTTTATAGATTCTTTATGGATTGTTTTATAGCAGAGTTTGGCAAATGAATAAATGGATTACCTAATGGTAAGTTATCTCCTCCGCGCTTCAATATCAGAGACATCATGTCTTGCCAGCCTAATGTTACAAACCGATATTATCAAATAAAAAAACTCTTAAATGTGTCATTAATCCTTCTGTATAAAATCATAGCATACTTTAATTCATTGTACTTTTAGAGTTAAGTTTATAAAGAGAATTATTATAGGAATCTTAAAGAAAAAGTATTGTTTGAAGCTACCGATTTAAGTACCTTATTTAAAGAATCATAATTAGACCATATTTTATTTTCATCACTTTAACTCCGAACACTATCAACTATTTTTTCTATTTCTTACGACCTTAATAATTGCTATCAATTTAATGAAAAAGCTATCATAACGATCACAAAAAACACTCTTAGAAAGTGTACTCCAATTTCGTTTCAATACAGCTAAATAGCAAGCGTAGTGGCACCGTAGCTGCTGAATAATGTATAGGGTAATTTCTATAGAAGCCCAAATGGTGCTCTTCGGAGTAGCTCAGCTTAATACCGCGGGGATGGGATCGAGCTGTTGCAACTACTAACCTTTCATGAATCGAGTAGTGAAATCGTGAACGAATTCTTAGATATTGTATAAATGTTGTATACGTAATAATACTGGCTATTTTATCCGTGATTTTAACATTGGTCAGGCAGGTGCTATTGTTCTTCCC
Source organism: Laothoe populi (assembly GCA_905220505.1). NCBI lineage: Eukaryota > Metazoa > Arthropoda > Insecta > Lepidoptera > Sphingidae > Laothoe > Laothoe populi. The sequence continues at coordinate 23,372,400 of HG992146.1, forward strand.
ATAGACCCAATCACCTAATAATAAGTGTATTTTTTTTATTTGGATTAAAAAATATATCATTAAATAAATAAATACACCCAACAGTCACACAGTTCACATAGTGACAACACATAGTTCTGATCCCACACTCTAGATTAATCCTGTGTCGTGGGTATCAAACAACACACAAACATTCTTCTCGGTGCAGGAATCGAACCCACGCCCTCTCGTTTCACAGCCGACTACTCGCCTGCTGCGCCACGAAGGCTGTCTATTAAGATTAAAATATTTTACCACAGATAAAGATATAATTAGACGTCGCTTCTTTTATGAAATGAAGTCATATTTTTGTATCTAGTGAAATCATGTTCATAAATAGTTTCAACCATTTTTGCTCATACTTTATGATACAAAAAAATCGTCAGATGTTTCAAGGCGATAACGTTCAGTCCAGACTAAAATTAAATTAGGAAACGCGTATTTTATCCAGGATGTTTTTCGATTTCAGCGCGTAAATCAATCGCGCGACATCTATTAGACCTGTGGTTGAGCTCTACACAATCATTCGACCTTAAATAGAAAAGAAAATGCTGCCAATAATATTGCTCATAATATGAAACGGGCGCACAAAAGGAGCGAAACTTGGGTAAAGCCCGCGTCCCGTCGCAAAAAATACTTGGCGAAAATCAAACAAAACTTTTAACGAGAGTTCAAAAACATATTTCCGAGGAAATACTTTCTATCAAAGTGGTTTGCATAGACGGCAATATTAAATGTAAATTGGTAACTCTGAAAACATAGTTGAAATGTTTATTATTAAATTAAGGTTGGTAACGGTAACGCACGTTAATATCTCTATCTAATACCTATTCGAAACGAGATATTACATATTAATCAAAAAATTTCATATACATATACAACATGTAACATGATTAACGCACACTGTGAAAGTTGTTTGGTCAGAATAAGCGACTGAATCGATATCAACAATTTTTTAATAGACGAACGTTTTTCCAAAAATTATTAACACTCAGGTAAATAATAGTCATTATTCAACGTTCAAGACAAACTTAACTGAAACATAAATCGATGCGATAAAGTCTTTTCTAAATGCAATAATAAACGAACACTTTAAAAAATCAAATAATTTAAATTAGGAAGTTCGAGTCAGCTGTGTACTCGTGTGACCTTCACCTATCTATGCGGCTGGAGTTGTCCGGGTGCGCGCGCAGCTGTGTCATTCACCTTTTCGTCAAGTGCCCATAATATGCGCGTAAAATTAGTACAACTAATTTCATAAAAAACAATATTTATATTCATCGCAGTCTAATTTCAATACAGGAATTATGATTGTAATAATAATTTTAAATTGGGGTGTCTGAGGATGTGCGTTAATACCGTTACACGTAGTTTAAAATACAAAAAGTGTTTCTACCTATGTCTGACTTTTAAACCACTCAACCGATTTCAATGAAATTTTGTGTATGTGTGTCTTTGGGTCCAACTTAAAGATACGATAGTTAACGATCCGATAGGTGGCGCTGTTGTCGAGATCTGAATTTCTAATAATGAAAATTCGGTCCTCTGAGAAGGCGGTTTATAGTACTGGAGGTTTATACTACCACTAGCAATAATATACCTAAATATATTTCGTAAAAATGCAAACGTTCTCGATTCTAATACTTGTTTGAAAATTATTCGGACAGTAAAGAATATACAAACAATCAATCTATATAGTACTAAACGTTAAATGCATTGATAAAATGCATGGACATTTCAAAGTGACGTATCGAGCTAGTGAAAATTGTTCACATAGTTTCAATAGATTTTCAAAGCATTTTGCAATGTGAGATGTAGTATGTCATTCCTTGCACCTGAGACGCTCGACGTAGTATAAATCATCCTTGCAGACCGTACTACAGCGCCTTTGGATATTATTCAACGCGGTTTTATGGATTTCCCTGTGGAAATTGTGAACATTGAGTTAATAAGATATAATTTAAAATATCAAGGTATGACCGGTGAGAACTGTGTTTGTCTAACGATGTACCTATTTAGGAAATTTAGACAAATATACCTTTTGAGTCTAATAGAGTTTGGAAAGCGGACTAATTAGTTACATGATGGTAAGTTACCTCTACCACACATCAAATCATTTCGTTGGCCTAATTATCAAAATTCGTAACACCTTTTCAGAAAAAAATACAAGAGAAAGAATAAACTGTTTGTATATTTTTAGATATTCTACTAGAAAATGGATTCACCTATTTTAATTATACAGAAATAGTCAAATTAGTGTTATTTTGCGGGAAATAAGAACTACTACTCCATTCGAATAGTTGTAGAAATTAAATATAAATATTATTTTAATAGTTGTATTAAGTATAACATGCTAATGTAAAAAACTTTACTCCTTGGTTGTAGCTGTTATTTTGGGAAACTATAAAAAGGCACAATTTGAATTTATTTACATTAAATCACTTATAAAAAATAAATTATTAGTTACCAATTTGTTCTTGAGTGCCACTTAAAACTTAAGTATTCGATTATTGAACTAAGAAAGACAGACAGAATACGACAACTTAATTATCGAGTCTTGGCTGGCTGGATAGTCTTTTGTAAGACAGTGAGGAATTACATTTAACAGATAAATACCTTTAACAAAACAATATACAGCTAACTTAGTTAATTTAGTTACGAGTATTAGACTGTTCTTTATTCTTCAATTATTTACTTTACTTCTTTTTTTTACCTGTTGGCAAGTAATTACGCCACCCTCTAATAGCTGGATGCTTTGCCTAGCTTTAATGTAAGCAACGGTAACACAAAGCTATAATGGATTCTTATGTACTACAAATATTATATACTTAAACTGCATATTGAAATCAAACAATTTTTTTATGTAATCCGCCTCTTGACAATAAAGACGCCAAAGCTTGCGAAACGTTGGGACTAAAAAGTAAAATGAACCGCGGTGAGAATAATTTCATTTCGACACAATGCTTAATAAATTTTCTTAAATTCTTTACTAATTGGGTATTCATCATCATAAAACAGTCAGCGATGACTATAAAGTTCTAGTGATGTTCTTGACGAGTCTAAACAAAAGTTAATTTAAAACTATAATCGAAGCACGCTCCACCAACGGCAAATTCATAAGAGGTACTTCTTAACTTCGATGAATATTAAGAAGCAAGCAGAGCCTAGTCGACTGTTTCCCTCCTCTGTTCAAGTGGTTCGGGAACTTTCCACATTTTCATGTCATTGAGACTTGGTGGTTTTATTCTTTGTTACGATTATTGTTTTTCTTTGCGATTTTTGTTAACTGACAATATTTTTGTATCTTTGATTTTTATATTTCAAACTCATTGGTGTTTTATGTTTTTGATATTTGAATTTCATCTTTTGTGTATAAGTTATATACAGCTATATTTTTTTATCTTCAGAAAAACTGTTCAATTAAATTCATAATTCAGTTATTAAATTCAATAATCAACGGAAAATAATTTTTTTTGTCATGTACAATTATTTTACAATCAATATACTATAAACGTAAGGTTGGTTCTTATCTATGCTAATATTATTAAGAGGAAAGATTGATATTTTGATTGTTTGTGATGGTTAAATTAAAAAACTTTATTATATATGTAGTTAAAGGAAAAAATCTATCTAGCATCTGGTATGTTAAATAAAATCATGCATCTATTGAATTTTCAGTCTAGTAGCTGTTGGAAATTGTATAATCCGTAGTGAGTGAGCTCCACGCCGATTTGTATTGCAACGCCCGCCTCTACGTATTTAGGAATTATCTAGATTAAACGCATTAAATGTATACGTAAATTATCGAGTAGCTAGAGACAAATATCCCTCGTTACTCGATACAATCATGTCCGCCTGCTAAATATTATATGTGTACAGATTCATTTGTTCATTTTGACGTCTATACGACTAAACTACATTTTCATACACCTTTAGAGCTTGCTGTGTAAATAAGTTTGATGAATATCGACCTTAAGGATAATCTTTAAACTTACTTTAATCCTCTTCTGTTCTTCAATGTAATTCTACTATTCACGTTGTTATTGTGCCGCAAATAATCACGACAAACGAATAAAACGCTTCTATTCATTATGACAAATCAGCAAAATGGCAAATATACTTAATAATGTATATTGAAATTAAAGTGAGCGAGTGGTATGCCACATTCCACAATATGGATGTTTCAAACTAAAAGTCAACCAAGCCGTTTCCACCTCAAAAATATACCGAAAACTGCATTATTTTTAGCTTTTCAAGTAAAATACATGTCTGCCTATTTAGATATGTACCTAAGCAAATAAATATTTTATATTACAAAACATTTACAAACATTTCAAAAATATTATCTATACTAATATTATAAAGAGGAAAGATTTGTGTATGCTTGTAACGAATTGGCTCAAAAATTACTGGACTGATTTTAAAAATTCTTTCACCATTTTAATGCTACATTATCACTGATTAATATAGGCTATTTTAATTGCAAGAAAAATCACACTCTGACATTACATATGACCTCCACGCGGGCGGAGCCGCGAGCAACAGCTAGTATCATATAAAAAGGTTGTGGTTTGATGTGCAAAGATTTGCTTTTATTAGGAGATCTCTCTCTAACTCTCAATATAAAATCAAAGTATAATATATTATTGCTTACTTTTTCTTATTCCATCAATGCACGAGCCTTGATGAACACGCATGCCGACCCATTTACAGTGTGTGTACATACATACATGTAATTAATCATCCGTCAAAATGCGATTAAACTAGGCGACACATGATCAAAGCTATAGTTGCAAAAAGGTTTGCCAAGCATCTGGATTAAGCCGGATTAAACTAATCTTTTAAACGCTTGTTCAGGCAAATTATTCCGGTGAGTGGACTTTTTAAATCTCTCTATTTACCTCAACTAACGAGTTCCATACTGTTTCTTACTATGATAACTGGTTATTTTTTAACCATATTCCGGGTGACATAAAAAATTACAATGTAAAACCAAATTTCCTGATTAGCCTGAAATTGGATATGTCCGGCTAAACTATTGAAAAATCCCGTCGTTAATATTTTAAGATATGGTGACACTAGTCGAGTGCCGCAGACATCTGATAGATTACATTTATATGTGCAATGACACATGTCTATAGATTTATAAGTCATCAACACATTAATTAATACAACAATCAAGTGAAACTAAGATTAGGTTCAGTAGAGTTGATTTTCTTAAAATTATTGATACTACAAAGAACGGTGACGGTTTTTTTATTCTGGCGCGGCAAAGTGACCACACTGCGCCTGATGGTAAGCGCAGTGCCGTTCAGTTTGTTTTAAAGCAAGAGTATTCCGGCAGAATATATACTACATCACTAACACTACCTGTTAAAAAAATACTTACTATAATGTATCTATGATTAATGTAAACATTTATAATTAGATTCTAAACTTAGAGTTCTAAATTATCTTCTCTCTTCTTCAATCTCTCACTATCTCTTTCTCTCTTATAGTTCATATATATGTATTTGTGTCTATTATACAAACAGGCTTGCTATGTACTACATGCATTTTACTTTGACATGTTTTTTGCTATATTAACGCGATACAATATAATATTCAAACTTTTTTAAACGAACATTTTTGTGTAAGAACCCTAGAGTGGTTAAATATCTCAAGTATTAGAGTATTTCCTATGATAACAAAATACCAAAGGTATTTAGGAGAGTAGTTGCGGGTACATTAACAATGACAACCTAAGTGGAGAGTAGTAAATGTTTAGCATAAAACGGAGTGTCTTCCGCGCTCCGGTGTTCATGGTGTAGCAGTCGGATCGATAGTGAGTATATTCGTGGTTCGTTCACGGTGCAGTACCTAAGTGTAATCAGTTCAATTGGGCGCGTAGTTCAGCTTAGAGTGTAATGCTGGTAGAATAATTATAAAAAATCCTGACATGCGGTTGTGTTAATATTACGCACTAAAATGTGTAACAGTGTTATGTAAATCAATCAATAAAATGGTAAACATTGTATTTGTGCCTTTTTAAATATCCATCTTGCATATTTTTATTGATGTTGCTAACACAAGTGGTGTTAACACATCTATACAGATATTCCACGTCTAAGCACAAAATAAATAAATCACTATAATTTTCGGTGGCAAATGCAACTATCGGCAAGATATCATTAAAACGTCACGCGCACTCAACTCTCTATAATGGGGCACCCTCGTTACCAACTGCAAATTGAGTTTCGATTAGTACATACCTGCGAATAGGGATTGGAGGGTTACTAGCAATGTGTTTTGCAGACATTTTCAGGACCTGAAATATACAAAACGTAGAGCATATTATAATTCTTCGCTGGGTCACTAAACTCTTTCTTATAAAAGGAAAAACATATCAAGCTTAGCTTGATAAGTAGCAAAAAAAACAAAAAGCGAGTGGTAGCCTAGTTGGTAATGGCAGGTACGGACTGTCAAGACGAAAGTCGTATGTTCGAAGCCTAAAAGGCATACACCTCTGGATTTTTCAAAGGTTACATGTGTATTGAAAGTTAAATATCACTTGCTTTAATGGTGAAGTAAAAAGTTGTGAGGAAACCTGCATACCGGAGAATTCTCTTAAGAATTTCGAAGGTATGTGAAGTCTACCAACCCGCATTAGGCCAGCGTGGTGGACTAAGGCCTTCTCATTAGTAGAGGAGGCCCGTGCTTAATTTAACTATAAGATAAAATATATTTATTATATTACTACCACACCTAAACGATCATGCCGTAAACAAGAAATGTGGTACCAGGTTCTGATAGGATTGAAATATCTATATGGTTTAAAATCGATAATCCCTCTGACAGACTAACTGCAAAAGTTATAAAAATGCTATAAACCAAATGACTAAACGTTTCACGAAGACAATCGACTTAGTATTGCAGAACCCTTGAATTAAAGTGAGAGAAAATTTATCGCCCATTTATAAGCAATAAATGCAACATGGTAGACAGATTTGTGTCATTTTTGTTACAATGAAACTTATAAATGCTTTAAAAATCAGTTCTTTACACGTTTAAATAAGTACAAACCAATCAACTAAAATGTTATGGACTCTAAGGATATATTTTATTATTGTATACGCACTTTATTTAAACGATAACATATATACAATATAAATAATTATACGTACACTGACTGTTCATTCCATTGACTTTGTTCCTCAGCTAATTTATAAATAAATACCTTAGAGTAGAATACTCTAAGATAATAATAATATTATTGTTCTTGTGATGTACTTTAAATATCGTTAAATCAGCAATTACAGCCAACCTGTATAATATGTTTTTACCCAAAAAATATTGGAGCTATTTAAAAATAAGATTTTTGTTTGATTTTTGCCAAGTACTGGCAATAGTCGCATTATTGACGTGCGTTTTAAGCATATTAGTCACGTTAGTATTATGGAAATAAAGTTGATTTTGGCTTGTACTTTACTCACTACTTATTACCTTTTTCCGAACGCCGGTGTCCTTAGGATTCATGAGAGGTTAAAAGCTTATGATTAGGCCTAAAATCTGCTACGAAGACGGATCCAAAGGTATATCAGGAAATCTACTCACTTACTTTACTTTAACAATACATTTCCCGTATTATTATAAAGTTTTCTTGTCTGAGGATCGTTAGAGCAAAAGTTCTTCACCAAAGTTTATACTAAACTATACCCTGCATTAAAGAACGACACTTAAGTGAGACCTTGTTGTGGGTAGATTCTTTTAGCCGAAATTAATACAAAAACTACACGTGCCAAAGTAACCACTCAAGCATCGTTCTTGAAATACGCGTCAGCTGTTTCAAGAACTATGCGATCAGATCGGACTTGTTTTAAATAATGGAATTAAAATATTCAACGAGACATTATTTTATTATTATTAGATAATTTATACGGAAATTCTAATTTCTACGGAAAGCTCCATCATTGATTTATTATTTTTTAGTGCCTGGATAGGCAGACGAGCAGACGGGCGACCTGATGGTAAGTAGTCACCGCCGCCCATAGACAGCAGAGCCGCTGCCTAAATTTTTAAAACCTGAGTATGTATTGCTTGCTATGACAAAATTCTTTTTTTGTTTATCTCCATATAATTAAGGTTGTCTGGCAGAGATCTCTTTTAGCGATAAGACCGCCTATTGTAACTTACTCTAGTTTAAGGTAGCTTGTTTTTTTTATTGCCTCGACAGGCAGACGTGCAGACGGGCCACCTGATGGTAAGTAGTCACCGCCGCCCATAGACTTCTACAATGCCAGATCATAGCAAAGCCGCTGCCTACCGTTGTTGTAATATTATTATGATAGTGTGCAATAAAAAATTATCTATCTATCTATCTATTAAAGGAGTAATATTCGCAAAACTCTTTCGATCCTTTTATCTCCCTTTTACGACATTAACAATGTGCCGGTGTCTACCCGCATTATCTAAACGAATGCTCAACTTGCAAACTTGTTATCGAATTCACGCGTAATTTCGAAGTAAAATTACGAAATACGAAACAATAGCTTAACAACGACACAATGTAAGATTATTTCGGATGATAATCCACATTTATCTCTATATTGTTGCTTAATTAGAACAATAAAGATATAGGTACAATGTCTGGTTTCGAGGAAATAAATAGGTTGTTAAGTAGGTATGTAACTTACTTACTTTCGAAAGGCATAATAAATACACCCAACAGTCACACACATAGATCTGATCCCACACTTAAACCTGTGGCGTGGGTATCAAGAACTACGAGGGACTACGACCCTACAACACCCAAACCCGAAACAAATATCTATCTGTCACACAAACATTTGTCTCAGTACGGCAATCGAACCCACGGCCTCTCGTTTCACAGCCGGCTACTCGCTCGCCCGCTACGAGGGAATCAATTATGGCTTTATTAGTATATAACACTATTTAGTATCGTCTAGACGTTTCTAAACGTATTAAAACTGCCTTCAGATTCTGGGAAGTATTGACTTATATTAACAATGTGTCCATACCTAATGTCTACGCACTCCTACTCAACATATTGCATTGCATAAGCATTAATTCCTATTGAATCTATCGGTAATCTATAGTTTATTTTTACAAATATGTATTTATGATATTATCTATATAAATTATGCGTAAGTATTTATTTATCATACATTTAAATATGTGTATGTGTATGTATCTGTATTTGTATATATATGTATATATTTAAATATATTTTTTTGGAGCTTTAAAGTTTAGACTGCCCTCTCTTTCTCCTCTTCATATATCCATTCCATGGTTGTCTGTAAGATATTGCCTAGAGCAGAGCTGCCCAAACTGTGTGTCACGACGCCCTGGGGCGTCGCAGCACTGTCCCAGGGGCGTCGTGCGTCGATGCGACCGAGTCGAGTGAGCGCCGAGCGCATGCCGAATTCTGATATTTTGTTTAATTACGCACTCGGAGTTTGAATAAAGACCAAGTACAGATTAAAAATAGATATAGAATAAATGAAAGTGGCAATTTCCAAACTAAACTATTGGTTTTGTTCTTCTTTTCTAATAAAAATTACCGAAGAGGGGGGGGGGGGGGGGGGGGGTTGAGGGGTGTCGTCAAATAAATGTCAAATTCTCCGGGGCGTCGCAGTACAAATAAGTTTGGGAAGCCCTGGCCTAGAGCGATAAGACCGCCATTTACTTTAATATATAAGTGTAATCATTCTTTATTAATAATTTTTAAGTGTACAATAAAGAGTAAATAAATAAATATTGATAATAGCTTGTTATCATAATTCGGGAAAAATATTATTTAGACGTACTATTTTAGGCAAAATATGTTTCTGTTCTGAGATAGAATATCGTCAGGTAACCTTTATATTAAGAAAAATACTACTAGTCCTATATTAAACATTGTCCCACTGCTGGGCACGGGCCTCCTTTACTAATGAGAAGGGTCAAACCTTTGTCAACCACGCTGGCCTAATGCGGGTTGGTGGACTTCATATGCCTTCGAAATTCGTATGAGAATTTTCAGGGATGCAGGATTTCTCACGATGTTTTCCTTCACCGTTCAAGCACGCGATAATTAACCTTTATATTGAGAATACCTATAATATTTAAATATCGTGAATTAGTCAATTACTTGATAGTTGTATGAAATAAATAATCTATAATTTGCAGCAAATAAATGCAAATTTTGAAAGGTCCTCCTAAAAGGGTCTTAAATTATTTTATTTCAATTATAAATACGGTAGGGCTATACGATAATTAACGCGTCCCCGTGGTCCTAGTACTATTAGTGTGATTACCTTTGCGCGGAACGCTAATGTTTTAAAAGCTTCGCTTGATCATACTGCCAATGCATTAAGGAAATTCCAATACATATTTTTATGATCAGTAATATGGTATTTACTTGCGTCTCTTGTCGATATGAATTTTAGTATATATCTATACTATTATATAAAGCTGAAGAGTTTGTTTGTTTGTTTGTTTGTTTGTTTATTTGAACGGGCTAATCTCAGGAACTACTGGTTCGAATTGAAAAAACCTTTTAGTGTTGGATAGCCCATTTATCTAGGAGCGCTTTAGGCTATATAAGATCACGCTATGTCCAATAGGAGCGGAGCAGCAATGAAAAATGTTGCAAAAACGGGGAAAATTGATTCCTTTTGAGAGCTTCCGTTGCGTACGCTGCGTTAACGGTTAAAGTTACATAACAATCATGTACGACGAAATTGTTCCTCTTAAAAAGTTCTAAAAAAAAGTCCGCGATAGCATATGCCTATCTATTTCGGTTGGCTCACTATAACCTTTTTAATGGTTATCGAATTTGTTCCGAAACAATGCATTATTTGGAAAAGGGTTTGTATAAACATGGTATTAATCCTTATCCAAATAAATACTTTATTCATCACAAGTATTTAATTTTGAACAAAGTTGCCCTTTACGTCATTTGATTTCAATGAATATATTAGGAGATATAACAGTTTTAAAATATCTCCGCAGCAAAATTAATATTGTTGTTTGTATGTCTGTTTCTTACCTTTTCATGACTAAACGGGTGAACGAATCCTAATGAAATTCAGTAGAGGGATAGAATATATCCTAGGGAAGGACATAGGGTATCTCCTAAAAAATTATCTTGAAAGGGGTGAAATAGAGGTTAAAAGTTTGTATGGGCAATCCGTAATATTTCAACTTAGGGATCTCAAAATTCATATTTAGGCTTTTGGTAAAAAATAAAGAAATACGTGTTTCAATGTTTTTAGCAAATCATCCCTTAAAGGGCGAAGTGAGGAGTTAACTTATGAGGTATTCTTTAAATGTAATCTCAAGCTTCAGGCACAACACTTTTTTTTTGTCGCGGGGAAAGCATTTTATTACTGCCGTCCGCTTCGGGGGAAGCGAAATGAGAATAAAACGGTTATGCTGGACTAGCCGGTCTTACGACCCAGCACCCCCTCGCCCGGATGATGGCTATCCGAGTCCCTACTACTTATGTACACCCAACCGGACACTACCAGATAAAAACCCGCGGTGGCCTTCTTCGACACTTACGGAGTGATCCCGGGGTATTATAAGGAGTGCTAGAAGTTTAAGTTAGGAGTTGTGCCTATCTAGACAGTCACAACACCTGAGATTCAGGACATCGCTATAGGTGTCTCAGTGCAGAAGACAACTCCTTGCATTGATACTTCTGCTCCCGAAAATAACCTCCACGGGGGCGGAGCCGCGGGCAACAGCTAGTTATTAAATAAAATAGATTATAAATTAAATATAATATTATTAAATAAAATTAAATTGATCTATGTATTGTATTTGTTTTGTTATAATTTGGAGTCTATTTTGTATTAAGTAGGTACTTTCTATCGCATAAAGAATTAGGCATCGCTGCATATCTGTATATATAAAAGAAGAAACTGACTGACTGACTGATCGATCAACGCACAGCCTAAACGGCTGAGGATAGAGACTTGACATTTTGACAGTAGGTACCTTTTACGACGTAGGCATCCACTAAGGAAGGGTTTTTGGATATACCAACCCTAAGGGGGTAAAATAGGGGATGAAAGATTGTATGAAAATCCGTATTTTTTTAAGTTAAACGCATGAGTATTTTGTATTGTATACTTTTTCTCCCAAACATGACCTCCACGCGGGCGAAGCCGCGAGCAACAGCTAGTAAGATATATAATTTCTGAAAGGATTAATTCTACTTATATTATAAATGCGAATGTTTGGATATCCATCCATCCAAACATTCGCATTCGATTCGATGTTTGTTACTCAATCACACTACAGCGGCTGGACGGATCTGGTTGAAATTTGACACAGAGATAGATTATAGTTTGGAATAGCACATAGGCTTTTTATCCCGGAAAAATGTACAGTTCCCGTGGAATAGTTTGGTTTTTCACAGAGCAAGGGATCGACATGATTTTTTGGACATAGTTTAGGAATCAGAAAATGACATAGGCTACTTTTTATCCCTGAAAATGCACGCTTCCCATGGGATAGCAAAATATAGAAAAGTGTAATAGCTTAATATGCCTCCATCGATGATATACCTTTTTCTCCAAAAATAACTTCCACGCGGGCGGAGCCGCGGGCAACATCTAATTCTTACATAAATATAAAGATCTGCCGTTGCGAGGCGATACTTAGGAACTATTTACCTCCCGTCATATAACTGAATATATGTCTGTTTGTGCGACCCATCCCTCGGTACTTCGCGAGCACTCGAGGACTTGTCGTTTCAAGGCCCGTCGGTTTTGCACACTGCAAACTGCAAATATTCTGTCTAACCTAGTCGAGCTTTCAACTACAGTTTTCGTATGATAAGAGACGACATTACATGTGTTCTATTCATCGTTTTGCAACCCGCGTTAGTTGGAAAAACTTAAGAAATCATAACTTCGTTACAAACAAATGTCGGTGTTTATTTACTTAATCTATTCATTAACGCAACTTCTCTGGAGTCTGAATTAAATCAAATTATAAATGTTCTTTATATCAGGCCAGAAAAAAAGTACGACAGTGGTTACTTACTCTAACCTACTCAGAATCTGAAAAAATCATCAAAGTTCACTTGTAGCATAAGCAGACCCATACGCATACATACACACGCTCTCACACACACACACGCCAGCATGGACACACAACTCATACACATTATTACCTATTAAATTGTATATTACTTTAAATAATTATATTTTCACTTCTTAATCTAAATGTTAATTTTGATCTCATGTACAGTTATAGTCATAAGTTAGTAAGTTTGTTAAACGGCACCAAGCCATCCACGAGACAGGCTCGACCTAGTGTGGATGGCATCGACTCACACTAATTACCTCCTGTATAGTTATATAAGCCTAAGAACACCTATTATGTATCACTTCTTGTAAAAAAATTTTTGGTAAATAAATGATTATTATTATTATTATTAAATATCTACTTACAAACAAAAGTAAGCAGTTATACTACTTAGTATTTAGGTATATTGAAACTCATGATTGTGTTGAGTAGCGGGGGATAGATTGTCTCTCGCTACTTGATACTATAATTAGACGGCCTTGCGCTTACCATCAGATGCAGTGTGATCACTTTGCCATGCCCGAATAAAAAAAAACGTTAATAAATTAAAGAAAATTTGCAATTCTGGGTTAAATAATACTTACGTAGCAGCCTTAACTGTGAGCGTCAGCTTAGACCCAAAGGAAAACATTCATAAGGTTGAAATTATTTTTATCAGTATCAGTTCTTCACTAGACCGTTGCCGGCCCTAACGCATTCAATTACATATCCAAGTACCGGGCTCGGCAGACGTCGTCCTACCCGGAAAAGCAGCGCCACATTAAATATGATATTTTAAAGATCACAATCTTGGGAATTTCTGCCACAAATCCGACAGTAGCGACACCTACCGGGTCCAATTGTGTTTTTAAACCTTCCCTGAACTTCCACAAATATTTCAAGATCAATATTATCCAAATCAGTCCAGCCATTCTCAAGATTTAGCGAGATTAACAAACGGCGATTGATTTTTATATATCTACTAGCGGGCCCGGCAGACGTCATCCTGCCCGTAAAAGCAGCGCCACACCGACTGCAGCGCCATCTGCAGCGCGATCACTGACGTATATTATATGGACAGGATATCTAATACAAAATGACAGCTATTTTCTTGACCTATTTGAAGCGCCCCTCTCGAGTGTATTTGAAACTAAATTTGACATATAATAGGGATGTTGATATTTTTTAAAATATCGGATTTCCGATATATCGATATTTTTAAATATATCAATATCGGAGTTTGATATATCCGAAAAAAATATCGATATTTTTATTAAAAATTTTGACTCGTCTCGTCGTCTTTCTTCGTGAATCGGGGCGCTAATGAATTTATTAGATTCAAAGATCTTGGAATCATATTTGTCGACACCTTAAAACATGATATTTTTTAGTTTTTTTAAATTATAATTTTTTGCCATGAACTTAATATTATTTTCTACTTTTTAGTTCGGCTAGCTATTAAAGCGTGCTATTTTTTAAATATAATTTATAGTCCCAAAACAGCATCAAACCTAGTTATAATAATATGTATATGCGATTGTAAATTAAGACCCCATTAAAAAATATGATCTGAAATGAAAATATGTTTTGCTAAGGCGATGTTTTTATTATTTTTAAGATTTGTAAACCATCGACTGTTGTGTATCATTGTCGATATATCATCCTTCGTGTCTCAACTCTATCGTTAGTTCCACGGACGCTCACTGCTCGACTGCACTGCTATCAGCGCCAATATGGCGAAAATCAAATAGGCACACTTTCGCGGATCAAATATCCTATCTATATAATATACGTCAATGAGCGCGATACACTAGTGTTTAGGTAAACGTTGCTGTTTCAGGCAGAAACAAACAATATCTACCACTGATTCTCGCATAAATGGGGCTAACACCTAGCTTATCATGTACTATGACCTAAATCTTCCTTTAAAACTGATATATCTTTTGAAAACGGCGATAGGCTCGCCCCCTATCACATTATGGGACCGAAATTCGGCGAAAAGTGGGTGTACTGGTTACACCTCTGCCTACCCCTTCGGGGATTACAGGCGTGAGTGTATATGTATGTATCTTTTGAAAACGGATTTAAGAGAAAAACGTATTTAAAACCGTCCCTCAATACATGACTCAAAAGACCCAAATCGGTTCAGCTATTATGGGAAATATCATGCATAAACGAAATTGTTTACGATTTTACCACAATCGATAATAACCAACAAATCGAATATTGATCGCGAGCCAAACGTAGGCCGAAAATAAATGTATCATTAATCTACTGTAGAGGGGAGCCGACTGCCGAGCAACTTTTAACAAGCCGATGTAATTACACGGTACGGCTCTAACATAGAAACTTCGAGGCGATGTAAAACAACTTTACGAATGAGTCGACAAACTTAATTTTAACATGTACGATCACTTGAATATGTTTAATGAAAAACTGCTTACGGATCTGATGTTAATTTTCTTGGCCTGAATTCTGATTTCGGGCAAAAGTAAAACTTCGGCTTTAAATCCCATAATATTTCAGTTTCATAAATATTCATCTATAAAAAATTGTTATTTCTAGAATCCTATCAAGTTCAATCCAAGTTTGATCATCAGTTAGTATTAAATTTTTTAATTTTGTTCGACAAAGCTCTTTGACTTTTACTTAAATTACATACATATACACTCACGACTGTAATCCTCGAATGGGTAGGCAGGGTTGTAACCAGTACACCCACTTTTCGCCGAATTTCGGTCCCATAATGTGATATGGGGCGAGCCTATCGCCATACCGGGCACAGATTCCAGACTCCTAATACTGAGAATTTCTAGATAGAAATACCTAATACCCCTTTACTCGACTCGGGGATCGAACCCGAGACCTCAGTACAGCAGTCGTAACGCTTTCACAATTACAACTGCGCCACCGAGGCAGTATTTTTACTTTATTACAAAGTTTATTTTAACCTTAGTCTAAATTTCAATTATTTTAACGCGTTAATCTTTCACCCCATTTCACTCCATAACAAGGTATAATATACATGCTTTTTTGTCTCATACTTCACTATACGCCATTGGTTGTGATGAATTGCATTATTTACTTTGTGTATAAAAACAGGTCCATAGTGAAATAGTATCACTGCAATATAAAAAGCAGGGTCTATTATATCAACTGTTATAGTTTCAAGCGAAGCTCCATTATCCTTGCAATTTTATTTTTTTCTGATCATTTTTAAGTGAAATTTTCTTTCGGCACTTTTGAGATGGGAAAAAAGCATCCAGTCAGATACATATTATATTTTATCGGATACAATTTATAGCTAAGTGCGTTTTAGAGTTAAGCTTCGCTTAGCTAAGCTTTGCACCTAAAATTTCGGTACATTCATCTTTATAGAACGTCAGATATACCAAATACGAATAGGGTAAGGATAGCAAAACACATACTTTCAATATGAAAAAAAAAATTTATTACGTATAAAAATATTAATTACAATAAAAAGGACAACTTAAAAAAACTATACATATCACCCTCTTGAATAACTGATAAGGTACTTGAGTGTTGAAGTCAGGTGAGATATACAGATATGTTAAATTACACATGTGCTGAGTATTTTATTAGGGCCTTAGGGCCGCCACAGATTACGACCGAACAGACGCCGTCGATTATCAGTTTGCCAAGAGACCTAATTCACATATAAAATTTAAGTGGAAGATCGGCGACGTCGGTTTAATCCATGCTGGATCCTTGGTAACAAACGCTGTATAGCTCTTGAATAGTAATACTACCTTCTTGTGACTTTGTTTCTACGCATGCTTAATGGTTCAGCCAATGTCAACGATCTAACAATGGATAAGAAACCTATAGCTCACCCATGAGTTATTCTCACGTTTATTCGCTAGCGACAACGTAAAACGTGGCAAAATGTACAGCGCCTCTATCGGTTACGTGAGAAACTAAATTTGGTACTGTAAGAATGAAACATTCTATACAGAAAAACGCTAGCAACTTCGTTTACCTATCGTAAATTTTTGACATACAAGTCATGGTTAAGCTACTTATCGGTTACATTCACATATATGCGCTTTTTCTGATGTAAGATGTCACTCAGTGATAAAACAAGGCGTAAGAATTCTCCAGCATTTATTACTAAGGCAGACATTATCTCATTAAATAATAGTAAACATATTATTGATACTGTGGCTCGTATTTATTCTAAATTATTCGAAAATATGGCAAGTCGGCAAGGCAACCAAGCCATCCGACCAATCAATATTTTGTAGTTTATTATCGCTTTTTTTGTATGTGGGTTTGTCTCTATCGCTCTTATGAATTCAACTAATAGAAGACAGTGAAAACATATTCAAAAGTCTAGCATATTTAAGAATAATATAGATCAATTTCACTGTATACTTGTAACATTTTTGTAATGAGTATCTACATAGTAGCTATCCAAAGCAGACATTTTGTTATGTTTTTGATCCTTCGAGCCAGATAGAATTATAATGAATCTGGTTTTTAAAAATTGGTCAAATTCATTTAACAATTGTTTCCATATTGAATCGAAAAAATCACTCAAAATGCTTCTAAAGCTGTAATTTTTGACCTTACATATCCCCATAAAATATATAGAAAATGTGAAAAATAACTGTATGTACAGCTTTTAAGCATTATACATGTTATAAATATAGATATTTTTATAAATAATTATCACAATACATACATAGGCCTTCACAAAACCTCCACAAATCATATCACAAAGGAGACATGATTACATTCGTATCACATATTGTTCTATTCAAACAATTAAAATAATAGTTTCTTTGAAACATTCACGCGTTTTTAAACACTGAGCTAGGGAGCCATTTTATGCACATAAAAAAATTGTATAGTGACCTGCTTGATGTCTTATTTGAAGAATTGCTATTTCATATTTATATATATACACTCACCCCCGTAATCTGCGAAGGGGTAGGCAGGTGTAATCCGCGAAGGGGTAGGCAGGTGTAACCAGTACACCCACATTTCGCCGAATTTGTTACTGTCCCATAATTTGATAGGGGGCGAGCCTATCGCCATACCGTGATCAATTCCAGACTCCAGGCTGATACTGAGTATTTCTAAATAGAAAACCCCAATATAATTTTACCCGACCCGGGAATGGAACCCGAGACCTCAACACAGTAGTCCTAACGCATACGCATTTATATGCCGCCACCGAGCCAGTCGATGCTAAATTATATTTTTAATTGTATTTCATATGATTTAAAATATAATTTATCATTGTCATTGACATAAATATTAATGATGTGTGAATTATAAATCAAATAACAGGTCGTATAAATTGTAACTTCGTTATAACATAATTAATAAAAGTATTACACTATGAATAAAAAAGTGATAAACAGAGCATCAAGTGAGCACATCTCAAATTATCGTATTTGGTTCAACCAATACAGTAACTGATATATTTTAAATAATGTTTTATTAATAATATTACAAATCGTAAGTGACGTTAAACTTTATTATAGGCCTCCATAGGCATTTATTGATATCAATGCAGATAAATATCTATTTTTAATACAAAGATATTTCAAAACAGATCTGTGTTATATTTCATTAATTAGAAATTAACTATTGACTCCACATATAATTGCCATTTAAGTAATAATGGTCGGCGCCAAATTATGCTCAAGCTGTCACTATACACATAAGTGACGTCACACGATTAATAGTACGCATAAGTGACGTCACACGATGAATATTACGCATAAGTGACGTCCCACGATTAATATTACGCATAAGTGACGTCACATGTTAATATCACGCATAAGTGACGTCACGTGATTAATATCACGCATAAGTGACCTCACACGATTAATATGAGGCATAAGTGGCACCACATTATTAATATGACGCATATGTGAAGTCACTTGATTAATATCACGCATAAGTGATGTCACACGATTAATATGAAGCATAAGTGACGCCACATCATTAATAAGACGCATATACGACGTCATAAGATGACGCACCAATATATATATAACAAAAAATAAAAATAATACATAATGGAAGTTAAGTATGGCGACACATAAATCCCACTCGTATTTTTAGACTAGTATCATCCATTGCCAACTTTCTAGCTGCTTACAAGTTGCCAAAAATAAAACTGAGTATATCGAATCTAAGTAAAAGAGTAAAGCATGCCCGACTACAAAAAACTATGCCTACACAACTATTTTTTTGGGAAACGCGTTACTTAAGCGTATATATCGAATAGAAAATTCATTATACATGATGTATTACACCAATTATTATGCCCATAGCAGTCCGTAGTCTCGGTATTAATGATAATATACTTATGTTGTTATTCCTATATAAAATTCAGGAATGTTTCTCGACGCAGCGTACTTTACAACACCTTCAACTTTTCCTATCTATTCTCTAAATAGTATGAAACAAAATTCCTTTGCTTCTAGTACTTCTAAACTACTTGGATCTCGATACGGTTTTCACCACTATTTAAATAATTTATTGAGTAAGGCTTATGCGCGGGTATTTACTTCTTATTAAACCAAAGCGAAGACGGAGCACATCGCTAGTACATTTTTCAATTAATATTAATTGAAATAAAGCTCCTTTGTACTAATAATTAGTACCATGCCACATTAAATTGACATTAACCATAGAATTTCACCTCTAATACTTTTACAGAAAACTACTTTTAGTATAGCAAAAATATACCACCGAGTCTTAAAGCCGTGCAGTTGTGTTTATACTAATATCAACTGTATGCTATAGATATAAGGTTCATTTTCAATTGTCCTAGTCTCACGACTTTATTTGCGTTAACTCCCAGACCAAAATAGTGGCAAATACAGGACTTCTAAAACGACGTGTGACCTCATACCACTTAATTATCTGTGCATTAAGGTTGAAAATCGAGTGGCGGTATTGTTTAATTTAATTTAATCGAATTCCCTACTCACTACATATAGCTGATGCCGTATCTCGTGGCGACTTGCGGCGTATGCGTGGTCGCGACCGCCAACAACAATGGCACATCGTTGACGTCAACGTTGAGGGACTTCGTCAGAGTCGCAATGTCACAGAAGTCAGTCGTCATCAACATGTCGGCCAGAGTTTTAGATAGCACGCAGAACTCACGCAGCTTACCCTCCAAGAATGATAGACACTGAAACAAATAGATGCTTGTAAGGATAATGTTACACCGTACACGCATAAGTGACGTCACAATATAATTTTGACGCATAGGTGTCATAGGGTGTATAACACATATGTGCCAATAGGCATGACTTATGAAAGTGGTACATAATTAGAAGTTATTACGACTTCAAATTTGCAATGAAATTTAAACAGCTAGGAAGCAGTAAAACCTCTACGCTGAACAGTGGTTGTCAAAGAGACTGTAAACGATAGACCTAATATTTAAATATACTCATATGTATGTTTACTTAGACATCTAGCACATTTTACTTGTATCATAACCATTTATACTGTTATAACATTTTTTCACTTTAAGTGTAATTTCCCAAAATTGTCTTGAAATTTTATGTTTTTATTTGTTCATTAATTACGCTAAAATATGTACCTGATGAGCGGGCACTTTCGCTTTCCACATGAGAGGTAGCGCATCGAGCATAGAACCCACTAACGAAGACATGCCACCAGACCCGCATTCTCTGCCTATCACACGGACTTCCCTGTAGAATAAAACATTATTCAAACTTTACATAGCGGTCCATTATTTCTAAAGGGGCATGCACATATAAATAAATAAAGTAACACAGTAAGATAACAATTATGTTGTAATGTGTGGGTATCAGGAATTACAAGAGACTTTCGATATCACAACAGCCAAACCTGAAACAAATGTTGGTAGATCACAAACATTTGGCGCAGCGGGCGAGTTGCCGGATGTAAAACGAGAGGCCGTGGGTTTGATTCCCGCACCGAGACAAATGTTTGTGTGACAGACAAATACTTGTTTCGGTTTTGAGTGTTGTGGGATCGTAGTCCCTCGTTACCCACGATACAGGTTCAGAACTATGAGTGTGACTGTTGGGTGTATTTATTTATTTATTTGTCTCAGTGCGAGGATCGAGCCCGCAACCTCTTTTGTCCCAACTGGATACTCAGCCACTACACCACGGGGTATCATATTTAAAATTAGTATAAAAATAAAGCGTGCCAATAATGTCGGCCAATTCGAATAAAAAAATCGATAATACGTTTACACAGTAAATTAATTAATAAGAAACAGGGCAGAGTGTGATGGCTATAAATACAATATTTTACTTTCTGCTTTAATCGGTACATATGAATTCTTGAGTAGTTATGCTCAAAAAATGCCCTAGATATGTGCATACGATAACGGCATGTAGATGGGCATAGATAGATAACTCTTTATTGCACACCAACATAATAATATTACAATAAGAAACCTGAAAACTAGCGTAAGTTACAATAGGCGGTCCGTAAGGGTCCGTAAAAATAACGATGTCTGTTGAGATATTTGATCTGCGACATACCAATGATTCGTATTGGCAACAATGGCGACAGCCTGTAGCGGCGTGTCTAACGTTTTGTGCAGGAAGGTCGTCAGGTCCAAGTCTCGTCTCAACTCCATCTCCCACAGTTTAGGGTCTGCGATTGTCCCTGCACATTGGACATTGGATTGAACACAACATTGGATTATGATTTTCATCCTTATCATAACCTTTACTAACATTATTTAAGAGACAGTTTTTGAAGGCTCGAATATCTGAAACTACCAGTCAGAATTGTTTTTTGCCTTTGACAACCTATTTATTAAGGGAAATTATACGGTATCGCCATCAGCTAGTAATACAATATCAGCCATGTGTCACTCACTGGTCCACTGCTACTAGGTCTTAGTCCACCATGCTCGGCTAATACCACAAAGTCTTCCTTCGCCGTTAAAGTCTACCAGAATTAGGTCAGCGTTGTGGATTAAGATCCCATCTCATAAGAACAGAATGTTTGTCTTCAGTACAGGATGAAAAACCCGCCAAAGTGGCACACGCAAGTGTGTGGCATTCCGGGATCAGTCAGTGTACATCCGGTATCTATCGAAGATCTAGAGTTGGGGTACGATGTTTGGCTGTGTAGCGGCCTTCTGAGTACTCCGACACTAGACCTTCGACCCCTTCTTCACCTTTTTGCCCATGGCGTAGTGTGAAGAAGCAGGCCGGAATGATTGTGTTGAGTAGCGGGAGAAAGGTTGTCTCTCGCTACTCGATACTCTAATTGGACTGCACTGCGCTTACCATCTGCTGCAGTGTGGTCACTTTGCAGTGCCAGCAAAAAAAACTTAAAAAATCATTGTTGATAAGAGGATCGACAGTAACCTACCTTGCAATATTAAATCAGGTACGTATCGGTCCGTGAGTCCGCCGAGTAGTGTGCGGTGATGTACAGAGTCTCGAGACTCGCGCAGAGTCCGCGCCGGGAACTCCACCACCTCCTTCACTTCTATCAACTTGTCTTTGGTTCTCTTCTTCTCCGGCCTCTTTGTCTCCGCATCCAGTTTCTCCGGCTTAGCGACGTTGACGACCACCGTGTTCTCCTTCCGTTTCCGCACGAACGTCTTGGGCGACATCTCGCGGGTGGTGTCGAGTACTGTGGCCTCGTTGGCGTGCTGCGGCTCGAGCTGGCGCGGGATGTCGTTCATGTACTCCATCTCTGATGCGTTGGTCGGCGTCTGCAGCATCGACTCCATCATCTGACACTTGACGCACGTCTCGCAGCGCTCCTCCTGTATCGGCGGCACTACCGTCGGGTCGAACTGGAAGTTGTCCAACTTCAAATTCCCAGGTTTGCCTATGTAATGTCGGTCAAGTATCTCCAAGTTTTTGCTCTTCATATAATTAGTGACTATCTGTGGGTATTTATCGAACTCGAACTTAAAACCGGAATGTTTTATTTGTTTGGAATGTTGAAGTATCTGCCCGCAGCACTTGGACGGGCTGTCGGAGCGGTCTGTTTGCTCGCAGCTGTCCTTCGTGTTTATCTCCGTCTTGCTCTCACTAGAGTCTAGATTCAGTGGCTCGTTGTGGATCTTCGAAGATTTCTTCACGCTCTTCCCGTCGGCCGATTTGTTCTTCAGTCCGACCAACGTATCATTGTCGCCCAACACGAACACTACTTTCTGTTGGGGCTCGTCCGAGACCATTGAGTTGAGACTAGAATCCGAAGAGGTCTTGGACGAAAGTATCATCGTGGTGTTCCTCCTGAGCTGGCCGACCGTTGGACTGTCGCTGGTGGAACCGCCATCTTGCACCTTAAAGTCCGCACTAGAGAGCTTTTGTGTTAAATTAGCGAGTGTCGCGGACCTCTTAACGCTGACTTCACTCGCAGCTAAAGTACTCACACTACTGTCACTATGAGTATTCACTGGCACTTTCAAACTTTCCACCGCATCGAACTGCGCAAGTCTGTTCTTTTGCGTCGCGCTGCGCTTCATGCCGGCTTCTGGCTTGTTGACGGAGATCACTTTGGCTTCATTGGGCGAGGTGTTTTGGTAGATGAAGTCAGTCCGTGTGACGTCACCGCAGCGTATGAAGTACGTGAGCACGACTAGTAGCCTGTTGATGAAGTGCGTGTTGGTGGCGCCAGTGATGATGGTCCGCGCGGCTCGTGGTGGGAAGCCGATACTCCCGCAGAGGTCGTTGAGTTGTGCCCACAGCGCGTTGTACGGCCGCCTGTCAATGGAGTCTTCGACACTCGACTTGTGGTAGTCGACGGTGTCGTACGGACTGACGGTGGTCACCCAGCCGAGGTGGTAAGTGAGGATGTGCGTTAGCAGTGTACTGATGAAACTGTAACAACAAACGACACGTATTAATAAAGCTGGATTACGTATTTGGGTCATATAAATAATAATAATAATCAATAACACCCAACAGTCACACACATAGCCCCGACCCGACACTAAGATACGAGTCTTGTGTTGTGGGTATCAGGGACTACGAGAGACTTTCGGTCTCACAGCAGCCAGACTCCGGACACAAATGTCTGTCTGTCACACAAACATTCGTGCCGGTGTGGGAATTGAACCCCTATAATTATATAATTTAATGCATGCATGCCAATGGAATTATACAGTCTAAAATATGAAAATAAATACAAGAGTAACAAGTATCAAATAGAGGGGTTATCGCTGTCAGCGAAAGACAACCACCTGACCGACTGGAATAATTAGGAAAACGAGAGAACTATCGACAAGTGTAAAGAGATATAATGTGAGAAATAATAACAGTTTATACCTAAATCTAGACATATACCTAGTCAGGTCATAAATTCTGTCACATGTTTAATATAAAATAATTGAAACAAGTTTATTCATTATGTAACCATTTATATACCAAAATGAACTTAACAAAACCTAGATTCTTATGACACTAAAGTTCATTCAAAATGACCTCCGTGATTTTGAATACAGGCCTTCAATCTGCGCGGCCAGTTGTCTATCGCAGCATGAACGAGGTCCATGTCAATATTGGCGGCTGCCTTAATCAAGGATGTCTTGAGTGACTCCAAATTGGGATGAGGCTTTGAGCACGCCTTTTCCTCCAAGTGTTGCCATATCTTGTAATCTAACGGATTCAAATCTGGACTGGAGGAGGGCCAGTCTTCGTGCCGGATGAAGTCGATTTCACGCGCCGCCAGCCAGTCTTGTGTACTCTTCGCTCTATGAGCTGGCGCCGAATCTTTTTGGAATACCCAGTGCCTGTTATTGAACATGGTATGAGAAACAGGTTCCACAAGGTTCGTCAGAACTGTATTTTGATACACAACTGCATTCGTTTTTACACCTTTCTCACAAAAATGTACCTCTGTTAAGTCCCAATAAGAAACTCCCAACCATACCATGAGCGAGGATGGAAAATGACCTCGTTGGACACGCGGAATACGGTTGCTCGCTTCTTCACTACTTGGTGCGTACACCTTATCATTGTGTTTGTTGTAGCTCTCTTCTACGGTAAAAAAAATTTCATCTGAAAAAAGAATTTCCCGATATTTTTTTCCCGCGTACCGCTTCAACAAAGCGCGGCATCTCTTCAGTCTCAGGTCCATTAGACGAGCATTCAAACGATGTCCTGTTTTTCTTCGATAAGCCCGAAGCCCTAAGTCTTCATTTAACACCCTTTTCACCGTGGTTCTGCTTAACCCCATCTGAAGGGCCAACAGTTTCTGCTTACGTTTGGGATTTCTTTGAATTCGCGCCTTCACAGGTTTTATCACTGCTGGAGTCCTAACAGACCGAGGGCGACCACTTCTTGACCTGTCATCTACACTAGAGTCTTCATTGTATCGTTTGATGGTACGATAAACGAATCTTTTGGTTATATTAAAATTTTTCAGTATGTCAAAAATTTGAATTGGCGCGTAACCGCAACGATGCAACGCAATTACTGCAACACGGTCTTCTTTAAGCGTCCACTCCATATTTAAAAATGAGTAAAATTCTAAAAAGTGTACATTTTTATTTTCATGAACAATTTGAAATTCGAATTCAATAAACTTTTTTGTGGCCAGCATTCTAAAATAAAAGTTTTTACTGGGTGACAATACTTATGACCTGACTAGGTACATATGAGTAATATAATAGTGCTAAACAAGTGGCACTGGCAAAAATAAAATGATTAATACTTAAAAGGTTATACATACAGAAATATGTTAAAGACACGACAAATGCGAACATCAAAATGTAATTTACAATCTACATTTTAGCACAAGGTTAAGCAACCTTAAACGTGGAGCCTTCTTTAATTCAGTGCGGTATCTAATCTCAGTGAACCAATATCATCAGTAACCTCGACCACCTATATTGGGCTACACACAATTATTTATTTTACACTTATGGGAACTTGGAGTTCTTTAGATTGGAAACATCAATGGTGAAAATTGAAAAAAAAATACTATTTATCAAAACCATCAACTGACGCATAGGATAATTACAAATGGCGTAACGCATTTGTGTAGTGCATGTACTAATAGGAATTAATTCCGTGCGCTGACCAAGCAACATTAAACGAGCATAGATAGTTAATAATATTGCAAGTTTATTGTAAATAAATAAATACACCCAACAGCCACACATAGTTTTGGTCTACAATCCAACCTCCTGTATTGTGAGTAATATAGACTACGATCCCACAACACCCAAAATCAAAACAAATATTTGTGGACCACAAAAACATTTGTCTTATACGGGAATAGAAGACGTTGCCTCCCTTTTACAGCCGGCTACTCACCCGCTGTGCCACGGGGGCTGTCAACATTCATTACATACTTACTAATGTGGGTACATACACTCTCGTTCCGACCAAGAGGGAAAATAGTTAATGTCGCGGTCTTCGTATTACCATGTACTGTTCTGTACTGTACTGTACTGTACTGTACTGTACTGTACTGTACTGTACTGTACTGTACTGTACTGTACTGTACTGTACTGTACTGTACTGTACTGTACTGTACTGTACTGTACTGTACTGTACTGTACTGTACTGTACTGTACTGTACTGTACTGTACTGTACTGTACTG
The DNA here is from genome assembly GCA_905220505.1 of Laothoe populi. Classification (NCBI taxonomy): domain Eukaryota; kingdom Metazoa; phylum Arthropoda; class Insecta; order Lepidoptera; family Sphingidae; genus Laothoe; species Laothoe populi. The sequence continues at coordinate 23,399,053 of HG992146.1, forward strand.
TACTGTACTGTACTGTACTGTACTGTACTGTACTGTACTGTACTGTACTGTACTGTACTGTACTGTACTGTACTGTACTGTACTGTACTGTACTGTACTGTACTGTACTGTACTGTACTGTACTGTACTGTACTGTACTGTACTGTACTGTACTGTACTGTACTGTACTGTACTGTACTGTACTGTACTGTACTGTACTGTACTGTACTGTACTGTACTGTACTGTACTGTACTGTACTGTACTGTACTGTACTGTACTGTACTGTACTGTACTGTACTGTACTGTACTGTACTGTACTGTACTGTACTGTACTGTACTGTACTGTACTGTACTGTACTGTACTGTACTGTACTGTACTGTACTGTACTGTACTGTACTGTACTGTACTGTACTGTACTGTACTGTACTGTACTGTACTGTACTGTACTGTACTGTACTGTACTGTACTGTACTGTACTGTACTGTACTGTACTGTACTGTACTGTACTAATAGTACTAGAAGGCTTTATTAGTACAATTAAAATAATGTCCGGGATCTGAGTGCTCTTTTCAATAACCGATAAAGAAAAGTCTACTGTAATGTAATTAATGATTTACCGAATCTAAATAGCGTTTATTTTTTATTACGGCAATGTAAACATATAAATATTTTCATCTAAGTATCGTGTTGAAAGAAACATAGGTCATGTACCTACAGTAAAACACAATATACAAAAATATTTTGATGATACTTATACCTACGGTGAAAAACTTCGAACCTATCAATTAATTTATTTTCATTATTAATAATAAAATTATTATCTTATTAATAATAACATTTTTTTAATAGATAAAAAAAACTTCTACATCAGACGTTACGTCCCAAAATTCTCACAAATAAAAACTTTGAAAAACTGAAAACGGCGCAAATAATCGCACACATTAAAAATATTTTAAGCAATATTACGAGCACTCATTAGTTAGCCGTTATTGCACAACAATGTTCGGCCATTTGCTCACGTCAATACGGCGGCGCGTGAAAAAACATGAATATGGCATAATCACGTGATGATCGTGTAAACGTTCGCATACAAAAATAGAGAGCATGAGAGTACCTGCCATTTGAAATAAATCTTTTTTAAAAAACGACATCTCCATTCACACTATGCGTAATTATCTGTCGCACGCTTTCTACCACATGTTGGATTACGTCCAGAAAACTATCGAGGAAGCTCGTTTGCGTGCGGTGCGATTGATCGCTTTCAACTAAATTACGTCGTATAATTATTATAGAGAGTTTTAGGGTTCTGTACAATTATACATATATACTCACGCCTGTAATCCCGAAGGGGTAGGCAGAGGTATAACCAGTACACCCACTTTTTGCCGAATTTATTACGGTCCCATAATGTGTTATGGGGCGAGCCTGTAGCCATACCGGGCACAATTCCAATCTCCGAGCTGATATAGAGTATTGACACACATATACATATACACTCGAACTAGAATCCCCGAAGAGGTAGGCAGAGGTGCAACAAGTAGGTACACCCACTTTTCGCCGAATTTATTACGGTCCCATAATGTGTTATGGGGCGAGCCTGTAGCCATACCGGGCACAATTCCAATCTCCGAGCTGATATAGAGTATTGACACACATATACACTCGAGCTAGAATCCCCGAAGAGGTAGGCAGAGGTGCAACAAGTAGGTACACCCACTTTTCGCCGAATTTCAGTCCCATAGTGTAACAATGGGCGAGTCTATCGCCATACCGGGCACAATTCCAAACTCCAGTCTGTTACCGAGTATTTCTAAATAGAAAAACCCAATATCACTTAATCCAAACGGGGAATCGAACAGCACAGCAGTCGTAACGCTTGTGCAGTTACAACTGTCAGGCAGTCTAAACAATTATCCAAACTTAAATCTGTGCCGTATGTGTTCAATCGAAAAATCACAAGTTGCGGGATTGAAATTTTCGATATGGTCTCCAAATACAGTCTATGACAATAACAGCAATAGTACTCATTGCACCTGTGCCTACGTCTTCGGCGTTACCGGCGTGAGCTTATGTAAAGATATAATAAGTATGTACCAAAATTGAAACTACAATTTTGTCAAATTTTATATTATATAGATAAACTTATACACGTTCAAAGTGTTAAAAATAAATTATATTTTTGTTCAATTGACAATTTTATGTCTAAATAGAGCTCACTGCAAATCAAACATAGCGGAACCTTGCTATCTTTATTCGATTGGGTCTTGACCATTTCTATTTAAAGCTGCAGACACATTTGTCAACATTGTTTTTAACTACAGTTTTATATTTTGACTAAACTTTCAGGCAATAAAATAAATACGCCTAAGAGATAATAAAAATCACACTATAACAAATAGCAAAAATAAAGATTGACGAGCAAACACCTTGTTCCTTAATGCCTACGTCACTTCATTGCACTCTCCAGACAATGTAAATACATCTTTATACATCTCATTAACTAGTGTTTGCTGTTTTAATTTTTATTGTATGCAAACGTCGAGAATCATGTGATTTTCGAGGTGTGACCTAGACGCGGGAAAATCGACGAGTCATTGAGGAACTGAAATGTCAAACGTATGTGTGTCGCGGGCGTGTTATAGTATCAGCTAATATCTATAAAGTCTAGTATAGTTTTTTATACTGTCAACTGATAGTGATCCCTAACGCCTGTAAACACCCACCATATTAGAACCATGGTTGCATTTTCTGAAATAAAAGTAGTGGGTACAGAAGGGAAGTAAATGGGACATGGGCCTAGAAAAGACACACATTGTACAAAAATTAACAGTATGTTTTAAGTACGGCGATTTTAATATTGGAAGGCAGCTTGGAATTCTATACGCGGTCTACAATTTAATTTTCTATGATACTGCTCTAAACTGCACTTCTTTGCTCGCTGGCAAACCCTGAATTCGAACTTTGAACGATTAATTTGACATTGAGAGCGTCCGTGGCGCAGCGGGCGAGTAGCCGGCTGTAAAAAGATAGGCCTTGGGTTCGATTCCCACACCGAGACAAATGTTTGTGGGACAAACAGGTATCTGTTTCGGGTCTGGTTGTTTTGGAACCGTATTCCCTCATAGTTGTTGATACCCATGATACAGGTTTTGCCTAGTTTGGGGTCAAATATATGTGTGTGACTGTTGGGTGTATGAAAAAAATGGTTTAGTGTATGCAACGTAAGAGTACATTTATGTCCAAGAGAACCAAATATTATTACGTAATAAAAACAATTATCTCCGAAGCTCTTTGAAATAACATCAACTCTAGACATTTATCACACTTACTAACCACACACAGCGTCTACAACGCGGGCACGTAATAAAGTTTTTTTGTTGTTTTATAATCTTGTCACGTGCATTCCATAGGTACATAAGAACTTCGCACATTAACATGTTTAATACAAAACCGCGCATGATTAGCACAGACTTGATCTATTTCTGAATACCGCCGTTGCGAGGAGATATTTCACCTCACGTGATAGCACAGACATTATTTATTCCACGTTAAAATTAATGTAGAAAAGCGTTAGATAACGGTACAGGGAATATATTGTGAAATTTAAATTACAGTTTGTTTTTCTGTTGAGTTATTTTTGATCGATCGTTTCTAAATTCAAGTGTCGAATTACATATTGTATAACACGAAAATTAAAATTTTTTTCATTTACATCAAAACGATACAAAAACTTTTTTTTTTACTTCAATTTACGTTCGACTTCCGTCTGGTTAAGTTTAAGAGGTTCTGTTATATGCCTAATGCTATACATTGGTAGTTGGCTCAACGTGTCATAAATGTTTTTAAAAGCACGTAAGCGAAAGTATAGTTCCACGGAAGACCACGAAAAACTTCGGGATTTCAAGGCAGATGGTACTTATCAGGGATGTTATGGAGCTCCGTAACCGTAACCGAAACTATCGGATATCCGAAATAAAATTCTATCCGTAACCGAATCTGATATAAAAATTTCAAATAATTTCGGATTTTCTAATTGAGACACGTTAGGACTGGTTTTTGTTTTTGCCTGGCCGAACTGACACACTGGCCGCGCGCGTATATCAATGCACTTATTATATTTATTTCTATTTCTTAGACATAGCCTGTCAGTCATTTACTCTTGTGGGATTACATTTTCTTACATAAAATAGTACCAAATGATAAACTGGAAATAAAGCTATTTGTTTTTTACTTTTACAATATCTTCAAAACCTATCCTAATATCCATAACCGAAACTAACGGATAATCCGAAATAATTTAATATCCGTAACCGTATCCGAAACCGATATAATATTATTCCCATATCCGTATCCACATCCAGAGCCGAAATTTCAAATCCATAACATCTCTAGTTCTTATATTGTAGCAAAAGCAGGCTAACGAGGAAGTAAACAAACACTTACAAATTACAATTCCATACGATTCGATGCCGACTTTAAAGGTAATGAATGGAAACTGGAAAATGGAGCAGGATTTAGGCAGGATAAGTCATCATACGAAAAGCAATCCATGCTGTAGAAAAACTGTTTACAGCATTCCCCTATTTCAATCACGCCTCATAAAACCAGTTAAGAATTTGGGAATGTTTGTTCCGGCAGCAATCCAGAGTACACTTAGAATCCCCCGGGGCCGTCCCACTTTTGCTGCAGAAGGCTACCGCTGGGTTTTTAGTCGGTACACCGACTTAGGAAAATTGTTAGGGCCCCGATATAGTAGTGATATCTGGTGATCTCGGTCGGAAATTCGGTGAGTCCGGCATCTCTCCTCCCCTGAGATCCAGAAGGTATCCGTAAGATAGATTTTCCCCGCGAAAACATAAAAAAAGGAAGTGTAGGAAAAGCCAACACCCTCTAGCTAAAAAAAACTATAAGTAATTTAAAGGAGAATGTCCAGGAATATATGGACCACGGTACAAGTTTGCGTCAATTCCAAAGTTGTTTTAAAATAGTCTATAAAGTATCCAAATACTACCTTAAGTTAAAATTTTTGGAATTGGAACGCGGGTTTCCATTTTTTTTTGTGTAATAATAATATTTTTTGTGTAAACTATAGGTATATAAAGATTTAAACGTAAGACTAGGCAGTATGGTCCATTGTCTATAACCTATCCTTTGGACGAATAAACTGTAAGTATCATTACGTCAATGAAAACTGGTAGTCATTTTAATCAATAATATAAGAATAAGTTTTAAAAGAAATTCCCCTTTACAACACAAACACTCTGTTTGCCCGACGACTTCAAAAATTAATTAAAAATAATTAATTATAAATTAAGAAATTAATTTAAATATTATTTTTATCTTGAGGCGCGAGAAAAAGCAGTACCAAGAATGGGCATTCTCCTTTGAACTTACAAGTTGGTATCCTTAGTGTCTGCTACAGTGAGCACTGCGCAGAGATCTGAGAGAAGCGACTCGGCGACTTTGTTGGAGGTGCGCGCGTCGCCCGTGACTAGACTCAACCATATTGGCTGCAACCGCGGACCGTAGATTAAGTCCGACAACCTGCAAAACATTATAATAGGGTACTTTCCTGTGTTTCAATTTGTATAATTATTACAAATAATAATGATCTGCGTTGAAATATGAAGGATAGTCTCGAGAAGCGAGTATAGTTGTCTCCCGCTACTTGATACTCTAACTGGGCGACACTGCGCTTACAATTAGGCGCACTGTAGTCAGTTTATCTTGCCTGTATATATAAAAAAATATATACACAAGATATACCGATGATATATCAAGTAATAATTCAAAAACAATTTAAATCACTGGTAACTCTGGGACGTCAGGTCATTTGCATCATGAAGGAACGCACAAATGTCAACAATATAATTGACAACGTAATTAGGAAGTCGTTGCACTCACTACGCTAAACGCTCTATTTTAAAAACTAGCAGAAAAACTGACAATCGTAATTTTCCACATAGATTTAATCGGAGATGCTCCAAGGCCTTTCATTAATGTGCAACAATTCTGATAGTTTTTTTACAGTATTTTTGAAATGAAAACTTTTTAGGCACGTTAAACTAGTGACCTTCACGCACAGATTATTTTACTTTTGACATAAGCACGCCTAAGATGTTCTATAATTATCGACAAATAATCATCAACTAAAAACCTTACTACTTCATGGATGCTGTTTAAAAAAGAAAACAGTAGGTAATTCGAAAAGTTTTAAGCTTTCTTTTCTGTCAGTAGTCCCTGCATATGTTTTTTAATTAGTCTCTTGCCAGATTTTGTTCAGATCCAACTGCACAAAAACAGCACATTTGTTGTAAATACTGTCTGTAATTCTATTAAATAAAAGCTACTCTTAGAAACACTCAGGGGCATTATTCTCTATGTCCTTACAAACTGTAACGAGGCGCGTTACGTTAATTGCATGTTATTCAAATGTAATTCGCATGTGATTGTATTGTGTGTATGACACACTGACGTCTATTATATGGACAGTATAACTAATACAAAATGACAGCTATTTTCTTGACTTATTTGAAGCGCCCCTCTCGAGTGTATTTGAAACTAAATTAGACATATAATAGGGATGTTGATATTTTTTTAAATATCGGATTTCCGATATATCGATATTTTTAAATATATCAATATCGTTTGATATATCCGAAAAAATATCGATATTTCGATATTTTTATTAAAAATTTTGACTCGTCTAAGGGTCTGGTCCTGACGCCATACATTCTTTCTTCGTGAATCGGGGCGCCAATGAATTTATTAGATTCAAAGATCTTGGAATCATATTTGACGACACCTTAAAACGTGATATTTTTTAGTTTTTTTAAATTATAATTTTTTGCCATGAACTTAATATTATTTTCTACTTTTTAGTTCGGCTAGCTATTAAAGCGTGCTATTTTTAAATATAATGTATAGTCCCAAAACAGCATCAAACCTAGTTATAATAAAATATTCGATTGCAAATTAAGACCCCATAAAAAATATGATCTAAAATGATACCTTATATTTTTTATTATCTTGGTGAACCTATAGATCATAGGTCCTTGATAGGTGTGTAAATATTCAAGTAAATCGGATGTCTTGAAGGTGGTGAACATTGCGTTGAAAGATTCCGTTACATATATACTTAGTCTACTTAAATACAATTGTAGCTAATATAAAGTGGTAATGAGCTACAAAATTATTTAGCTACACAGTTTATAATCCACTATATTTATTATAAAAAATTAAGTGAATACTATACTAAGCAACTAAATTAAATAGGGAAAGAGGAAACACATATTATAGTGTAACCAAAGTACCGTAGATTAAGTTGACGATGATGTAGTAGTTTCAATAATTTACGAGTATAAATATCTATCTCCGATATCTATATTTGAATATCAAAATATCGATATTTCTAAATCATAATATCGATATTTCGATATTTTATCAACATTCCTAACGTATATATATCTCTATATACATATATTTATATATATATATGTATACATTATTGTTTATTGTTTCGAGTGCGTCTGTCTTGTCAGTGGCTTTTAACTGATTATTGCGTTGAAGATCTGAATTTGAAGAATTATTTGTGTGTGGTTTTTGTTAATAAACCATGATAGTTTGTGTTTATTGTATGACCCGTTACCAAACGGGAAGTGGAGTAACATTTCACAAGTTAGTAAACTTGCATCCTGTTTTAGCTATGTATATTGTAACTAGTCATTTTAAAGATGAAATTATAATTTGTAAGCAAAAAATAACTCTAATAAGACATATTTTTATGTTAATTTGTTTTGTAATAGCAAATTTATATATAAATTATATCTAGGTAGGGTTGCCCAAGCTTAATTTCGACAATACATATCGATATATTCTGTCTAAGGAATAGGAAATATTCATTTCAAATCATAAAATTACATTATAAAATTTCCATTATAGGTTTCCAACTGACTCGGTGATACAAAAACTATGGCTGAGAAACATGAATGTTGAAAATTTGTTTCCAAACATAAATAGTTATTTATGTTCTAAACATTTTATGGAAGATTGTTTTATTAGACATGTTTCACGGACCCAGTTAAAAAAAGGGCAGTGTGCCCATAATATTTTCCGGTGGGTTTAATATTATATTAAGCGTTTTAAACATAATATAGTAGATTAAAATATGTTTTGCTAAGGCGATGTTTTTATTATTTTTAAGATTTGTAAACCATCGACTGTTGTGTATCATTGTCGATATATAATCCTTCATGTCTCAACTCTATCGTTAGTTCCACGGACGCTCACTGCTCGACTGCACTGCTATCAGCGCCAATATGGCGAAAATCAAATAGGCACACTTTCGCGGATGAAATATCCTGTCCATATAGACGTCAGTGGTATGACATTACATGCGAATAACATGCAGTTAACGTAAAGCGCCTCGTTACGCGTTTTTAAGGACGTAGAGAATAACGCCCCAGGGTTGACGTATTATACGCAAGTGTTAGATTACAATAAATAATTTGCAATATTGTAAAGAATATTGAAATAAAATTCGTTGAAAATATTTTTATTTATCATACAAAATGATTACAAAGTTCAAATAAAAATAATAACAATTATTTAAATCCGCGGAACATGACACATTTATCATGTAATTGCACGGCTCATTCGTTTCAAATGAGCCGTCACTAAACAGTTGCTCCACTTTGTAATGTAAATAAAAAACATATTATTAAGTCTCGCATTTGACTACGAAATTAATATTCATTAATAATTAAGTCAATATTTATAGAATTACAGTTTTGTTTATGTTCTGCTTTTGACTTAATATAAGTCTAGTGTCAGAGTACTCAGAAGGCCGCAAAAACGGCCAAACACCGGTCCCCCAGTCTAGACCCCCGATAAAGACTGGATTTACACTGGCTGATCCCGGAACGCGAGACACTTGCGTGTGCCACTATGGCGGGTTTTACACCATGTGCACGGTGCAAGCTATCCGGGCGATATGAATATCCTACCACCAGCAAAATATATATAATTTAGCTATTATTTCATGATTTCCTGCAACATGTGTGTTTCATCTGGACCCCACCGTGGCTTCATCATAGTACTACAATAGGGAGTTGACACGGTTTTTTTATTAATTTAATCAATAATTTACATTACCTAAAACCTATTATCGAAAGAATTTTATAAATCCGAACAAAAATAAGTAAATTAGTCGCCATTTAAAACTGCTGTAAGTGCTAATTGTCAAATGTCAGTAAAAGGAAGCATGATATGTCCCGTGACGTCACGGTTCTCAGAATGGCCATTACTGTGCCGTTGTGCGAGGGAGATAGTGATATGTTCCATACCATTTTTGCTCATACTAATATTGAAAATAAATACCGTGACCTCAATTTTCAAGCAATGTTATTCTGTTTTCGCAAAAGGGTATCTTTTGCGTATTATATTCGGTTGCATATCGAATAATGTACAAAATTACTGTTCAGACAGACATTTTCGTGTAGAGTCGCGGGCAAAACTAGTGTTGAATACAAACTTACTCACCACCTAGCGGCATCTTCGGCGGCCTTGTACAGTGTCGACACGAACCCACCGCCGGCGCCCGCTTCCAATGTCGCCAGTCGCAGTCGACACACCATCGCTTGCAGCTGGGGAGAGTGCTCCAGACATCGCCGCACCAAACTCCTAACACGATCAACATTTATAGTATTAGGGTAGGGTTACCAAGCGCGGAACTCAAATACTAGGATTCAACTTAGAAACACCAGGACAATTCAGTTAAAAAACCAGGACGCATCTTTTTAAAATAGCGTGAACACTTGCGAGCCGAGAGGCCGGCCCTAAAGAATTGCAATAGTGGTGTGCGTATTTTAACATGCAGGACCGTATCGGGGGTCGCGGCCAATTTCGGTGCATCGTGCGACCCCGAGATGGACGGCAGCTCAGGTGGGAAGGCCTCGTTCGCTGTCGTTGTTCGGTGCGCGGGGGCTCCTAAGCCCCACATAGAGATGGGCCCGTACAAGGCACCGCGCAGAGGCGGTTCCGGCAGCAATTCTAGCACTCCTTAGAATACCCCGGGATCGCTCCGTAAGCGCCGAAGGCCACCGCGGGGTTTTAAGTGGTAGTGTCGGGTGGGATGTACATCGGGGGTAGAGACTCGGCCCAGCGGCGGCTCGGATAGCCATCATCCGGGCGAGGGGGATGACCGGCTAGTTCAGCATAATCATTTTATTCCGCTTCCCCCCGGAGCGGGCGGCAGTAATAAAACGCTTTCCTCGGGACAAAAGAATGGTGCGCCTTCCGCGCTCCGGTGTTCAGTGGTGTAGCAGTCGGGTCGATAGTGAGTACATTCGTGGTTCGGTCGCGGTGCAGTACCTAAGTGTAAACAGTTGAATTGGGTGCATAGTTCAGGTTAGAGAGTAATGCTGTCTGTACGCTTAGTAGATTAATTATAAAGAGAAGCATGTGGTATATCCTAACATGCGGTTGTGTTAATATTAAGCACACACACGTACATTATGTTTAACAGTGATAATAAAACCAATCAATAAAGTGTTAATAATTGTATTTGTGCCTTTTAAAATATCCATCTTGTATAGTTTTGTTGATGTTGCTATCAATATTTAATAATGCGAATACATTGAACGATAGCCTAGTGGGTTGCGGTATGGACTGTGAAGAGTCGTATGTTCAAAACCCAAGTGGCACACACCTCTGACTTTCCTAAAGTTACATGTGTATTAAATGTTAATTATCGCTTGCTTTAACAGTGAAGGTAAACATCGTGAGGAAACCTGCATACCTGAGAATTTTTCGAAGGTATGAGAATTCGGCCAACCCGCATTAGGCCAGCGTGGTGGACTAAGGCCCAACCCCTCTCATTAGTAGAGGAGGCCCGTGCCCAGCAGTGGGGCAAAGTTATGTACTCACATCTCAGCAGCGTCGTTGACCGTGATGAGCAGCGCCAAGCCAAGCTTGTTCTTCCGATGTGACATTACCGAAACGCCGCTCGTGAGGCTGTCGCGCGTTGAACTATTTGTGTATATCTGTTTCGAAATATTTTTCAACTATAAAAAGCATATACAATAGGGTAGTTGACTCGATTTTTTTTTCGTTTCCGTAAACATTGATAATTATAATGAACATAACGATGACACTTGCACGGATATTACTAGAATGCACCGATTGACATGACGTCACATCTGCATTCATTAGCAACATGAGAAGCATCGTCACAAATAGGGTTGTCGAAATAATTGTTATTTAAAATATCATAAAATACATATATGATGTAGAGTCGTGGTATGGCAATTAACGACATTTCATCTTATTAATATAATAATAGTTAAGAGGTTTTGTGTTATTAAGACCCTTAACGCTTAGGGGCCATCCATAAATTACGTCACACGTAAACGGGGGGAGGGGGTCGACGAAGTGTGACGTTGTGTGATAAGGGTGGGGGGTCCTAATTTTCGAGACGTTACATTTTAAAATGTTTGATTGAGGTCGATTTTATAAAATGGAAATGGAACTTATTTTGGAACTGCTATTTTAATTTAACTAGGGACGGGGGAGTCTAACAAATATGACAAGAACGGGGGGTGGGGGTCGGGTCAATAAAATCATTAATTCGTGTGACGTAATTTATGGATGTCCCCTTATCATACATTGAAGCATCGACGCGAGAACGACATACCATTTATTGTTACGTTCGTCGCAGAGATTTGATTCGTTTGACTTTAGGTGTCAACTAAAGTTAAGCGTACATCTGTGAAAATGAGCGTTATGCTTTTAAATATTACATTCCATTTTAAACCTTGCGACCCTAGTAACGACAATGGTACAAATAAATTGTCTGATAAGATATGGCGGCATCACTTTCTCTGCTCTGTTAAATGAAACGAGACGGCACGCGGCCAACCTTCTCGTTCTTATGACGTACCGATATTATCATTAGTAGTATGGTATGGTCAAGAGTTGGGGTACGATGTTTGGCCGTTTGGTGGCCTTCTGAGTACTCAGACAATAGACCCTCGACCGCTTCTTCACCTTCTTGTCCATGGCGTAGTGTGAAGAAGCAGGCCGGCATGATTGTGCTGAGTAGCGGGGGATAGATTGTCTCTCGCTACTCGCTACTCTAATTGGACTGCACTGCACTTACCAGCAGGTGAAGAGTGGTCACTATGTCGTGCCAGAATAAAAAATAAAAAAAGACTATAATACGACTCAAACCACTGGTTGACCTAGAATTTGACTTAAAACTTAATGACAGCCAACGTGGCGCCTACTGTAGCCGGCTGTGAAACGAGAGGCCGTAGGTTCGATTCCCGCACCGAGATAAATATTTGTGTGACTATAATACATATAAGTATATACTATAATACATTTTAATACATACTACGTTTTTTCGAACATTCGAGAAAAGTGAAAAAACATCAAAATATTTATTCGACGAATTTGCTTCCACGGCATACAGTACGGTGCCACACACAACATAGATACAATAAAAATGTCATAAAAGCTCTTGCATTTTAAACAATTAATAATTAAGACAGAAAATCAGCTGACGCCTGTATCACCGTGACCAGAGGAACAATGAGTGCAGCCACAGTTCGCCAGGCTTATGTTGACCCAAATTGTGATAGCAAGCCTGCCGCATCATATCAAAAATCATCAATCGTGGTTAATCTCGTTGAATGTTGTACATTAATTGGTATCCATCCAAATGTAGTACGAAGAAAGAAACCCTTTTGCGAAAACAGTATCAAAATTAATTTAAAATTGAGGCCTCAATTATTATTTTAAATATTGACATGAGCAAATGTGCGTGCGTAGTGGCAACGTCTCACTATCTCGCTCGCACGCATGCACCGTAATAGCCGATGAGAACTTTGACGTCATTAATCATATCGTGCATCCTTCTCTGTCAATTTGACAACCGCCCCGTTCCATCAGATATAAATGGCTTGTAGCTTACTTATTGTTGAGCAGATATATATATTTCTATATCTTTTAAGCAAGGTCCCTTGTTGATGAAAATAAAAAATATTGCGTCAACCACCATATTGGCATAGCAACTAAAACTTTTTATCACACGATCCAATAATATTTGAATGCAATTATCATATCTCATTTTAGTACAGTGTCATTGCTCAGATAGCGGCTCACATGACTGCGTGAACGATAGCTGCGGCCCGCGGTCAACCATGTGACAGATATCACGCGCCTTGTACTGATAAAGAAGACTTGTAAACAATGCATGACCGGACCATACGACAATGCATTCGTGAGATTTACGTTAAGGTAAGGTGGCGGATGGTTCAAGACATATCATTTATATCTAAACTAGATGTTGCTCGCGGCTCCGCCCGCGTGTAGGTTATTTTTGGAAGGCAAGGTATACAATCCATGGAGGCATCTTAAGCTATTACACCTTTCTATATTTTGCTATCCCATAGGATGCGTGCATTATCCGGGATAAAAAGTGGCATATGTCATTTTCTGATCCCTAAACTACCACTATGCAAAAGATCACGTCGATCCCTTGCTCTGTGAAAAACGAAACTATCCCACGGGAACTGTACATTTTTCCGGGATATAAAGTAGCCTATGTGCTATTCCAGACTATAATCTATCTCTGTGCTAAATTTCAACCAGATCCGTCCAGCCGTTGTAGCGTGATTGAGTAACAAACATCCATCCATCTAAATTCGCATTTATAATATTAGTAGGATAAACAATTGACAGCCTCCATGGCGCAGTTGGCGAGTAACCGGCTTTGAAACGAAAGGTCGTGGGTTCGATTTCCACATCGAGACAAATGTTTCTGTGACAGACAGATATTTGTATCCGGGGTCTGGGTGTTGTGAGACCGTGCGTCTCTCGTAGTCCCTGATACCCACAACACAAGACTCGTATCTTAGTGTGGGGTGGGGATTATGTGTGTGGCCGTTGGGTCTTATTATTATTTAAATACACCCAACAGACTGACCTCACAGTAAGTCAGACCTGTATCTTTGGTATCAACAAATATAAGGGACTACAGTTGCATAACATCCAGACCCGAAACAATTATATGTCTCACACAAACATTCTTATCGGTGCAGGAATCTAACCCACAATAAAAAACAATCGCGTATTACAGACCTAGGAAAGCAATGGTTATGTCGTATGTGGAAGTTTTTGATCTACGGCAATCTATCTGATCTATGTACAATAGAGATAATAATAAAAAAATGCTATAATTGAATATACCAATTTTTCTCATTACCCTCAGATACTAAATATATTATCCTGGCACGGCAATGTGACCACACTGCATCTGATGGTAAGCGCAGTGCCGTCCAGTTAGAGTATCAAGTAACGGGAGACAATCTATCTCTCGCTACTCGACTAAGCCTGCTTCTTCACACTACGCCTTGGGGCAAGGAGAAGCGGTCGAGGGTCTAGTGTCAAAGTACTAGGAAGGCCAAACATCGTATCGTAACTCTAGACCTCCGACAAAATGATGATGCTATAACACAGTATTGTAATTATTTCATGCTATAAGAAGGCTAGAAATGGTCATTATTTATGACATCAAGCAAGGAGAGTAGAACTAACCTGCGAGTCACTGCTGGTTCCATTACTGATGCTTGAAGGCACACTGAGTACGTTGGCACTTTGGTGGCCAATGCTGAACTTGGTCGCAATGTTCTGGAACGTTCTCCGCTGCCAACTGCCGTTGCTTGATGTGCTTAGTTTGCGCCCAGGAGGACCTTAATATATTGATATTATACTTATTATAAACTTAACTTCTCCATCTTTAGTTTTAGCAGATTATTGTTTTTTTTTATCAAATAAGAACAATTTTTAATAATTACTATCATGTCTACTAGAAACGACTTAATGTTTTACAAAAAATAGTCTGTAGCCTTGTTTAAAGTACTAATAGTATTTAAAATCATTCTATATTCAACAAACTATTATTAATACAATATTAATCATTATTAAATGAAAAAGGTTAAAAGTCAATCATTTGGCATTTTACAACAAATCTGTTACATCATATGACTGGAGATTTATTGTAAAAACTAGTTCACACAATTTAAATAATTATCCTTGATTCCATACAAATTGGTAAATTAATTTTTCATATTGTTGTTACTGATTTGTTTTATGAAGGTAGGCAGGCAGCTACTTTGCTGTGCCCTGGCATTGCAGAAGTTATTGGGCGGCGGTGTATATTTACCATCAGGTGGCCCGTCTGCTCGTCGCCTATCCAATAAAAAAAAATGTAGGCACTATATCTGATCATACTCGAATTTAATGACGATATTAACCCTAAAATATAATATTAATAGATTTAACACAATACTGAATAAGACAAATAATAATTATTCACATAATAATTCATAGTATAAAACTTACAGTGAAAAGAGTAGAGATCATCTTGAGAATTCCACTCGCCCCACGTCTCGAACATGGAGAAATAGTCGAAGGTGGAACCGACGCTACTGTAAGACGACTGATCGCCGCAAAAACCTAAAACAAAACAGTCAATACAGCATTTGAACCAAGATTTTAAAACACGGACTGAGTTAGAACAGTTGTTCAAAGTTATAGGTAGTCACATTTTGGTTGCAGCGATAGTAATAGGGTGTATGTACAGAACGTCTTGGTCTTGTTATATATACATAATAACTATTTTATGCTTGACTTATGACTGCCTCGGTGGCGCAGTTATTGCGCATGCTTTACGACTGCTGTGCTGAGGTCTCGGATTCGATCCCCGGGTCGGGTAAAGTGATATTGGGTTTTACTATTTAGAAAAACTCAGTACCAGCCTAGAGAGTGGAATTGTGCCCAGTATGGCGATAGGAGAATTCAGCGGCCTTCTATTCCCTATCACATTAAGGGACTGTAATAAATTCGGCGAAAAGTGTGTGTACTGGTTACACCTCTGCCTACTCCTTCGGGAATTTCAGGCGTGAGTGTATATGTACATAATAACTATTTTAGATACGCCAAAGCACTATCATCTGAACATATATAAATACACTCAAGACGCGGACATAGTCCCGATCATATTAAACCTGTATCGTGGTATCAAGATCTACAAGGGTCCCACAACACACAGAACCGAAACAAATATTTGTGGCTAACACAAGCAGTTGTCTTGGTGCGGGAATCGAATGCCAAACTTTCGTTTCAAAACCTGTCATAAGAGGTCTGTAAGTATATACTTTAACAATTCTAGACTTCTTGATCTACAAAAATTCTCGTTCTTCGTCTGTCACAATCCATTAGTTCAGCTTTAAATGTCAATATTTATTCCAAAGTGAATGGTTTTATGAAAAATATTTATTTTCTGAGCATAAGTAGTTACCGTACGGTAGCTACTTATGCAAAGTAATGATTAATTAAACTATTTTTTTTTTTATGTTCGTATTCATTCTTCACATTAGAAGTTCAAAAATTGTCTATTGAACTTGAGGGGCGGTCGGGCCTTAATTAGTTTCATTAATCATACTTTTAAACTGTTAAAGCAATTCCAAACTTCTTTTATTGATGCAAAACAAATAACACGTGAAAGCGATCACGTAACAGCCGCATTTGCCAGGTAAACCCAAAAGATTTAACAATTCGCAAATTATTGCGAAACGTGTGTTTAACCAAGTATTGTTATATAAAATACAATTTACTCGCGGAAATCGCGAATCACCCGTAGTTAAATCGTATTTTAATATAATCACAGTTCGTAACAAATTACTAGAAGGTATAACCAGGCACAGAGCTACTGCTCTGTGCCTGGTTATACCCTGAAATTAACATTAATTTACAAACAATGCAGTGTAAAAAATCTTCTCAGCAGGCCGGCATGATTGTGTCGAGTAGCGAGTTATAATAGGGACTACCCTAGTAGTTGACACGACTTTTTATTAATTTAATTAATAAGTTACATTACTTAAAACCTATTATCGTAAGAATTTTATAAATCCGAACAAAAATAAGTAAATTACACGCCATTCAAATCTGCTGGAAGTTGTATTTGTCAAATGACCGTAAAAGGATGTATTATATTACCCGTGACGTCACGGTTCTCAGAATGGCCATTACTGTGCCTCAATTTTCAAGCAATTTTGATTCTGTTTTAACAAAAGGGTTTCTTTTGCGTAATATATTCGGTTGCATATCGAATAATGTACAAAATTTAACACAAGCAACTACCCTATTGTCTCTATCTTCTTCTACTTGATACTCAATCTGGAAGGCATTGCGTTTACCATCAGGTGCAGTGGTCACCTTGCCGTGCCAAAAAAACACAAATGATAAATTTCTTGAATCAATCGAAAAGCTTAGCGACATCCCTCGTCCTTTCAGTAAAGACACGTTCGACATCTGGGAGTCGATACTAAAACTCTGAACAAAAAAAACTAGAGTCTATAAAATCACCACTGACCTGAGTCTCCTCTATCTAACAAGAAGCTCAGCGACATCCTCCGTCCCTTCAGTAGACACGATCAACTATGAATCGATACTTAGATTACGTATCCTGTGCACCCTGTGTCAGAACAAATACCCAAGTAAACTTTATAAAAGCACTGACCTGAGTCTCCTCTATCTAACGAGAAGCTCAGCGACACCCCTTCTTCCCTCAGTAAGGGCACGTTCAATGGCTGCGAGCCATTTTGCAGATCACTGCAGCTGCTTGCGTCCCGTCGCTCAGTCTGATGCCCACGACTGATGCGGCGTGATGTGGGCACGCAGAAGATCTTCGTGCACATCAACCTTTACCAATAGAAGGCGATGGTGAAAATAACATATTAAGGGAACTAGGAAATACTTTGTACTAATCGATTCGGTCGAATAACTGTCTAGGGGCAAAGTTTGTTCTCCTCTATTGGTCAAACGACTTTTTCCTTTTTGTTTAGTAGCTATAGACGAGCGTTAGTAGTATAAATAAAAAATGGAAATAGTTTTTTTTAAGTATTACGTTCGAATTTCGGCCATTAGGCGATCATCAGTACTAAAAATAGCTCATGGTTTTTAATTTTCTTCTATTATGTACGGGTCTCTTCTAAGATAGAGAAGGATTAGGGCTTTCATCAACAGTACTGGCCTAATGCATGTTGGGAGATTTCATATATACTTTCGAAGTTTATAAAAACGAAGTATGTAGATATAGATTCCTAGTATATTTTTTGTCACTACGGTGATACAAGCCATAATTTGTCAATAAACACATTGTTGTTTCGAAAAGCAAAAGTTGCGTGCTGGTGTCGACCCACAGACCTCGATACTGGCAGATTATCATTCATTATAAACTGTGACCTACATATTATGTATGTTTATTATCAAACCGACCAAATACAATATATCGCTGGGGGTAGAATATTCATATCCGCCCGAAAAGCTACCACCGTACACAGGGTGTAAAACCCGCCATAGTGGCACACGCAAGTGTGTCGCGTTCCAGGATCAGCCAGTGTACATCTGGTTTCTGTCGGGTGTCTCTAGTTGTGGTTACGATGTTTGGCCGTTTTGCAGCCATCTGAGTACTCTGACACAGGACCCTCGACAACTTCTTCACCTTCTTGCCCATGGCGTAGTGTGAAGAAGCAGGCCGGCATGATTGTGTTGAGTAGAAGGGGATAGATTGTCTCTTGCTATTTGATACTCTTATTGGACGGCACTGCGCTTACCATCAGGTGCAGTGTGGTCACTATGCCGTGCTAGGATAAAAAAAAATGAGTCGTATAGAACCAAACTCGGCAAAGTAGGGCCGACTCATATTTTGGTAAATAAAAAAACCTGATAACTTCTGTTTAAGTCAATTTTCTAAATATTTTATTTTAATCTGAAGAGATATTTAATTTAATCAATTTCAACATCAATGATAAAAAATTGTCCTAACGGTGCAAAATTCTACTAAAATTTCTAGATTGCCGAGTTTGAACCCAACTAAGGTAATATATAGCAGCGATAGCCTAGTTGGTTGCGGTACGGACTGCCAAGACGAAAGTCGTAGGTTCGAAACCCAAGTTGCATACACCTCGGACTTTTCTAAAATGATGTGTGTATTAAAATGTTAATTATAATTATTTTTGGGACTAGTGTGGGGGGTCAATAGAAGCTCAACCCCAAGTTTGTGGGGTTGCCGCCCTTGTCTCCCGGCGATCTTGGAAAAAGGCATTGCATTAGTTGATGTCGATTTTATTATTATTATTATATATTGCCATATATTTTTTCATTTTTGTCCAACTACCTACCGACTTTTTCTGCCTTGACTTTGCCGACTTTGGTTCTATACGACTCATATTATATCAAAGGATTGTGCTAATTCTGTTGACACAAATTAAAAAGTCACCGATTTCTGTTAAATTAATCAAATGACAGATCATATCTACTTTTAGTTTGACAAGACTGACATATCTATTACCTTGCAAATTGAAGCTAACTAGATATAATTGAAAATAAAAATTGATAAATTTGGTTCTGGTTGAGGCGGTAACTACAAAATTGACATCTCGTGCCGATAATATTTTTAACTTTACAAATTATGTTCACCTTGAGACAACATTTTAGGCATCTGTCAGACCGCATTGAATCTGTATAGTCGCATTATGCGGGCATATGTAAATAACACATTCATTGTCTACACCAGACAAAATACATTAAATATTCTGCCAAAAGATTACTTAATACCATCCACCGTTAAAATCTTTTATCTCGAGGAAATAGGTTTGGAAAACAACACAGTATAACATGTCACACCACAGCTGCTACCACGTAATTTGTGAATACATTTGAGTCGTATAGAACCAAAGTCGGCAAAGTATGTCTGATAACTTTTTTTTAAGTCGAAAGACAATTTTGCTGAATATTTTATTTTAAACCGACTTCAAAAAAGGAGGAGGTTAACAATTCGTCGGAATCCTTTTTTTTATGTATGTTCCCCGATTACTCGAAGACAGATTTGAAAAAAATTTGGGATCTCAGAAAAATCGCGGGCAACCATCAAATTTTATAGTGACGCATAATTTGTTTTTATTGAAGGCGGTGTACTTTTTATGAATTAAATAATCTGAGGAGATATTTAATTCAATCAATGACAACAAAATCCTTTTTTTGCAATATTGTCCAACTACCTACTTTGCCGACTTTGGTTCTCTGCGACTCATTTGAACAATACACAATAATGAATATGACCTTGTTACCTTCTCGGCTCATCCATTATGTGGATCTTCAAGGATACGCTCTTGCAGTTCATGGCGACCGCGCCGAATATCATCTCACCGAGAACCGTCGCGTCCTCCGACGCGCCCTTGTACTGCACAAAACAAACAATAATTCAAAATCTTAATGCATAATATAAGCAGCGATAGCATAGTTGGTTGCGGTACGGACTGTCAAGACGAAAGTCGTATGTTCGAAACCCAAGTGGCATACACCTCTGACTTTTCTAAAGTTATGTGTGTATTAAATGTTAATTATCGCTTGCTTTAACGGTGAAGGAATATAAGGCATATCTGAGAATTCTTATCCGAATTTCGATGGTATGTGAAGTCTACCAACCCGCATTAGACTAGCGTGGTGGATAAAGCCTAACCCCTCTCATTCGTAGAGGAGACCCATGCCCAGTGCGACAATGTTTACAGGGCTAGTATTCTTATTATTAATGTATAATATGACAATTAGTCACACGACTAAAGTAATACGACTAATTACAAAGTATTTTTTCATTCAGCCCCCCTTTAGTACAAAAACATCAGTTCTGTCAAACTAAAATTAGTTTTATTGATTTTAGTTCAAACCGAGTATAGTAAAATATACATATTAATATTAATAAGTGTTGTTTCAATGTGTAATATTTGCGAAAGAAACTAAAATATATTAGTTTGGTTTAATTCGTGACAACATAATTGCCATTGTAAAGTGCGTCTCGCGTTATAGATACTAGGCAAGAGTACGCGCAGCTAAACACCAAATGATTTTCGCTAGCCAATAGTCACTTTAACATAGACCTAGATTATGACAAGAGTTTTTTCTTAATAAATCAATAAAAAATAAATGATGCGTATATTACACGTAAAATGGAAGTTAAACAACTCAATGGCCCGGCTTGTGCTTTGCTCTTCCATTCGCCACCACTCCGCACCGCTTTGACATTCAGTGCAAAGTTTTTTTTAGTGCCACGATATGCAGACGGGCCACCTGATGGTAAGTAGTCACCGTCACCCATAGACTTCTGCAATGCCAGGGCACAGCAAAGCCGCTGCCTTCCGTTGGCTTGGTAAAGATAGTTAAAGTAAATATTTAAACCATACCTAACTATTAAATAAATGCCTAAGATAACAACTATAATTGCACTTAATTACGTAGGTAATAGCATCCATATTACCTCCACCATTATTGAAATGGCGTGCTCATAAATTAGAACTTGACTAATTGTACCGCAGAACGTAGTATCTTACAATATATGACGTGGACATAAAGTCAACGGCTTTGGTAAACTAAAATAAATGCATTTGTACACGCTACGATCGTACCAGTCCTCACTAATTAGGTATTGGATAAAAATATAATTATGGTTATAAAAACGCTCTCAGAAAATATAAACTCTTTGTAATTTGACAACAAAATATCAAAGAAAACAACGTGTGTTCGTATGTGAAATAAGCAATTCGCGAAATAATCATTCAAAGCTGATACAATATCTTTGATAAATCGTTTATGCAACAAAATCATTCTCTGATAATCAGTCATTAGGTTTTCATTATACCTAATTAATTGTGTTGCTACAAAATAAAACAATACGGCCTACTTAAAGGATTGAATAAATTGATTACACAGTCTTCGACACTTTTAAGTGGTAGAGCCACGCTGTAGACAGTTTAGTGTACAGTATGAACAAGCTGGCTCGACTGGATTAGTACTACTTTCCCACAGAAAACCGACGTCAAGTGACAGCCTGCTATTTAGTTTGGTATGTAAGATTTTTGCAGGCTCAAATCACCAATTCCCAATCCGTTTGTTTTGAGTCAACACCGTAATCCTGATTCTACTGGTACTGTGCAGTATTCAGGGGCGGTGAAGACCACTTATCAGCTGACCCATTTTTTCGTTTACAATAAATATAATAAAAGCCTATTTTCTTGTCATGTTTTGGTTTGATGTAAGTGTACATAACTTGCCTGTCACAAAATAACATCTTACGGTAACGTCAATACGTTTAACCTAGAATGCAAATGTAGTCTGTACACCATTATTTTCCATACAAATTAATAGGTATTGTCCCGAGGTTTGAAAATTTAGAAAGTAGTAAGAAATTTATGAAATAATATTAGAAGAGAAGAATAATAACGACCCAGATTATATTAGGGCAACTAATAAATTCTAGTATGAATGAAGGACCTTATCGAAATGTTTGATCTAGATAATTGTCGGCACATCTGATCGTATACTGTCACAATTTGGCGGAACTCATGAAACAGCTAATATGTATCGTATACACTGCTGCACGAAAATTAAATAATCGAAACGCTCCATCATGGGCAACGCCCGCTAATACGCAATATAAGAGACTGTTTTGGTGCCTGATAGATTAAGACAGCTGTATGAAACTCGTCAGGTGATTGACAAAGCCCAAGAACAAGATGTATATATAACACGGCATGAGGAACTTTATATCAACATCATAAATGATAATGTAATGAAGACTGCAAGACATTCATCTACGCATAATATCAATACTGAATGCATATCACCTATACGTAATACACAGACAGACAAAAAAGGAAGACATGATAATCTGAACTTCAAAACGGAATCGGAACAATAAACATTATCGGTGGGAGAAAAGGGCAAGTTGGGTGTCACTTTTCAACCTACTTGCGGATGTAACATCAATCACACTCGACGATGTACAAGACAGGTGGACTGCAAACAACGTACGACCAAATACGTCATCTGGTTCTAATAATACGTTTCGTTTATAGCTTGTTACGCCCACTAGTCGTGACGAAACAAGAAAAATATACGACATAGTTGTCATATTATGAAGACGAGTGGATGTTAAACTCAACAATGATAAAGGCTCTCCCAGATAGAAATGTTATTGAATATGCGTTGTTATCATAGGCGTTATCAGATTTCAGTACATTTTATAATAAGGAACGTACAATCTTACACACATCTACGATAATTAAAGCGCTAAAAGTAGGATGCTTACATGACTGCGATATATGATTTAATTCATCGTGCATAGTAAAACACGATTTGGGTTAGTATAGTATATAGCTATAGTCAGACAACGATATTTGGTATTCTGTTAATTAATAGTTAAGCTTTAAGCCGAGCCGCGTAACAAACGATTAATTTACGTAATGGACTTTCCAAACATTGTTATTATTGAATCCTAACAGATATAATATATTAAAAACCGTCTGTATTGCGTTACATACTCTTGAGTTGGTGTAACTACACAAAAACAGTATCAATCAACCATAACGAAATATATCTTAATACCACTACGCGGAAAAACGCAGGTGTTTTTTAAATAAACATAGCATCACGTGAAGAGACAACAAATTTGTAGGTGTCTGTAAGATACACATTATACCAAAAAATCCTATTTGAAACAAAAAAGATAGGTTTAAAATTAACATCCTGGTATTAAAGTCGGTCATGTGAGTAATTTAAATAATCGCCGACCTTAAACAACTTCCTCAGCGGATCGACACGGCTTCCGCATATCGCACACGTAGATGCTAAAGGCCCATTTTAGAATGCAGTTCTGGTGTCCTTAGTAGTTAATACTGAAAAACTGACTGCAATTGGGAATATCGTACTGAATTTGTTTTATTTAAATATAAGCGAAGAGAGGCTGCGCATCATCAAATATTCAACAAAATTATATTTTATTTAAATTAAAAACCCAACGCGGTCACAAATCCCACCACACAAGGGACAGAGTTTTATATCGAAGTAAGTCATCTAGGTTCATTATTGCTTTATGAAGTAAATAAATAGAACGCCGATAAGTTACTACCTTTTTGTGTAATAAAATAATTACCAATATAAGCACAAATCCTGTACCTATATATACAACATTGTACTGATATCGTTACAAAGAACATGCATTCACTTAACTCGAATTAGTGACAATGGACTGCCCAATTGGCCGACAAATACAATAAAATGCCAATCCAAATTGATTCTCATCATTTAAACTCTATTGACATAATTTGCTGCAATCGGACACCTTGGTTGGCCCAACAGTAGTCCAGCTAGACAATGAATGTGCCTACCCAATTGTATACTTCACGTGATCTGAAATTAGAATTAGCATCAGCTCTAATAATAAATGAGGCTTTAGTTTTCCTATTTTGCTCTGCAATTTGTTTATATTGATAGCATAGACTGCAAAAATGAGTTATTTTAGATTAAAAAAATTTAAATTTTAAGCTCGAAATAACCGAAATCACATGTCTACACCAACTATTAAAAATCTAAATTACAAATTACGGCCACATTGATTAAAAACTACGTAACATGCAATGTTGATATCAAATTTTTGTGAGAATGTTTATGATTAAATGTAATTAAAACACAGCCAACAAAGACTTCAAGGACAATAGTATATTAAAATTTAACAAAATCATAATTTATATATAGGTATACGAGACTACAATATGAAATGGATTGAATTGCAAGAGAAACTATAACTTTATGAAACGTTTTCACAGACAAAAAATCTTCGTATAAAAACAAGTCTTCTTGTGTGGCTTTATATAAATTTGACCGTGTCTATTTTGGTTTCGGTGGTGTGAAAATACATATCTCATGTCAAACAACTTTAAAAAAGGAAAAAGATTCTTAATCCGATGATATTTTATTTAAATATAACACAAGCACGCGGTCGATACTACAGTCTACTCCGACGATAGTGTTTCTTAACATCGATCGCAAGTAATTTGCGAAGGTTAAGCGGCAACCGCGCTGTTTTACATTAAATAGGTACTGCGTGCTACTATTGCTATCATCGCAAGGCTTTTGATTTTGCGGCACAACGTAATTGCGATAGAATCTGCATTTTTATTAGTTTTACTGTATTCGTAATTGACTATGTTTTTATTCCTTTTAAATACACTAGTAATTATTATTTTACAATGAATTGGTAAAATAATAATGTTGTTATATTAATTATTTTGGGTTTACAACGTTAAGTAAATGTATATTATCAAAAGTTGCAATAGCCTAGTTGGGAGTAGTATAGACTGCCAAAACAAAAGTCGCAGGTTTAAAGTAAGCTCATATGGCATGCATCCTGACTTTTGCAAAAATATATGTACCTAAGTATTTATTGATAATAATCGCTTTATTGACTTATTTAATTAACGTTTAACGGCGAAGAATAATATAGCGTGGAATTATAATCAAAATTATTAAAATAATATATTAATTTACTTGCTCCACAAGTTGAGCTGTGACTTTATAAAACACCGGCAATTATAACATTTATCTACAAATATAAAATAAAAAGCCTTATATTTCTTGCAACAAAGGAAAAAAATATGTACAAGTATGATTTGCAACATAATAGCAACATAAAAACTCGATAACCAACAGTCAATTATCACAAAAACGCGTGGCGATATTTTTAGATGCCGTCATGTGATCGATGACACGAGTCTTAAAGGCACTTACTCTAGAGCAATGAAATTATCGACATGTTGCGAACGACGAGTACATCGCAAAAAGAAGGCGATAATTGGTATGGTGACTGTATCATGTTATTTATAACTCATAAAGTCTTAAATGCAATGCTATTTATTGATTTCTTATATATTCAGGGACGAACTCCATTTGTTCCGTATTGTCGAATGTAAACTATACAACGACTAACTCCAAAGTCCTCCCTGTAAAACAAAATCTTAAAGAGGTTCCAGAGAATAGAAAGTTCTTGTTTTATGACGTCATTAGAAATCCGTGAAACCTTTGAAAGAGAGCAGCGATTCTTCATAAAACTGATTATTTTATATAAAACTGATTATTTTATATAATTATATCGTGATAGATTTTAAGTAAAATTAAATGAATAACATTTTTATTGTATTCATAAAGACATATGACACATCGAAACACAGATGGAAATTCTCCATACGGAATGAGAATTCAGTACGAGCGCGAGAATTTAGAAACAACCATGAAGGACTGGTAGGTCAGGAATCAGGATACAACGACGAGGACAAGGCTGAGAAAGGAGATTATAAGAAAGACGGAAAAAACAAAACACTGTTCCCAGTGTGGAATCGTGATGTTTGGTAAGGCAAAAGAGGGCAGATGATAATCACAAGGAGGTGAAGAAATTTGAGGGAGAAATCGAAAGGAAATTAGACAAATTTGGAATGGAAGTGTGTACTCCCTAGTCTAAATAACATACCAGCCTTTCACTAAACTAAATTGCTTTTTTTATGTACGTCTGCACTGAAGTTACAATATTTTCTAAAGTTATGTGTGTATTAAATGTTAATTATCGCTTGCTTTAACGGTGAAGGAAAACATCGTGAGGAAACCTGCATACCTGAGAATTCTTATAAGAATTTCTAAGGTATGTGGAGTCTACCAATCCGCATTAGGCCAGCGTGGTGGACTAAGGCCTAACCCCTCTCATTTAGTAGAGGAGGCCCGTCCCCAGCAGTGGGACAATGTTTAATACAGTATTATTATACCATCACCCATGTAATCAATGCATCTTTGCCAACGCAATGGCAGTTTATTGATGCCCTTCTTGAAGAAATCAGTTGGACGGGAGGCAACAAATTCTTCAAAGTCAATTTGCCTTTCGGTTATATAGGTATACCAATTTCATGGGTAAAGACCTATTATTTATCAATTGTAGCAGTAGTTAAAGATACAATTGCGATCAACTCAACAGCACATGTGATGTCCAATTAGTGCGAAGCTAAAATTAAAGAAGTCGGCTCATCAGTGCCACTAACGGGTGCGTTCATATAATCGAAAAGGCTAACATCTTAAGTGGTCTAAATTTAGAACGCGCTGAGAGAGTAAGTCGTGAATTGAAGAGAGCCTTGTGACGGCATCATAATATTGTCAATTGTTTTATTTTTAAACCTGATATCGTAAAGTTTCGCGCACACTTGCAAGTGCGAACTCATGAATAAATTACATCGTGTTCAATCAAAATATTTGCAATTATTTCCTTGTTATCAATGTTTTTGTTTAAAATGGTATTTCGAAATTCGGAACTATTTCCAAGTGGCTTTGGAAATTTTAATATATTTATTTAAATCATCATTGTGAAAGCTTTTCCTCTAATTGATACTACGACCACTTAATGTAACCCTAAAATGCAGTTAAACTAAATGCTTAAATTTAGTACACGTTAGTACTCAGTAGACATAAATAGTAATATACTTCATTCCTATAACATCGCAGCTACAAATGAGCTGTCAAGTCAAATTTCTGAACAGACTACTATTTTCGATGAAATATTCGTCACACAGACATTGTCCCTATCCTAGGTAAAGAACCCTGAAAGGATTACCATTAAAGCTACACCGAAGGTACAAAAGCGATGAAAGTGGTAGACAAAATTAACAATTGCATCCACTTCACATTCCAATATTAGAACCCATTTCACCAAGACTGTGTCGCGAAGAAAGTTGCTATTTACATAACTCAATACACTTTGCAAACATTGATTTATTTTTATTCTGGTTCGTTTAGAGACAAGACATGAGTAAATCAATTAACTTTTTGAATTTCGAAACACCAAACTTCTCATATCATCATTAACGGTAGGCAGCGGCTTTACTGCGCCCTGGTATTGCAGAAGTCTATGGGCGGCGGTGACTACTTACCATCAGGTAGCGCGTCTGCTCGTCTGCCTATCGAGGAACTAAAAAAAAATCACCATTCATAGCAGTGCCCTCCCGCTACAATTTAGTCGAAACGCAGAACCCAGTAATATATTTTAGATCATCAAAAATAGATAGACGATGGAACTGTCTTGGTGAACTTTCCAAACGGTTACCCTAACGATGACGCAATTGAAAGGTCAGGAGTTATCACGTGACTTATTTTGTTGCACGACTTTCATCTATAACTGATGTATGTGGCCATTGCATCCGTTTTAAAGTCTAAAATAGTATTTGTAGCTAACATATCGCTGCCTTGGAAGAATACTGTTGCAACTCAAAAATGCTACTTTATTCAAGGGAGCTGATTGAAGTTTACTATTATTTCAAACTGTGGTAACTTTTTACCTATTGCACTTTTATTGATAAAAATTAAATAAAAACAAAGAAAATTTCTTATTTTATTCATTTAATAGACATGTGTTAGGATTTCACTTTCGCCGTGAAACAATATTTATAGAAAATAAAAGATCTTCGACATACTTCAGAACATCGTTGGTAATTTTATGACGTATACTGACTCAATTTCGTAATGATACATATAAAGCAATATGTCTTTTTCATCAATAACGGTGTTTTTTGCAATAACTCCGCATAGATATTACATTTTTCTCAAGAATAATGTCACATTTTGGGTTAAGACATCCACACGCATAAATATTCATAATTATAGAGTCATAACACGAATTCAGCCATTTTTTACTAGAAAATGTTGTGTAACAATACATAGAATTTGGATATACATTGTCACATTGAGTCTTATGACAGATAAAATATACCTAGAAAAATTAAGAATAAACATTAAAACTAGGATATTGGTGGTAGTTTTGGTATCGTTCTTAGATGTCACGTTTATATAGAAACTTACGTAGTACCACTATACATAAAATAAACAGTTTTCAAAAGTAAATAGTAAATCAACACGTAAGTTAAACGTAATTAGGTTTACACTGTGTGAGATCAACTTTTAAATCACAAAAATATAACAAAAATAAACAAACAATGAAATTATATTCTAAAGATTTTCATAGAATAGTGAGTAACATTATGAATAGTGTTTTTTCGTAAGTGTCCTAGCAGTCCTTTTTTCTTTTTTTTACAAACTGACATTTTTTTTGTATATGCTCTCGTCAGTACAGTTTTATTCTGCGTATTTCTTGTTCTTCTTACCTTATCTACAACAAACTTCTTGAAAATTTCGTGATCATAGGAAGTTTTGTATAAGAAGGTGTAATTTTGATTGTCATCCTTATCTACGTTTAAAAATTTTATATTTGATAATTTCACGACTTCTTTATCTGACTTCTGATTCTTTATATTTTTAAAAAATTGTTGCCAATAGCTGTTGCTAAGCTTTTAACATTATAAAAGTCTAAATGGGACATTTCATGTACTTTGTAGGGATTACCAGTTTTCTTGACACTTCTTATTATCTGAGTGTATTGATCTGGGGTAAAAATTGCTCCAGATCGAAGGCTTCTTTGGATTTGCCTTTCTATTACCGAGTGAACGCTGCCACCCTCGTACTGTGTATGGCCTTTAATTAAAAAAATATTAATTAACGTTTATTAAATCCATGTGATGTACGGCATAAATGTACACTGCCATTAAATAGTGATTCTTTTACATTACATACTCGTGTATTAATTTCAGTTATAGGCGACTGCGTGACATTTTCATCCTGAGGTATTATGGTTTGATAGTTTGTCGAAATATTATTCGCAATCAAATCTGCACTACGCAATCTGCAGTCTATGTTGCTTGCAGTGAGAACGATTTCTGTTTCTGTTTCAATATCTAAACTGCTAGATTCTGTACTGTTCGATGAGTCTGAAGAAGAGCTTGAACTTAATGAACTCGTGGAAATTATTTTACTATTTTGGAAGTACTTAGCTGATTATCAATATAATTGAATATTGTTTTGTGGGACTCATGAAGTAAAACAATTGAAATGGGACTGGTAAAAGTCACATTCAGATCAATTTAACTACTAACTGAATTCAATTTTATTCATTTTGTTTTTTTGCGATTCACCTATATGAATCAGAGTTATTTATGTAGTTAGGGTCCGTTACGCTATAATTAATTGATCTGTAATGAAAGTTAGTAGATGAAATAAAATAAAACACAAAAAATGTTTTATATACTTTAATATTTTTTGTTATAATATCGACTAAAAACAATTTAAACAGTTTTGAAAATATTCTTGAGGTGTGTGAAATCAGAAAAGTAATGTTGTCTTTAATCCCCCGCTTTTCGTGGGCGTACAGAACGCACTCAGGGCGCACTGGTACTTGACCGGTTTTTTAAACCACCACACTTTCCACCACAAAAGTAAGTTTCAAAATACTCCGTCTTAATAATAAATACAACTTAGGGTTTATCAAAAAATACTTACATCTTCTCCTTGCGTGTTTAAAGTAATATTCATGTTTTGAAACATTTGCAGTGTTCGTCGATTATCCACTGAAATAGTAAAACATAGTACTTTTTTACGTCAGCTTGTCGCGCAGAGTATGGCATTCAGTGCTGTATTATAATGTAGATTTACTTTGTGATATATTTTGTAAATATTGGTCGAAGCTTTTATTTTTTTTATATTTAATATCAATAATTATGCCAAAATACATAAAAAATCTAACCGCAATAACTACTGTTTTTTTCTGAAATAGAATATTAAGTTGTAAAATCTACTTGATATTTTAGGATAAAGCGTCTTATTTAAAAACATAACAAAAACATCATAAGTTATATTATCTTATAAACAGTCTTATTTAGAATAGTGACAAATTCATTCTTTTTATTTATTTCCAATACGGTATTATTTTTTATTATTACAAAACAGTCATACTTACTTTTTCTGGAATAAGGTACTAAAGCGAAAGGCAATAAAAAAATTGCAGTGTTTTTTTATAGAATAGTGAACTAACACAAAATAATACACTTTACTAAAAAAAAAACAAAACACGATCGTGATATTATTTCGCGTTACGACTGTTTTACGGAGAAATAACGTATCTTCGCCTTAAAAATCATGTCACAACTGGCGAAGCATCACTGTCAAAAAAAAATGGTAACCATAATCCACCAATGGCATAAAGTCTTACCGTGTCGCCACAGTTACAAGAGTTGTGATACAAATATGATCTTTATAGAGTATGTAATTTGGATCATTCTTCGTCGAATGGTCTAATTAACTTGAAATTGTGGTATTTTGTAATAATACAGTATTCTTCCAAAGCAGCGATATGTAAAAACAATTTCTTAAAATTAATTCATTATTGAACTAATCACAGCCTCCGTGGCGCAGTTGGTGAGTAGCCGGCTGTGAAACGAGATACCGGGGGTTCGATTCCCACAACGGGACAAATGTTTGTGTGACAGACAGATATTTGTATCCGAGGTCTGGGTGTTGTGAGAGCGAAAGTGTGTCTCTCGTAGTCCCTGATACCCACAACACAAGACTCGTATCTTAGTGTCGGGTCGGGGCTATGTGTGTGACTGTTGGGTGTTATTTATTTATTTAAAAACTCATAAATAAGAAATCAAAATAAAGCACAATAAAAAAATGAAGACATTATCGTTTCAAATGTGACTAAAGACATTTCGAATACTCGACATTCACTTTTACGATGAAGTGAAACTCAACATCACGAGGAATCCTTTTGACATTGAACGACTTACAACCGAAAGTACTATCACTGGAGTGGTGACGTAAAACTTTACAGCTATCGCGGCTCACGTGATGAGGGTTTCCAAATTATACAAACAACACGGTTTAACGTACATAAACACTGAAATCCGGATTGATGGCAACAGTAAATAACCACTTCCATACGATTAGGATATTTTCTGATGAGTTTAAAAATAAAAAGTAAATGTGATCTTGACCGAGAGTGACCTACTCCTTTGTTTCCATTGGATGAGAGATGTATTTACAGTAACGAGTATTCACGTTAAAGCTGAACACAAAAACATCTATGAATAAATCCTACTAATATTATAAATGCGAATTTTTGGAGGGATCATGGATGGATGTTTGTTACCCAATCACGCTACAATGGCTGGACGGATCTGGTTGAAATTTGCCACAGAGATAGATTATAGTCTGGAATAGCACATAGGCTACTTTTGGTCCCGAATAAATGAACGCTACCTATAATAATAATAATACTAGCCAAGCTAAACATTGTCCCACTGCTGGGCACGGGCCTCCTCTACTAATGAGAGGGGGACGCTACCTATGGGATAGCAAAATATAGAAAAGGTGTAATAGCTTAAAATGCCGCCATGGATTGTATACCTCTAATCCAAATAACCTCCACGCGGGTCGAGCCGCGGGCAACATTTATTAATACATATAAATTAATTACAAAAATGAATAAACCAACTAGAGAGACGCTGCAGTTATCGAAGTAGGTATGTTAACAAGAATAAATATACAAGTCTGTGCCCTGTGCATTTCTCTAATAAAATCTGTAGATTGTATTTTAGATGACTTGCATATTTAATCAGAAATAAAATCACTTTTTACACTGCCGATATAACTACAAAGCAATCTGCAGTGGCCACAAATTATACACAGTCAACTAACCTAATGAATTGTTACGATATAATGAAGATTAATAAGTAATTCCATTTATAAGCTTAACTTTAAGAAAATAAGCAGCTTTTTCCCAGAGAAATGAAATACCGTGTAATAGAGCTGAAGTACTTTTGTAGTATACAAAAGTAATACCCTAATTTCCTTTTAATCCGGAGTAACTGATTAGTGACTGAAGTCATAAACAGAAGCTATAATTAATTTACTTGGTATATATGTCAATACACATGTTAAGCTTATTTGATTTTAAATTTCAAGGAAACACGAATGCCATACAATATAAGACCTAAGATGTATCAAATTATATAGTCACTGAGGCAGCCGGCACATATGCATGTATCGTGAACTGCAGCTAATCACGTGACGCCGTTTTGTGAAAATGAATGTCACGTGTTTTCACTACGCGTACCGCAGGTGATGCCAACATGATCGGGGCAGCGGAAAGAAATATAGTTTCCGCAATGATTCAACAGAGTTGACGACCTCTGACGAGGTAAGAAACTGTTATGATTACTCCGGACATTATTCATTTAAAACAGAAGAATATATTCATAAAAATGAAACGATGCCTGAAATAGCTAAACCAGTAAGGACGTTACACCCATATAATATAGAGTTGCCAACCGTCCTGTTTTCCCAGGACATGTCCTGGTTTTTAGAGTGTCCTGAATAGTTTTTAAAGCGCCCTGATAAGGTCCTGTATTTTAAAATTCGCACACCACTTTTGCAGTCATTACTTTAGGGGCGGCGTCTCGGCTCGCAAGTGTTTACGCTATTTTAAAACAAAGATGCGTCCTGTTTTAAAGTGAATTATCCTGGTTTTTCTAACTTCAAATCCTGTTATTTGAATTCCAGGGTTGGTAACCATAATATAATATGATTTCGCACTGATTGTCTTTTATTTAATATTCTACGTAAATAATTGTCAGTCTAAACAGAAGCATATTTAAAAACTCAAACGAAAATACTTGATTAAAACTGGTATTCTACAAGACCAAAGTTCAATAAAAGTTACGGATAATGTAACGAAGATGACATTTTTATTAGATGTTCAAAATGTAATATAAAATTTTGTTTGCCCTCAGTTGTGATGCGTTGTGTCGGTTGTTTAAGGATATTCGGAGTATCATCTTAAAGTGTAAAAATGACTATTATTTATCAACCGATTGAAATGAAATTCACAACCAAATTTGTTTAGTAGTTGCGGAAAATTAACAAGCAGAAATTAAAACTATATCCGAGTTAGATACACCGATAAGTATTAATACGGAAGGCAGACAAATAATATCATTATAATTTATTTTATTCTGCAGTATAGATATTACTGCAGAACACGAACAAGAAAGACAAATAATATTATTATAATTTCTTCTATTCTATCTATACATTGATATTACTGCAGACCATGAACAAGAATATAATTTAGGATTTCTCTATGTTGCCGTGAAAATAAATCTTCCGAGGCAATGAACCTGTCGGCCAAAGATGCGTATAGCTGGTCATATCTCTAGACTAAACAACGACATAAGACAAATTGTCGACTTTTAACAACGAATAAATAGAAGGATTAAGAACGATGCCACAGTTTTTTAGAATAGATTTTTTTTTATTTAGGCGCGGCAATGTGACCACACTGCACCTGATGGTAAGTGCAGTGCCGTCCAGATAGAGTATCAAGTAGCGAGAGACAGTCTATCCCTCGCTACTCAACACAATCATGCAGGCCTGCTGCTTAGCTTCTTCACATTACGCCTCCAGGATCATAGGAAGGAGGGAACACGGTAGCTGGCAAACTGTTCCACAGCTTGATGGTGTGGCAAAAATACGAATTTTCGAACCTCTTGGTTCGGGCCGGGGTAGTAGACACCACGAAGCTGTGACTCCGCAAGCCAGTACGCGTGGTTCTGGTATGGAAGGGAGAAGATGGGTTAAGAAAAGTTTGTCAGCAAACAAGCAAGAATATCAATTGATGATTAGTGATCCCCACCAACCACAACCACAATACCAGAAGAATCATAGGTCTTCATCCTTAAAGAAAAGAACTGGGGATTGGCAAGATGATGAGGATATAGGCTTCCGGAAATCTAACTCATCGTACAAAACACAACTCCAAGCTATTAGTCACTTCGGGTTTTGTGATATACTGATAATAAACAAATCGAACCTGCTAATAATTTAGAAAAAACCACACAGTGGCTACCACTACCACCTTAAAAACTTTGTATTTTTATTTGTAAAAAGGCACAGTCAAAAAAATTACGAATGCTAAATACTGCGTGTAATTATGACCTGCTAAAAACTATAAAAGCTATATATAAAACTCACCATGTAACTGAACCCATTTGAGACCTCCACAATGCAAGGGGCCTCATCAGTCGGCCTGATGTTTGGCTTGTCATTTTTGCCTGCAGATAGTCTCTGTATAGCTGACGAGTCAAAGAGTAGCTTCCTTCCTCTCCAGTCGCACTCCTTGAATAGAAGCAATCTCACTTGCTCCGGATTTATTTGAGAAGACCTAAGAAAAATAAATATACAATATAAAATCTATTGACAGATAAAATGTTGTGATAACTAGTGATTTCTATATAGTGTATATCCAAAAGACCCTAAAAAAATATAGTGTATATAATAAAACAAATGTGAAAGACTAAACAATAAATAAGATACCTAATTGATAACTCACATGCCAGCTTTCACATTAAAACAAAGTTATCTATGAACTACTATAGATATCATTTTTATTTTTAAATAACTGTAGTTATGTAATAATTCAATATAGCAAGAAACAATATACCTAGTACAGAATATTTTATGCAAAGTTAAGGATAGCATATGATTTCAGTAATAAATTTAAAACACTTATTAACATACACCCAATAGTCTCCCATATATATCGGACCCTAGAATAGGTCAAACCTCTCTTATGGGTAACATTGATGGAAAAACGTTGACGGACTGTGGTCTTAGAGCACCCATGTCCATAATAAATAAGCATGAGCATGTATCTTAGTGTGGGGATCGAACCTAGGGCTCTTCGTTTCACAGCCTGCTATTCACCGATTGCGAAATTCTCATAAGAAGCCAGATATTAAGATGTTTGTCTCCATAATGTTGTCAATCACAAAGTTTGTGTCAACTGTACATGTTTCTAGAAATTTTTAAACAAGGAAAGAGAGATCAGTTGTTTCTGAACAAGGTGTTTAATATTTTTATTATCCTGGCATGTTTACACAAATAAGAAGATGATATATGTCCTTTCAATAAATTTAAAACACTCATATATGTAGAATAAAGCCTTTTTTGTATTAATACATTTAGCTTATAGCCCTAGCAAGAGCTAGTAATAGCTCTTGCTAGGGTCAGTGACCTAACCTTGCAATAACTTAGTATTACAAAAGTACAGACAGTAAATTGAAATATTGCCAGCTGATCAAAAAAAAATATAGAAAAGAATTTTTTCACATTATGTAGAAAGCTATAATAAAATGTACACATTTTAATAAGTGTACAATTTATGATCATAAGTTCTGAAAAACTCAGTACAGTATTAAAGCTGATAAGTTAAGATAACTAATTTGTTCTTTACATTCTTCTGCTAATTTTACTGAATATCTTATAATAAATATATGATAACAATTAAACATATAAATAAAACTAAATAAATACTGCTTACATTTTAAAAAATGTGCATGCAAAGATGAGGTATAGACTATGGAATAACAACAAAATAAACAAAACCTCAGTTATCATAACACAAACGCTAAAATTATCAGGATTCATAATCATTATCATCATATTGAAATATAAATTAATTTTAATATATTTTACCTCAGTGTAAACACATAATTGGACCATTTGCAAACATATTGCAAGCATAAGTGTTTCACAGATAACTACAGTCAAATACGTATAAACAATGCAAAAACTTTCTTTTCTCTATACTGTCAAGATGTTTTACTTTAAAATCAACAATTGTTTTATAGTAATTCATGAATCATTCTGGTATAACTGAGTTTAAAATCACAAATATTTATTCAGTATATCATTGTCAATTTATCAGCAGCAATCACTGCATAGAATATACTGAATTGTAACACCATAACCAAACAAGTTCATACTGCTTCAAACCTTTCACAACAGTCCAACAACTAGCTCTGATACCCCATACTAGACCCAACTGGATGCGTAGGTTATCTATCATATTAAACAATACATAACAAATATATTACCTAAATTTCATCTTATTTCATACTCGCTTCAGCTGTAAGCACAGCTGTTTACCATAATGCAAAATGTCACAAAGTGGTGATATAAAACTGTCACATACACACAGGCACACAAAATGCAATAATGATAAGTTCACACTAAATGCACAGTAACAGGCAACTGGCGGACGTGCGTCCGGTTTAAGTGGAATGTGCTAGTGTACTAAGTTCGCGTGTAAATAAGTAAACATTGAACGAGTTCCGCGGTGCGCCCCTCTCGCCGAGTGACGTGATCGGTCGCGAGTTCGCCTACGCCCGCGGACCTCGCCCCGCGCAGTTATCACATGCTCGCCAGTCGCCACGGCCCGCGCTGGGCTGCCAGGGACTCGTGCGTCACGATTGCAGACGCGAAGAACCACATCTCGACAGTCAGACTAACCGGCTGAACGCGCAGGTGTATTCTACAGACGTCAAGCCCACCGGTGCATAGTATTTCACTCAAAAATAAATATAACATGAATGAAAAAGAATCTTAACGTACCTGCCCCGGTTTCGTGCTTCACGGTTGTCTGAATCGAGTTTTCTCTTAATGGAAAAAAGATTATCGAATATTGCCATTGCGTTACATATAGCATTTCACAACAACCTCGGCTTCAGATTTACCTGGCATGTTTGCGTGTTTAAGTGCAGGTTATCGAAAAACTTAAAAAAACACTTTCAATTTGTAAATAATCTGTCAGATCACGTGCAAAAGTCATATGATTGAGCATAGACAACATGTTCCTACTATGCGAAAAGGTCGGGGTCACTGGTCAGTGATTGAGGTTTTGATGTTTTGCTATCGGTAATTGCCTCAAATAATAAAAAATAATAGGATATATTTCGTCTAAACTATTTATTATATGTTTTAACCTTCTTTCCCATCTCAGATAAAGCATCAAAATATACCAAAGATAATGTAATGTTCAATGTAACAGTAAGTCTCTGGCAAGTGGCAGTACACTACGCTGACGTCTAGCGTAGCCCTAACGTTTGTATTCTCTTTGACGTTGACATTACCTAATCCAAGCTTAAGTCCAAAGGTATGTTCCGATATGCACTGCGAGCACTGTAAGGTGTAAAGTCAATTTAGTATTCTGCGAAGCCGTTCCTTTATACTTAGCTATACTGATGACTTTACAACGAAATGTACAAGTTATCTGTAAAATATCATTAAATAAAACTATGTCGAGATAATTTCATATTTTATAAATCGATAGTATAGAATGTGTTTTATTACAAGCGTATGATATGATAATGACATTGACACTTTTATTTTATAACGGCCTGGTTTTCTAAAGAGTTTACTACATTCGTCCCCTCCTACTCCATCTCTTCTATGAGGCGTCGAGGAAGTCTTATGGTTCGCTTGCTATAAGGTAGAGATGTAGAGGGAAGTGATGGTGGCTGTTGAACAGGCCCCGGTGAGGAAGGACTGTTGATTGCAAGCGGTGTAGAAAACGGTGTGGAGGGTGACTGTGCAATTGGAGAACTTGAAAGCGCCTGTTGTGATGTGGAGGGGGGTGATGGTAGTGCTGGGGAAGCTGAAAGCGCTTGTTGTGGTGATGTGGAGGGGTGCGATGGTGGTGCTGGGGAAACTGACAGCGCCTGTTGTGGAGAGTATGGTGTCGGCGGTGGTGATGGCAGTCGAGGCCGAGTGTGGTCCGCATGCCGGCGTATATTCTCTCCTTTTGGTGTTGAGATGATGTAAGCATAGCGATGCTTACGCTGACATACGACTCCAGGTTGCCAGGCTATCTCCTGTCTTGTTCTGTGATAGATTGGATCGCCAGGTGCATACTCTGCCTTATGTGCCGCGTTTATGTTGACCTGTACCTGTTGATGTTGTAAGCTTCTTCTTTTATTAGGGCGAATATTAGATAATAAGCAATTTAACTGCCGGCAAAACATCATTTCAGCGGATGATTTGCCAGTGGTATTGTGTGGGGTATTCCTATAACTGAATAAAAATTCTTGTAATCGCTGTTTTTTTGAAGGTCCTTCTGAAGCTGAAAATCTTGATTTGAAAGTCCTTACAAGTCTTTCTGCTAAACCGTTTGTGCGAGGTTGGTAGGGTGATGGTCTCACGTGTAATATACCTTGACTTTTGCAATAGTCTTTAAATTCTGAAGAAGTGAATTGTGGACCATTGTCAGATACTATCATCTGAGGGAGACCGAAAGTACAAAATATGTCGTCTAAGGTAGAGCAAAGATTTCTTGTAATTAAGTTTTTCATTGGCCTGATCTCAATCCATTTGGATAAGGCATCACATAGAATTAACCAATATGTACCTTCGAAAGGTCCTGCAAAGTCAATATGTATACGTTCCCACACTTGTTCTGGAATACACCAAGAATAAACAGGGAGTTCTGGATTATGTGTTCTATTATTTTGACATTTGTGGTATCTTTTAACATAATTATCGATGTCTTCATCCATGGAAGGCCACCATATATAAAAACGAGCAAGAGCCTTCATCGCTGAGATCCCTGGATGGCCTCTATGGAGATATGTAAGAAGTTTTTGGTGAAGGTTGTTTGGAATTACCATCCTTCCTTGCCACATGATGATTTTATTCTCTATAGAAAGTTCGTCACGCTTCCTTAAGTAGGGCTTAATGTTATTCCCATATTCCAAATTTCGCCAGCCTGTTTTTATGTACTTGAATACCTCTGATAATGTTGTATCTTGACAGGTTTTCTCTTTTAAGAGGTCTTCTGAGAGGTGGAGATCATTCAGTCTAGCTCCTAAAAGGCGTGATTCAATTCTGTGTACTCGGCGTTCTATTTCCGATGCTAATACATCGGGATTAGGTAATCTGGAAAGGCAATCTGCTAATATGTTATTCTCACCTTTTTGATAGCATATCTCGTAGTTGTAGCTGCCAATTATTAATGCCCATCTCACCAATCTATTATTGGCTAGCTTAGGAAGATTCCGATTAGAGCCCAGTATGTGTATTAGAAGCTTGTGATCAGTGATTAAGGTAAATTTGGTTCCGCTCAAGTATTGGTCGAATTTTTTTAATACCAAATAAGATAGCAAGAGCTTCTCGATCTATTACTGAGTATTTTGTTTCAGCTGTGCGTAGCTTTCTAGATGCAAAAGCTATAGGGTGTTCAATATTTCCATTTTTGTGATATAATACAGCATCCACGCCTTTTTCTGATGCGTCACATGCAAGAAAAATCGGTCTATTTTCGTCGAAAGCAGCTAATGGTTTTGATAAGGCTATACATTCTTTTGTAGTCTCAAAAACTTGTCTCTCGTGACTTGTCCAGTGCCATGGTCGTTTGCCGCTGGTTAAATCATGGAGATCTGCACACAACCCATGTAAATGAGGAATGAAACGTTCATAAAAGTTAACAAGTCCTAGAAATGATCTCAATTCTTTCGGATTGGAGGGTTCAGAGGCTTTAGAAATAGTTTCAATCTTTTTATATGTAGGGCGTATACCGTCTTTATCAATCGTATGTCCAAGATATTCTATTTCGTTTTGAAGAAAAGAGCATTTCTTTAAATTTACTTTTAGACCTGCTTTCTGTAAGCGTTCGAATATGAGAGCTAGTGTGTGTAAATGATCTTCCATGTTCTTTCCTGCTACCGCAATATCATCGAAATATACAGCAACGTTAGGTATATCTCTTAACAGTTCGTCTAGATAATGTTGAAAAATTGATGGTGCAATAGAAATTCCGAAAGGCATTCTGTTGTATTGAAAATAACCCTTATGTGTCGAAATTGTTAGGTACTTTTTTGATTCTGGTGCAATTTCGAATTGTAAATAGGCGTCTTTAAGATCAATTTTTGAAAATAATTGTCCATATACCAGATTCTGTCGTAGTTGATCAAACAGTGGTACCGGATGTAAATGTTTTACCAAAAAGGGGTTCAGCGTATTTCTGTAGTCTCCACAAATTCTAATATCACCGTTTAGTTTTACGACATTGACAGTGGGTGTGGCCCACTCTACAGGTGTTATATTAGGGTCTATTTGATGTATAATACCTTCGGAAATAAGGCGATCTAACTCTTTCTCAATGTTTCTTTTCATACCAAATTTAATAGGTCGTGCTGATAGGTGTACAGGTTGTGTTCCTGGTTTAATGTGGATATTGACTTGATAATTCTTAACTTTTCCGAGTTTGCCGTCGAAAAGTTGTCCGTGTTTGTCTAGTACTTGTTTAAGTGTTGTAGGTGTTACCTTTTTTTAGAGAGTAGACAGATTTAGGAAACTCCATTTCAAAAGTTTCACTCCACTGTAAACCGAATAGCATTGGGTCAGCGTTCCTCATAACAATTACTGGAACTATTTTCTTCTGTCCTTCCACTTCTACTGTTACGTCTGTAAGGCCCTTTGACTTAAGTTTGTGGCTGCCGTATGCTTTTAGCTTAGGTGCTTTTATTAATTTTGGGGCTCCTATACGTTGCCAAAACTGTGTGCTTATGATTGAGTATGATGAACCTGGGTCCCAATCCATCGTGCAAGGTTTTCCATTGATAATTGTGTTGATTCTTTTGCAATCTCTATTCTGTGTCTTCGCAATGCTGCAGACAACTTCACTATCGGTGTCACTATATTCCGAATCGTGATCATTGGAAGAAGATGACAATGGCCTTCTGTCCGTTGTATTTGAAATTCGCTGTAATTTAGGTTTGGGTGATCTGTTTTTTACAATGCATGCTCGGCCAGTTTTGATACAGCAGCTTTCATAGTGTCCATTTAAGTGGCATTCTTCGCATGTGTGATCTTTAGCTGGACAATGAGTATAGTCATGTTTATTGTGTTTGCCGCAACGAAAGCATTGGTTGGATAGTAGTTGACGGAGGTTTCTATTACTTGGTAAGCGTTGGTTGTCTGTCTTATAAGTTGTTTTTCTTTTTATTCGTTTAACAGAAGTCAATGGAGTATCGTGTTCAGCTTGTTCTCTTGATTGAGCAATGGAAAAAAGTTGTGTAAATGTTACTTCAGTAGTCTGGCCTTCAAGGGTTTCCATTAGGTCAGGCCACTTTTGTTTCAAATCTGTTTCTAATTCTCTGTGGTTCAGTCCGGTTGCAAACCTGTCCCGAAGTTGACGTTCCAATAAATGTTTGTCGTAGCCACAGTCTTTGCTTAAATCTTTTAAGCGATTGGCATATTGCTCCATGGTTTCGTTTGTCTCTCTTATGCAGAGATGCTCTTATCCAAAAATCTGTAAGAGCTAGGTATCTGGTTTTTTTGACTCGGTATAAATCTAAAAGTTTGGCACTTATATCATTATAACTGCTATTGTCGAAGTCGGGGGTCAATGCTGTCTTCACTTCCTTAAATATATCTGGCGTAAGACAGTTCAGAAGAAGATCTTTTTTTAGTATGTTGTCCGTAGCAACTTCGTAGATCGAGCATTTCGCTTCGAAATAATCAATAAAATCACTTACTCAATGATTATCGGGATTGTACTTTTCCAAGTTAAATGATTTCATCAACATAATTTTGTTGAATGTACGAGAGTTTGCGTCAGTGCTCGTCACACTGCCACCGTCCGTTGATGTCGAAGTTGCTTTCGTACTTTTTGCAACTAATTCAAGCATCATTGTAAAAAGAGTATTAATTTGTTGCTGTTGTGCCTGTTGAGCACTCAGGAACTGTGCAAATTGTTCGGCGTCCATCTCGTCGCCAATAAAATATCATTAAATAAAACTATGTCGAGATAATTTAATATTTTATAAATCGATAGTATAGAATGTGTTTTATTACAAGCGTATGATATGATAATGACATTGACACTTTTATTTTATAACGGCCTGGTTTTCTAAAGAGTTTACTACAATCTGTTGAACAAGAAAAAATATTGTTTGAATATAGTTATACTTAAAAATGTAAAGTTCAATTTAACTGTCAATTGAATTAACGCATGATAAAAGTAAGTATACTTTTTATAAAATGATATATAAACTCACGTCTGTAATCCCCGAAGGGTTAGGCAGAGGTGGTACACCCACTTTTCACCGAATTTATTACGGTCCCA
Organism: Laothoe populi; assembly: GCA_905220505.1. Taxonomy (NCBI): domain Eukaryota; kingdom Metazoa; phylum Arthropoda; class Insecta; order Lepidoptera; family Sphingidae; genus Laothoe; species Laothoe populi. Next base: position 23,441,812 of record HG992146.1, read on the forward strand.
TAATGTGATAGGGGGCGAGCCAACCAGGCACAATTCCAGACTCCCGGGGATCGACCCTGACACCTCAGCACAGCAGTCATAACGCATGCGCAATTACAACTGCGCACCGAGGCAGTAAATATTCTTTTTATTTAAAAGAAAATATTGTTTCTCAAGTATCTTAATGCATAATAACTGTATAACCGAATTATTTACTTTTATTTCATACAAAGTATTGGTTTCACACTGCAATAAACATAATTTTTCAAATCAAATCAAAGCACTGAGAGTACCTTACCTCGGAAATGCCAGTGCTCACAGTACAAAAATGGCGACGATTTAGGACGCCATATATTTCCGGATACTGCGACAGTATGCTGTCAGTCCATAACAGAACGAATTTCTCCTCAGTAAGAGCCCTGAAGAGTGCTCTCAGTGTATATATCGGAATATATCCCAAGTTTCCAACACCAAACACATCAAATTTTGTTTGAGTTTCAATATACGCAGAATCTTAAAAAATATTTTCTTTATGAATTGTTGTACTAATAGCTTAAGAAATAATTATGATAATAAGATTTTAAAATCGGCTAAAGTATGTAATATTACTAATCATAGATCATAATGCAGATTTGTGTTTTCCGAACTAATGTGTCATTTAAAAAAATAAGCCTTTTAGAAAAAAATTATGTTATCATTGATTTTTTAAAATAGTAAAGTCTCGAGGCATCTTCAGTTGCGAATTTCATTATACCATGAAGGCTAGAGTATAAGGAACACCATATTATACGGGGGACAAGTTGAAAAAGTGTCCAGCTGTAAGCAGCAAATTACAATTCAAAAACCCACCACAATAGCGCTAGCGTAGCAAGTGGTATTAGCTTGTTGCAGTTATAAACGGAGTGAAGTGTACGTAATAACTTTTGGCGCTATCTTTGAAATTACACCACTTGCTATCGCAATGGCATGACGCCATCCTAATAAGTCGGTTTTAGACGGACACTTTTTCATACACAGAGATTGTGCTCCTTATACTCTAGCCTCCATGCATTATGCCTATAGTTGACAACCGGCTATGGATGATGATGCTTTCGGATAAAATTGATTCTTAGATCGATTCGAATCAAAATCAGATATCGATATATTGGATAATATTAAAAAACGCAACAGATTCGTAATAAACATGTATTGAGACAATTCTAATTAATATAAAAAAAATACAACAGACCGGCATTACCGGCACTCAAAAATTTACCTCAAATCTGCATTGACCTCAAGTGACTTTAAGCATTAGTGACATAATAATACGTCTGTAGCATATACTTACATATACACTCACGCCTGTAATCCCCGATGGGGTAGACAGAGGTGTGACCTGTACACCCACTTTTCGCCGAATTTATTTGGGTCCCATAATGTGATAGGGGGCGAGTCTATCAACATACCGGTCACAAATTTCAGACTTCGGGCTAATACAGAAAATTTCTAGATAGAAAAACCCAATATCACTTTACCCGACCCGGGGTTCGAACTCGAGACCTCAGCACAACAGTCGTAACGTATGCGCAATTACAACTGCGCCACCGAGACGGTCTAGCCTAATGAATATAGTCACACACAAATGATAGCTGTGCGCGAATAAGAATGGGACAGAGTGAGACGTGAGTGCGTCAATCAGTTCACTTCTTCATTTACCGCAGCAATCCAACTCGAGTTAGGAAGAATTCAACTCGAGTCAACTCGATTTAAGCGCAACTCGAGTTGATCATCACTAATTTACAAATTACAATAGTAATATATTGTTATTGATGCAATCATTCTCATTATTTTTTTTTATATCTAAAAGAATAAATTAAAGGGATTATATATTATAAGTAGAAATATAATACTAAGGAATTATTAAATAGGTAATAAAGGAATTATGTGTTAATGATTCTATTATTTTGAGGTTATGTATATGTAACCATTGATGTAACACAGGCTGAGAATATAGTGCCTACAGCCAACTTTCTGCGGGGCTATAACACTAAATACAGACAATAATAGCTATAAGGCTACGTCCATAGAGTGTCCATCCTTCTTGTAAACAAATAATGAGAAGAAAATGCTTACATGCACAGATATTCGCTTTAAATTAGATAGCTTTACACCTATTGTGATTTCATCAATGAGTGAAGTGTCGGAACTTGATATTGGTTGCAAAACTTTGCTCCGTAATTACATTGAAAACAATAAATCCGCCAAACCATTTGATATTATTAGTATACAAGCCGTAATTGACTACATGCACGAAAAGATTAACATCGGAAATTGGAAACAAGTAAGAATATTTTTGAGAAAAACTATAACCATAGCATCGTTTTTTAAACTGACATGCTATTTGGAAAATAATAGTGAATTAACTGAACATGTGTTCAGAGAATGTTTTAAAATCATCGATTTCGGAATATTGTTTGGATGTCCAATAGACAAAGAACCAAAATTATTACAAAAATGTGCAGATTTAATACATACTTTTTGTCCGACATTTGACAATAGTCCGGTTGAAGTTCCCATTAAAATGCAAAAGACAGCAAAGGAAAACAATAACTTCAGTGGTACACCCATCGAAGTTATTGACTGCCCAAGCATGGAGTTATTCTACAAAAATTATATTTTAAAACAACAACCAGTAATTTTGGATAATTGTATGAACCACTGGCCAGCGTTATCAAAATGGAAAGATCAGAATTACCTAATAAAACTGGCGGGAATGCGGACTGTCTCGGTTGAAATAGGAAGCAAATATACAGACACTGACTGGACACAAAAACTAATGACAATTGGAGATTTTATAATAAATCATATATGCCAGGAAAATGGACCAACAGGCTACTTAGCACAGTATCAACTATTTAACCATATACCAGAGTTAAAAAAGGATATAATAGAACCTGAATATTGCTGTTTTTCTGACAGTGAGGAACCTGTAGACATTATGGCGTGGTATGGACCCAAGGGAACAGTATCGCCCATACATCATGATCCTAAGAAAAATTTGTTGTCACAAGTTTTAGGTGAAAAACAGATATTTTTATTTGCCCCACAAGATTCAGAGTATTTGTATCCACATGAACATGAATACCTTAGTAACACAGCTAAAATTGACCCTAGGAAACCAGATTTCGATATGTATCCAAATTACAGGCATGCTAAGCCTTATTATTGCGTGTTAAAACCTGGTCAGATGTTGTTTATACCACCGAAGTGGTGGCACTTTGTGGAATCTTTATCGTTGAGTTTTTCTGTTAGTTTTTGGTGGGACTAAAATTGTTATGTTTGAGGCGATACTCACAAACAGATACCAATGATTACAAAATATTTGTGTGATATTTAAGTAAATTAACCACTCACAGATCATTCAGACACCGGTATCCTGTCAAAAACTGGCAATACTCACCCCTATTGAAGTTGGTATTGAGGTATTTTTAGCATTAAGGTAATGGAAATAAAATTGATTTTGACTTGTATTTTACTCACTACTTCATACATTTTTCCAAACATTGGTGCCCTTGTAATCTGTGAGAGGTTAAGAAGTTAAGTTATAGTAAAAGTGATATAGATGACTGATGGTACGAAATATATGGTGCTTTTTTATTACATTAAATTATTCTGGAATTTTAAGAAACAAATGTTGGATATCAGTTAGTTCTTTGAAGATGAATATAATGCATTCAGTTGCTATCTATTAGTGTTTTTACAAACATTGTGTTTGTCTCCCGCATTGCTATGGAGGGAAGTGGACAATTTATATTTCCAACTCCTCCCTATATTTTTATTTGATTAATTTCGTTGCGGGATAAAATACAGTTATTAAGCATTCCCAGAGACTTGCCGAGTTTCATTACTCGGTGTCGAAAAAATGCGTGCCATTGTTGATCCTGGCTAAACAGGAGTTACAACGGCGGGTGTGTGGGCGGGATAGTCTCTAAACAAAGTGTTTGTAAAAACACAATGACTAAGTGTGAGTCTGTCACTATTGACTTAAATTTTTGTATCACAAATAAGACCATATTTTTACAATCCCAATTGCGTAAACATAGCAAAATAGGTACAATCTACTGATCTACCTTAATATACGTAATAAACATTGCCAAATTGGAATGTACATAATGTATAGAATTATTGCAAATTGGAAAATGACTGAGTTCAAATCCCAATACACTTCTAATAAAATTACTAAATTATAGGTAAGTGGAAGAATTGTTAATAAAAACAAGACTGTAAAAATTATAAAACGAATTATTTATTTAGTAAAATTGTGTCATAATTATTTTTTTTTTTATTTTATTTATATTCACTGTTTAATGCTCGCCCAATGATTAATCTTCTGACTTCTGATGTGCCGGCACCAATCTCGTATAACTTCGCATCTCGGAGTATTCTACCAGTTGGGTAGTCATTAATGAATCCATTTCCCCCTAAAACATTTGTCAATTATTATGATTAAGCAAATACAGTTTACTTATATAAATAATAACATAACATGTTGTACAGTCACAAATGTAGTTTCGACTCCATCCTTGTATCATTGCCATTAATAAATACGAAAAACTGAGAAACAAAGCTTTAGGGATCACAAAAAAATTGTGTCGGTGTGGGAATCGAACAGGCGGGCTCCCATTCCACGAGTTTCCCGCCCGTTGCGCCACGATTTTATTACCGCAGCATATTAACAATTTTATCTGTCTGTTCATATATACACTCATGCCTGTAATCCCCTAAGTAGGCAGACAGCTTTTCACCGAATTTATTACGGTCCCATAATATGATAGGGGGCGAGCCTATCACCATACTGGGCACTATTTCAGACTCGGGACTGATACTGTGATATCTAAATAGAAAAACCCTATATCACCAGATCCGGGGATCGAACCTGAGACCTCGGCACAGCAGCCGTAATGCATGCGCGCGCAGTTACTATTGCGCCACCGAGGCAGTGTTATCTGGCTGTTATCCAACAATAGACCTGCTTGTAATTTCTAAGCTAGGTGTTTCAAAATAGGTTGTTTCTGATGTTTATGCAAACATGCAATTTGTGCTTTGTGATCTGTTCACCTAGGTACTTACTGTCTTACTGTCTCTTCTTGAATTATGAATAAATCTTGTGATTCCACGATAGTATCATATATTAACACTGGCATCAATCAATTGATATCAAGTGATAGTAGAGAAGGTAAAAAGTTTTTTATCTATGCCATATGATAAATAAACAATAAAGCGTGCTTACCCAGAATTTGTATGGCGTCCAAAGCAACTTGCGTGGCTTTCTCAGCGCAATACAGGATGACTCCGGCACAGTCCTTGCTGTTAACGTGACCCTCGTCAGCTGCCTTAGCTACACTGTATAAATAGCTGCGACAAGCGCTGAGCGTCGTGTACATGTCCGCCATTTTACCCTGGAATGAAAAAAATCAGAAATGCATATCTCTGATATTATGATTCTTTGTACCATTGCATGGGTATCACAATCAGGTACAACATACTAAGGGGCGGCCCCCCTCGGCCCTTGGTCTTGGAAGCCTCCAATACCAAGTTTTGAAAGGTAAGAATAATAATATTTTTGGTCTAGAACTACACATCAAAGGAATAGTTTAGTTTAAAAGCACAAAGGCTCCTTTGTCCCGGAAAAAGTCCATTTCCCGTGGGATAGTTTGAATTTCCCAGAGAAAAAGATCGTCATGATCGTCTGTTTCAGGAATCAGAAAATGACATAGGTTACTTTTTATCCAAAAAATGCACGATTCCTATGGGATAGCAAAATATGTAATAGCTTAAGATGACTCCAAGGACTTTATGCCTTTTCTTTCAAAAATAAATACCACGCGGGCGGAGTCGCGAGCAACAGCTAGTATAGTAATCATATATTTTTCTTTCTTTAATATACAAAACGATTGTAGGTATTCACCTGCAGTAACTGGAATTCACCGATATTTTTGCCAAATTGTTTCCTTGTGTGAGCATATTCGAAAGAGATGTCAATAGCAGCTTGCATCAATCCCACTGGTCCCGCGGCTAGCACTAATCGCTCTAAATCCAACCCTGACATAAGGACATAGACTCCCTTGTTTACTTCACCCAAAATGTTTGTAGCAGGCACCTGAAATGTTTACAATACTAGGACTTAGCAATTCTACATAAATGATGATGAGAAGCCAGTTGTGAAACAGGAGGCCGTAGGTTCGATTCCCGCACCGAAACAAATATTTGTGTGACGGACAGATGACAGTGACGCAGAGGCGTAGCGTAGGCTAATATTGAGGTGGGCAAAGTCGCATGAGCGAGGCCGCTTTTCTGTCGTCTCCAAGGTCTACCCAATAGATCTATCCTACTCATACTCATGATAGAGAAGAAATTTAAATGTGCAGAGATGCATTTTAATTTGTGACGTTCTTTTTCGAGCGTAAAAGTGATCAAATTACTTAGTCATTTGTGTTTAAGTCTGGTGATATCTCATGGGGCTTTGCGAGGCCGTGGGCGAAGGCCCACTTCGCTAACGCCTAGCTACGCCACTGGACAGATGTTTGTTTCGGGTCTAGGTGTTGTGGGGCCGCAGTCCCTCATAGTTCTTGATACTTTCAACTAGTGTGGGGTCAGAATTATGTGTTCTTATTTAATTATTATCCTGTACCAATTGGAGACGTCATATTTTTATTGAATTAGTGCTTGTAACCGATTGTAATAACAATTTTATTATAATTTACCTTGCAATTCTCGAACACTAATTCGCCAGTGTTGGACCCTCTCATTCCTAATTTGTCTAATTTTTGTGCTGTCGAGAAACCCGGAAAATCTTTTTCTATCAAAAATGCTGTGATCCCATGTTGAGGTTTACTTGTTAAATCTGTTTTGGCATATACCTTAAAAAAATAAACTTTTATATTAGCTCAACTGTCGCTCATCTGTATGCAGCATGATTTGCTAAATCCGCATAATGATGAATTTATTAAGCACATTGAAAAAGGGTCGACGCCATGGTCTCGTTATTTTGTTAAATTCCTTGTATTGTACCTATAGAAAGGAACAAACAAAAATAAAGATCTGTAATAGCACTGTATATTTTACCCAAAATATATCTGTCTTAAGAGAGTGCCTCAACTCATACATAATCTAACACTGAAGTTTAAGAAGACAATATTAATATTTCATTTACCTAATTAATAAATATCTATTTCTTACCACTAGCACATCAGCGTCGGGACCATTCGTGATCCAAAACTTACTTCCATTTAAAACATAATAATCTCCTTTCTTCTCCGCCCGTAGTTTCATGGAGACTACGTCGCTACCAGCGCCGGGCTCAGACATAGCTAAAGCGCCAAAGTGTTCTCCTGAACATAGCTAAAGTAAAATGAAATGTGAACATTCAACATAATTTTCAAGATATTGAAATAAAATTAATTATATGGATTTTCTCGTTTAGTTTTAACTTTTAGTTCCGATGTTTCGAAAACCTTACAACAACTTTATTGACACGGGGCGGACTGCAGAATCGCGCGAATTAATTTTTAACACTAGGAACCATTGTCATTCTACTGGACCGTATCATGCTATACCTTTGCCTACGCGTATACCTTTTCCCCCCCTTAATGAATAGAAAGATTAAAACCAGGCCCCCAGTCCCCGGCAGTCTCGCCATTCCTGGCTCCGGTAGCGGCTACGGTAACGGCGGGGCAGGGGGTGCTAAGAATCCCCGGGTAAGATCCCGCTACCACCCCCGACGACAACTGGCCCTGGTAACACACAACATTCGCACGTTGAGGACCGACGAGAAAATTCTTGAGTTGGAAGAAGAAATGAGTAGGTTACACTGGGACATCGTAGGATTGTCAGAAGTCCGAAGAAAGGGAGAGGACACGATAATTCTTAAGTCTGGTAACCTACTCTACTACCGGGAGGGCGACCAACAGTCCCTAGTTGGTGTCGGATTTCTCGTCCACAAGTCCCTGATTAACAATATTGAAACCATCGAAAGTGTGTCTAGCAGAGTAGCATACCTTATACTCAGAATATCAGAGAGATATTCGCTGAAGGTCATACAGGTATATGCGCCAACCTCGACACACCCAGATGAGGAAGTAGAGAAGATGTATGAGGACATTAGTCGAGCCATACACACCTCCGAAACCTATTTCAATGTTGTTATGGGGGACTTCAACGCAAAGCTAGGCAAGAGAAGCGAGGAGGAGCTGAGAGTGGGGCAATTTGGATATGGGTTACGTAACCTCAGGGGTCAAAGGCTGGCAAATTTTCTGGAGAAAGAGGGACTCTTTGCGATGAACTCTTTCTTTCAGAAGCCGCCTCACAGGAAATGGACCTGGCTGAGCCCGAATGGTTCGGTTAGAAACGAGATAGATTTTATCTTGACGACGAAAAGGCGGATATTCAATAATGTCTCGGTGATCAACAGGGTGAAAACCGGAAGCGATCACCGAATGGTTCGAGGCATATTGAATATCAACGTCAAATTAGAAAGATCTCGCTTGATGAAGTCTACGCTCCGCCCTACTCGTGCTCATATCCAAAACCCTGAGACCTTTCAACTCGAGTTGGTAAACCGCTTCGATTGCCTAGATAAATGCGCTACAGTGGACGAGATTAATGGCGGGTTGGTAGAAGCTATATAAGTCCATACGGTGGGTTCTAAATTCTTTAGACCTCGTCGTAGAGATAGACCCCAGAAACTCTCGACTCACACACTCGACCTCATGGCCAAACGTCGATCTATGGATTTGCAGTCTTCCGATGAAGCTAAGGCATGTCGGCTGCTCAATAGACAAATATGGAAATCTTTGCGACACGACGTCCGTGCCTACAATGCTGTAAGCATCAAGGAGACGATTGAGCGGAACAAAGGCTCCAAAGTGTTCGCAAAGGAATTGTCTATTGGGCAAAGCCAAATGACCAAGCTGAAGACGGAAGACGGTAACGTAGCGTCGACGAAGGCAGAGATATTGAGGGAGATCGAGAGGTTCTACGGGCAGCTTTACACCTCAGTTGCCAAACCCGCAACCAGCTCGGTCATAGACCCGAGAGCCAAGCTGGTCCGACACTACAGCGAAGACATCCCGGACATCAGCCTATGTGAGATTAGGAGGGCCCTTGGTCAGCTCAAAAACAACAAGGCGGCGGGCGAGGACGGAATCACCACAGAGCTTTTGAAGGCGGGCGGTACGCCGATAATAAAAGTCCTTCAGAGGCTCTTCAATTCCGTTCTGCTCGAGGGTGTAACGCCCGAAGCATGGAACAGGAGTGTGGTGGTGCTGTTCTTCAAGAAAGGTGATAACGCTTTATTGAAGAATTATAGACCCATCTCACTCCTGAGCCATGTTTATAAGCTGTTCTCAAGGGTAATTACAAACCGCCTCGAACTCAGGCTAGATGACTTCCAGCCTCCCGAACAAGCCGGTTTCCGAAAAGGTTATAGTACCATAGACCACATTCATACGCTGCGGCAGGTTATACAAAAAACTGAGGAATTTAACTTGCCACTTTGCTTAGCGTTTGTGGACTATGAGAAAGCCTTTGATTCGATCGAGATCTGGGCTGTGCTGCAGTCCCTCCAGCGGTGCCACATCGACTTTCGGTACATTGAAGTGTTGAGGTGCTTGTACAGCAATGCCACTATGTCAGTCCGAGTACAAAACCAGAGTACGAAGGATATTCCACTACACAGAGGTGTGAGACAGGGAGATGTTATATCTCCGAAACTGTTCACTACCGCGTTGGAAGATACCTTCAAGCTCTTAGATTGGAAAGGACTTGGCGTCAACATCAATGGCGAAAACATCACCCACCTTCGATTTGCCGACGACATTGTTGTCTTGGCAGAATCGCTGGAGGACCTTAGCACTATGCTCAGAGACCTCAACCGAGTTTCCCAACTGGTGGGCCTTAGAATGAACATGGACAAGACTAAAATCCTGTCAAATATCCATGTTGAGCCTATAGCGATTACTGTTGGGAGCTCAACTCTCGAAGTTGTAGACGAATACGTCTATCTATTTTTTTTTTAGTGCCTGGATAGGCAGACGAGCAGACGGGCCACCTGATGGTAAGTAGTCACCGCCGCCCATAGACTTCTGCAATGCCAGAGCACAGCAGAGCCGCTGCCTACCGTTAAATATACCGTTATCTAGGTCAAGTAATCCAGTTAGACAGGTCGAACTTTGAGAGAGAGGTCAATCGTCGAATCCAACTCGGTTGGCCAGCGTTCGGGAAACTACGCAAGATCTTCTCGTCCAAAATACCTCAGTGTCTGAAGACAAAAGTCTTCGATCAATGTGTGTTACCAGTGATGACACTCGGTTCTGAGACGTGGTCTCTAACTATGAGCCGCCTAAGACGGCTCACAGTCACTCAGCGAGCTATGGAGAGGGCTATGCTCGGTGTTTCTCTACGCGATCGAATCAGAAACGAGGAGATTCGTAGAAGAACGAAAGTCGCCGACATAGCCCAACGGATTAGCAAGCTAAAGTGGCAGTGGGCAGGGCACATAGCTCGTAGAACTGACCACAGATGGAGCAGAAAAGTTCTCGAGTGGAGACCACGTACCGGCAAGCGCAGCGTTGGATGTCCCCCTGCAAGGTGGACAGACGACCTCGTAAAGGTCGCAGAAACCCGCTGGATGCAGGCCGCTTCTGACAGGTTGGTCTGGAAATCTTTAGGGGAGGCCTATGTTCAGCAGTGGACGTCCAAAGGCTGAAGAAGAAGTATACCTTTTACTGACAACATTAAATGTTGGCAGTAACGTATTTACTCTAGCATTATGGCACCCATAGTATGAGGCATTTTGTAATGTTAGCTATCTTTATTGAAATGACTTGCTAGAAGAAATTAAAAAATGACAGCTTAATTAACAACTAAAACTATGGTAATTAGGACATTGACATTAATGAATTAGAATAAATTGTTACATGTCATTATTAAAATGTTAAGTTTATTTTTTAGTAATTAGTTGCTTTTATACATTGTAGGCCCAGTGCGCCATATTTTAGCGTAAGCCACTGCCTGTTAGCTTTCTACGATGTAACATTACGGATATTGGATAAAAAAACAAATGTACCTACGATGAAGCAATATTGAATTATAAAAAAACTCCTTTAAAATGAAAGCGAGTGTTCACAAAATTCTTAACAATTAGGTGTTGCAATAGCCCTAACGCAACAGAAAAAAAACATTAAATGCTGCTACACTGCGAGAATGCAGCTGGTGATATGGTGCTTCTGCATACTAGTTAGTACAAAAACTTCAGATACCGATATCAAAATATTACACTCACCTTTGGCAAATATTTATTTTTCTGCGCATCAGTCCCATTTCTGTTGATTTGATTAACGCATAAATTCGAATGAGCTCCGTATGATAACGCTATGCTTCCACTAGCTCTGAAAATAAAACAAATTCAAGTTTAATTTTGAATTCTATTAACATTATTTTGACAGTCTCCGTGGCGCAGCGAGCGAGTAGCCGGCTGTGAAGCGAGAGGCCGTGGGTTCGATTTCCGCACCGAGACAAATGTTTGTGTGTCAAACAGATATTTGTTTCGGGTCTGGGTGTTGTGGGACCGTAGTCCCTCGTAGTTCTTGATACCCACGATACACGTTTTACCTAGTGTGGGTTCAGAATTATGTCTGTTTGGTGTATTTATTTATTATTACAATACATTACAAATGTTGTAGGTCAATATACCTTGATAGTTCTTCCATAATGACGCAATGATCTAAGTATTTCCCTCCTGTGCCCCCATAATTAGGATTTGCAGTTATTCCTGTAATAAGTAGAAATTAATCAATTAACATTACATAAGTTTACATCTGTGAATGTGCGAAAATTTCCGAAAGGGTAGGCAGAGGTGAAATTGTACAACCCTACGCTTAGAACTTATTTCCGTTCATCCAAATCCATACCCAAGCAATTTAGATATATCTAATTTTTCGAATCTTAAACTCAAAATATAAATGCAAATTGTGAATGCTTGACCTGGGAATTGAAACTAAGATTGCGGATATTCCAACATGTTTACGCTACCATTAAACAAATGAATCGAAATAATTGATTAGGATAGATAATTTAAATAAGTCAATCTTTCCGTTAGAAACAAATTCTCTTAAGAACACTTGCCTAATAGACCTAAATGTCCAAGTTTCTTCCAAAATTCCCTCAGTTCCTTGAAGTTATTTTCCTTGTCGATTTCAGCTGCCTTTGGTGCCAACTCTTTTTGTGCAAAGTCAAAGACAGTACTTCTGAGCTGTAAAAAATATACATAACAGAATAATATAATTTTAAAATAAGTAGTTACAAGCATTTTACCCACAATAGAAACTTATACAATATATTTATAAAATACTAGCGAGCCGACAGCAGCGCCACCTATCGGGTCCAATTGTGTTATCAAACCACCCACACACAAAATTTCATGCAAATCGGTCCAGCCGTTTAGGAGGAGTTAGGTGAGAAACACACGTTGGTATATAAGAATTATATAATCATAAGATATATACCAACTTAATGCTGTTTTTAAAACAAACATTTATTAATAAAGATTACATTCTTAAAATATAAATTTAAAATCAATGAATAGTAAATTTATTGTGGCATTGAGGAAGTATCATACGCAGGGCAGGATTAAGCAAATACAATGCAAATCTCGGGACCTTTTTGACATTACATTAGTTCACTTTGTAAAATAAAAATGATATATGTATAAAACCAGGTAAGTATGCCAGTTTGTAATAGTTGAGTGTATATATATATTACAATTCTGCCGTTATTGAACTCTGATGTAACAAACAAAAAACCAGAATGGAACCGCCGTATTACGCCATCCGCCACAAAATTGCTAAAGGACACCAATGGCAACCCTCGTCAGTCGTATGTAAGAACACATATGCAAGCTCTGCTACAAATATAAATTGATTTCTATGCGTATTGGGACAGTTTTTGTTTGGCGCCAAAAATGAACTTCTTACTCAGAAATCTACGCATAGCACAGCGAATGAAGTACCTATCATTTTGGAATATGTGTGTAAGCAATGATATTTAAGTATAATGTCATTGGTTAAGTCTGTTATACGCACGATATATTCCTTCCTTGATACATTAGTTGTGTTCTGAAGTTAAAACCACTAGATATTTACTTGCTGTTGTTCCGATGACAGCCCAAAAACGTACTCATCTATTGGGTAATACGACATGCATCGTGTTCCAGTTTGTCTTGTAGATTTATGCAAGAATCTATTCACAATCAGTTTGACTGCCATGACGAAACGTCCTCGCGTTATACGAACACACAACACACTGATGTTTGTAACGAGAAACTTACATTATCGATTGGTAAGTGGTAACAAATATGTTATTTTATAGACGATAAGGTTTAGAATCGAGTTGGTAATTACTTGGAGGATAAGTGATTATGATAATTGTTACGTACATACGTTGCCTGATAACAATGAAATGATAATACATTATCACTTGTTAAATTTATAAGACTACGAAAAACGTGATTGTATTCTCAATGTAAATTACAGAATATTTAAATCGTATAGCATCCAGGCTCTTGGTACCTACTGTTAATTCATTTTACGAATAACATCAGTTTTAATTTCGAGGTCATTGACTGCGAATATTTAATTACTTTAACACATTACTCCGTAGCGCATCGGGCGAGTAGCCGGCTGTGAAACGAGAGGCAGTGGGTTCGATTACCGCACCGAGATAATTTTTTGTGTGACGACAGTTGTTTGTTTTGGACTGTATATAGTCCCTCGTATTTCTTGATATCCACGATACAGGTTTCATATAGTGTGGGGTCAGAACCATATATGTGACTGTTGGGTGTACTAAATTATTATTATGTGTGAGTAAATCTTATGATGTTTCTAATATTAATGTGTATGCTGGTGAGAGGATTCCTGAAAATTGAGTTTCTGAAGTTACCTGACTGGATTGCGACCAGTATACATTAATATGGGAAACCCACAAATGCCTAGACCCACTTTCAGGGATCAGCCGACGTTTCATTCTGTAGAACCATCGATAGATAGTCACGCGATAGATTATATTTAGACTGCATTGTACTTACGCCAGGCGCGTTGCAGATTGCATTCACTCCACAGAACATAGAAAGAGGTTAGAAAGGCCTTGTAGGCGGGGCAGGCGCGCCATAACTATGAGCAGATGCTCATACTTCGCGAAAACGTGCGATCGCGCTGTTTAGTCGCTCGCGAGGTTCAACGGAGTGAGTATTGAGCATAAAATATCTAAAAATGCCATCTTGTGCAATAATTAGTTGCAGAGCAAGAAGTCAAGTGTCAAGTGTAGCCAAAGGCGGTATTTCTTTTCATCGGTGAGTACTTAAAACCTTCCTAAATAATTAAATTTCGACAAAAAACGATAAAATATGACTGTAACGATAACTTAAACAGTAAATTTTTTAAAATATGCATTGCCGCCTATGTACGCTCGTGGTTTTGCAATGACGATATAAACGCGAAATGTAGTGCGATTCAAACAACAAAGTCGCGAATTTCACTGACCACATGTTCTAGTGCTGTCCGCACCTAATGACGCACGTTGTACTTTAACAATAAAACATTTGTTGGAAATGTTTTATCGATAAAGTACAATATTGTTCATTTTTTTTTATTACAGCAAAGTGTTAACCAATTACCGTCAACGCCGAGAAAAGAAAACCCCAAACAAAGCTTACAGGTAAAAAAATACAGATAAAATTTATTTGCTTCCACAAATATTATATCAGAATGAAATAGTGTTACTACTTAAACCACTCATTAAAATATTTTTGTAATTGTTTTCTAATTAATATTGTTTTTTAGTCTAATTTTCCGACATGCACTAGTACTTCGAATGCATCAACGCCAAGAAAAAAAAACTTAAACAAATAATTACAACAAAAGAGACTGTTATAAAAAGACAAAAAACATTAATTAAAAAAATACAAGCACAAAATCGACGCCTTAAGGAAAAAATAAATAAGATGGATGACATCATAAACGACTTACAAAAAAAGTTTGCGTTGCGACATGAGGATCTGAGTACTTTAAGAAACACAAATTTACAGGTGATATTTTTTGTACTTAAACAATAAGTTGATGATATTTCCAATTCATATAAAATATAAAAGTAACGTTAATTTAAGTTATGTTTTTATGTACAAGAGTTGTTTGGCCGCTACATTTGTAAAGATAAGTCAGGAGGGGTTAATAAACAACAATATTCCCCAGATCTTCGCAAGTTTGCACTAACCTTGCATTATTATTCGCCTAAAGCGTACAATTATGTAAGAAATACGTTCAACACATGCTTGCCTCACGTGCGCACGATACGGAAATGGTATTCAAGTGTAAACGGAGAACCAGGCTTTACGAGTGAATCTTTTATAGCGCTGAAACTGAAATCACAGTCAACCAAATATCCTATTATAGCTGGCCTAGTGCTAGATGAAATGGCTATCAGGCGACGAATAGAGTGGGACGGGAATAAATTACATGGTTATGTAGAGGTTGGCAGTGGGCTTGAAAGCGATTATTTAACTGAGGCTAAGGAAGCGTTAGTTTTTTTAGTTACTGGAATAAACTGCAATTTTAAGGTGCCTATAGGATATTTTCTCGTTGATGGTGTGACAGGAGTTCAACGAGCTGAACTAGTAAACCAGTGTCTTGAAAGGATACATGAGACAGGAGTGAAGATTGTTTCACTTACATTTGATGGTTGTGCGTCGAACTTAGCCATGTTAAAAAATATGGGCTGCAATTTTGAAAATGGAAAGATGACGTTGGAGGATCCTGTTACAAAATATCAAATTGTTGCAATATTAGACCCATCTCATATGATTAAACTAATAAGGAACTCATTTCAGGTATTTTAATATAGTTTTCTGCTCTTAAAAGCATGTAAGTGTATAGTGCTGCAAAAGTACAAGTTTTTGACAGAAATGTATTGTGTTACAGGTATACAAAATATTTATTGATGAAAACGGAAATAAAATAGAATGGGCTTATTTAGAGGAATTAAATAAAGTTCAAGAAGAGGAAAAATTTCATTTGGCAAATAAGTTGAGACATCGGCACATTCGATTTCATAACCAAAAAATGAAAGTTAAACTGGCAACTCAGCTATTTAGTTTAAGCGTGGCTGATGCCATAGATTTCAGTCGAAATTATTTAAATATGCCCGTTTTTCGTGAAAGTTTACCAACCACATGTTTTTTGAGAATCATAAAGAACCTTTTTGATATTTTCAACTCAAGAAGTATGCTGCAGTATGGTTATAAAAGACCTATAAATAATAACAATGCGACCGAATTTTTTACGTATTTTGACGAAGCCATTAGATACCTATCTAATTTGAAATGTGACAATGGACCACTTTTAACTCAAAGTCCAAGAAAAGTAGGATTTTTGGGGTTCATTGTATGTGCTAAATCTATTAAACATTTTTATAGAAATTGATTAAAACAGAAGTATTAATCTTTTTCCCATTTTATAAAACAAGCCAAGACCACCTTGGGTTACTCTTTGGAAACATAAGATCGCATGGTGGTGCTAATAATAATCCCACAGCTAGGCAATTTAAGGCTGCATATAAAAAATTGTTGGTGCATATAGAACTAAAAGATTTTGGAAACGGGAATTGTATTGCACTGGAATACTTGTCAATTTTGAATTGCACGTCAGCTGTCGATAGAATTAATTTAACTACACCATCAGTAGAAAAGGCATGTGGTGAACACGACGAAAAAGAAGACAATGGTCAATACTGTGACAATTTTTCTGACTTTAGCATGCAAGTAATAAGCCACATTGCAGGAAACGTCGTTCATGTTGTAATGAAAAAAATAAACTGCGATGTTTGTATTGGAGCATTATTATCGAATTCGACCAATTCTTTACATAAATTTATTGTCGCAAAAGACAAAGGTGGACTGTTGTATCCTTCGACAGATGTCATAAAAATATGCCAACAAGCTGAACGAGTTATTCGTTATAATACTGAAAAATTAAGAAAAACATCTTGATAACCAGTATTTTAAAAAAAATCGTCGGAACGACTTTATTTGACGACATCGCATACCATCAAATATATGAATTTCCTGCATCAAATCATGTAAGGGATTTGATTAAAGCAGTCATTGAAAGGTATATTAATGTAAGACTACATTATTTGTTAAAAAAACTCTTTGCTAAAGGACACTAAACGACAGCTACTTAACAAATATATTTTGTTTCAAGGTCAATAAATATATGTATGATTAAATAACGAGTATAATTTTTTTTTCATTATTAATTGGTTAAAATTATAAAATTCCAAATATCGATACTATTTCACCGTAAGTCAATCACTAGCGTAAATGTAAAATAAATTGCTTCTGCACAGCACATACGCACTGCAATGTGTGTCTGTGGTAGTGACCTGTGGACGAATCATAAGCTTCGTTTGACGTTGCGTGTGTGTGCGTAAGCTTGTGCGTATTAACTGCATGCGTAGTGGTAATGAAAAGTGGGGTCGGGACAGGCGACACTGGTTCCCATACAAACTGCGGATGATCGCCTTTCTAACCTCTTTCTATGTTCTGTGATTCACTCCGTGCTCGTATAAAATAAATTTATATTTACTTAAGCAATGCTATCGCATATTATACATGCATAATATTGCGCAACGGGTGTTAATTAGAAGAATACGCATATTCAAACAAAGTTTTTAGTGTTGACATAGTTCTATGCATACTTAATTACCTACTACTATATAGATATATCAAGATATAGAAGACATAACGAATTATTGTTGCATTCATACATATTATCCCGCCCTTATCCCATATGGGTAGGCAGAGACTATTGATTTTCACTCTGCACGATCCCGACATACCACATTAGCAAAAACATTAGGTATTGTTGCGGATGTGACGTCAGTCAGCCAATCACAGCCACCCGCTACAGCCGTGCCACTTGATTTGCTCTCCCCTCCAGCCGCCATTTAGCCATGCCATTGCCATTGCCATGGGGACGAGTAAATCTAAGCCATAGTGAGCCATCAATTTTGACATGTGTGTTCTGATTAAACGACCAAGACGAAACCCTGCTATTTCTCTTCTAGATCTCTTTTAACAATCAGAAGTGGTATTCGGACAAAATGAAACGGAATTACGTACGTTTACAAGTTTCTGAAAGCGAAAGCGAAAATGAAGACAACAATGGACCACAAACACCACCGGCTAAAAAATTGTTGAAGAGTCTGCTCCAAAAAGAGATTAACAAAGCAATTTACGATCTACATGCGGTAAATCAAACTCCGCATCGACCGAAGGAACATCGTGCTGCCTCTTTGATTCCGGAATTCGACCCGGAAAGTGAAGATTGTACTGTTCAAGCCTGGATCAGGAAGATTGACCAATTAGGTGAAATACACGGATGGGATGACACTACCAAATCTTTTTACTTGCAAGACAAACTACGAGGTCAAGCGAAAAGGTGGTACAACCGGCTAGAAGATTACAATTACTCGTGGTCCGAGTGGAAAGAAATGTTACTACGGGCATTTCCGAAACATCGGGATTACGGCGGCATGCTTGAAGAGCTACTACAGAGAAAAAAACAACCAACTGAGACTATGACGACATACTACCAGGACAAAGTAGCCATGTGCTTTCGGTGCAAGTTGTCTGACAGCGCCAGCATCTCCTGTATAATTCGAGGGTTGCCTCAAACTTTACAGCCGAACGCTCGGGCATTTCAATGTCAGTCACCAGGTGAGCTGTATGAAGGATTTTTGTGTGCCTTAGATGATTATCGCACCGCAGTTCAAGACCCTAAGGTACTCAAGAATGCACCAGTTCGTCCAACTTTCGACAAGAAATGCACCCCTGCCAACCCTGAAATAGATCCTTGCCCACGATGTAAGAAGACAGAACATTTACTGCGTGAATGTACTCAGCCTGATACACGCAAGTGTTTCAAGTGTGAAGTTCTAGGACATATTGCTTTACGTTGTCCAAATAACCAAAAAGTGACCCAAAGAGAAGTGACCACTGGAAACATAAAAGAGGTTAACATGTTAAGATCCTTCAATGATACATACAAAAAGGTGGCAAAGGTCAACGGAGTTCATGTCAAAGCTTATATTGACAGTGGAAGTCAAGTTAACATTCTTAACGAACGTGTATCGATCGCGTTAGATTTGGAGGTTAAACCTACAAATATAGTACTAAAAGGGTTTTCAGGTGATCTAGTTTCTAGCCAAGGAGAGGTACATTTTCTTTTGGAGATTGATGGCATCACAATGCAATGTCAAGCCTATCTGTCGAATATCAAGATGAAGGAAATCAACTTATTGATCGGTCAACCGGTGATTAACAGTGAAGGAATGAATTTGACAATTAGTAAAGGTAGGTATTGCTCGATTTAATCTTGATTGTGATACGAATATTTGTGAAATACAAATGATAGAGGAGCCAGACCGTTTTAAAATTATTACTGTCAACGAGGAACGCTTACCGCCAGGATCATCCATAATTCCAGTACGAGTATTAGGAAACAGGAAAAATAATGATGTTGTGACTCCTCCGCGCTATTATGACCTTCACGGGATTTCTTATTCACTGCCTGCGACCCTACTGCGAGGAGAAGAAGGCTATATTAAGGTCATTAATGCGGGTAAAGACACGATTACATGGCCCCAAGGCGAGGTCCTGACAAGGGCCGAAAGCTGCGAGGAGCCACAGCCACAGCCAATAAGCCAGGTTGGTAGTATTAATTATTGCCAAGGCCAATCTATGAATTGTTTTCCAAGTACTAGCCAAGCTATTGTCAATAATAATTTTAAAATAGGAGGTTTAGAAGTAGGTAATCTTAAGATAGGACCAATAAATAACGAACATCGTTCAAGTTTAATTAGTTTATTATCATTATATTCCAATTGTTTTGCTTCTGGAACACATGATCTAGGTTGCACAAATTTAGTGCATATGCCAATTAAACTTACAAGTGATCAGCCTATTTATCGCCAACCTTACAGACTTTCGCATAGTGAACAAGCAATAGTTAAATCCAAAGTGAATGAATTATTAGACGCAGGTATTATAACTGAATCAGAATCTAGTTACGCTTCACCGGTCATTCTAGTCAAGAAAAAGAACGGTGATTTTAGGTTATGTGTCGATTATCGTGCATTAAACTCCATCACTGTCAAAGATAGATACCCGTTGCCTAATATCGATGACCAGGTTTCAAAGCTAGCAGGTAAACAATATTTCACTAGTTTGGACATGGCCCAGGGTTACCATCAATTGTTAATTAAACCGGAAGACACGCACAAAACTGCATTCATAACCACGCAAGGACATTACGAATATAAAAGGGTTCCATTCGGGTTAGCTAATGCACCATCGGTCTTTATGCGTTTAATAAATAAAATTGTCGAGTCAGTGGCATCAGAACCTACAGATAATCGTCACGATACAGGAGATAATCAAAATAGTAACGAAATACTTGCATTTTTAGATGATTTGATCCTACCTTCAGTTGATGTACAATCCGGTTTGATTATCTTAGAAAAGATTCTTCGAAAGTTCAAAAACGAAAATTTAAAGTTAAATATAAATAAATGTTCATTTTTACAATCTGACATTACGTATTTAGGGCATGAAATATCTAGTCAAGGTATAAAGCCCGGTGAATCAAAGTTGACAGCAGTGTCGCAATTTCCAATTCCAAACAATGTGCATGATGTTAGGCGGTTTATAGGCTTGTGTAGTTATTTTAGGAAATTCATTCCTCAGTTTGCCATAATTGCGCGCCCTTTAACCGATCTTACGAAAAAGAATACGCCGTGGATATGGGATAAGAACCAAAGTGATAGTTTTGAACAACTGAAAAACAGTCTTTGTTCGAAACCAGTGTTAGCTTTATTCGATCACGCACTCACCACTGAAATACATACAGACGCGTGTAAGTTAGGCATTGCTGGTATATTATTGCAAAAACAAAATGACGGTTCGTTACGTCCTGTTTTATACTTTAGTCGAGTTACGTCTAGGGAGGAAAGCATGTACCATAGTTACGAACTTGAAACTCTAGCTGTTGTCGAATCATTACGTCGATTCCGTGTGTATGTGGTGGGTAAGCACGTCAAAGTAGTGACAGATTGTACAGCCGTTAGAGACACTCTTACTAAACGCGACATGATACCGCGCATCGCAAGATGGTGGCTCTTAATACAAGACTATGACATAAGTGTCGAATATAGACCTGGTGAACGCATGAAACACGTAGACGCGTTAAGTAGGCATCCAGTTATTAAAATGGATATTAATCGATTAGAAGTTTCGGATTGGTTCTTTACCGTGCAAAGTCAGGATGATAAACTTAATTCTATTATTAATCAACTAGAATCTAATAACGTCGATGCGCAAATAAAAAATGATTATGGGCTAGTGGAGGGTAGGCTATATCGTAAAACCTTAAACGGAAATCGTTTAGTAGTACCGAACTCTGCTAGACGGAAAATTGTTCAGATGCACCATGATGATATTGGTCATGTAGGCTTTAACCGCTGTTTGGAGTTAATAAAATCAGAATTCTGGTTTCCGAAAATGACGCGTTTCATAAAGAAATACGTAACGTCATGTCTTCATTGTGCCTATGGTAAGGGTACTTATGGAAAAAAGGAAGGTACGTTACACCCGATACCTAAACCATCAGAACCTATGCGCATGATACACGTTGACCACATAGGACCATTCTGTAGGTCAAAAAAAGGGTATCAGCAAATGCTAGTGATGACAGACGCTTTTACTAAATTTGTGATAGCTGAACCAACACGGACGGTAAATTCGATTGAAACTATTCGAGTAATGAAAAAGATCTTTAGTTTGTTTGGTTATCCTAATCATGTAGTAACTGACCATGGCAAGGCCTTTACTAGTAGATATTTTAAGAATTTTTCCAATGAGAAACAGTTCAAACATACATTAAATGCTATTGCTTGTCCTAGAGCAAACGGCCAGGTTGAACGCACAAACCGTACAATTCTCGATGCTTTGCGGGCCAGTGACCCTAGTGAGGCGTCTGGTAACTGGCCTAATGCCTTACCAGACATTCTTTGGGGGATAAATAATACACAAAACGCTAGTACTGGTTATAAACCATTTGATTTAATGTTTGCTCGGTCTGGAAGATCTAGATGTGATGTTTCCACTCCGGAACAAATTCCAGAACCCGTAGAATTACGCAGGGAAAAGGCTGCCACCAGACTTCAAAAATCGAGTGAGAGAATGAAACATAATTTTGATAAGAAAAGAAAGGTGGCACATGTGTACAGAAAAGGGGACTTTGTATTGTGGAGACAGGCTCCTACTAATAGTGCAGCTAGGGTTAACACTAAGCTCGATGATTTGTATTCTGGATCATATGTAGTTACAAAAATAGTTGGCAATGATAGGTATAAGATAAGAAGTATTAAAGGATTACGAGGATATAAGAGTTTTACAGGTTTAGTATCTGTAGATTCGTTAAGACCTTACAAAAGTGTAGCTCATATATCCGACAGCGAAAGTAGTCCTGATGAGCAATTAGAGACTGACGATTTAATTGATTTACTGGAAAGCTAATTCATGTTTTTGTTCCTATTGCGGGAGCAATTGTTGCAGGATGGCCGAATGTTGCGGATGTGACGTCAGTCAGCCAATCACAGCCACCCGCCACAGCCGTGCCACTTGATTTGCTCTCCCCTCCAGCCGCCATTTAGCCATGCCATTGCCATTGCCATGGGGACGAGTAAATCTAAGCCATAGTGAGCCATCAATTTTGACATGTGTGTTCTGATTAAACGACCAAGACGAAACCCTGCTATTTCTCTTCTAGATCTCTTTTAACAGTATATAACATTGAGTCTAAAGGGTCCAAATTTCTGTAAAATTTACATTACAATTTAATAACTATTTCCTTATAAATTGCGAATTTATTTGTTATGGTTCTTAGGGAAACCGACCAGTCTCAAAGTGTCTAAGTAATTGAGATTTTTACTATAGTGGAATTACAGCCGGTTCCTATATTCAAAAAACGATTCGTTTCGTTTACGGGTCGCTGTATTTTCTACGACACGTAAGTCAAAACCGTTTCTATAAAAAACGTTTCGTAAGCTAAGTTACGTACGGCTTGCTACCTACGGATGGGAGGGATACGAACAACGGCTGGTAAGGCAAATGTATGGGATAGCAACATATGGTGTTTCTATAAAAATATTGAATAGGGTATTTGACAATTTTTGAAAATTGATGGACATCGATAGAGGACTCTTCACTTATAGCCCCCGTAATATTTTTATTATTGAAATATACTCAATTTATATAAAATCTGTGATTTTATTTTTGCACATATAATTTCGCGCTAAAACGCGTTGTCACGTGACATTATCTCTATATGACGTCATCGCACATACACAAACATTCGTGACACCTAACAACATAACAAATTATTTGCATTTATCTGTTAGTTTTTCCGCAAAAATGAATGAGCCAGCATATAAATATTGTTCAATGCCTTTGTGTAAAAACTCGACACAAAATGCCGATAAATTGTTCATCCATGTGCCAAAATCAAAAGTTTTAAGAAAGAAGTGGCAGATTTCGACTATCAGCCCTTGTAATGCCTTCTTCCATTCTTATAGAAGACTTGAAGACGAAATTAACATGTTTCCACACGTTTACACATCGAAAAATATGTTCTTCCTTACAAATTTATTTGTCGTAGGATGCAATGTTTATGTGCGATGTCGTCACGAATAATGGCGGCCGGTATTGCTACGTTTTAGGCCCCGAGTGATACAGATTAAAAATTCTAAATTTTAATGACGAAAATAAAATGTTTACAATACATTTAAAATAAAAAAATGTATTTAATAAATATGTTTGCCCACTATCCTTTCTCTTAGTGCAGTTTTATATATTTTGGTTACACCAGTCAAACACCCTATTGTCAACGAGTTGTCAAAACTACTAGACGTTAGTAATTTGATTACCGCCCAATATTTGTCGGTTTTTTAAATAATTATTACAAAATATTTTAAAATGTCAGATTCAGACAGCGAATTAAGTGATTTAGAAATGTTAACCGATTGGAGTGACTCGAGTTCTGATGAAGAATATGGTTTTACTCAACGACATTACAAAACCAGGATTGATCATTACAATACTTTAGAGTCTTACGATTTTCAAGTCAGATTTCGCCTGGATAAACAATCTGTGCAACAACTGTTACAGGAAATATATCCTCACTTAAGAGTGAAGGGAACCAGGTATGTTTAAAACATTGATAAGTACAATTATTTCCTTAAATATAAATGTTCTAAGACAAATACTATATGACATAGCAGCAGTGATAGCCTAGGATGGGAGGAAGTATGGACTGTAGAGACGAAAACTATACTATTATCTTAATATTTTCAGGAACCATGGTATACATCCGCTGTGTCAACTATTATTGACATTAAGATTTTACGCGTTAGGCACAATGTTAATATCAGTAGCCGACTTTGTTGGTGTCTCAAAAGCATCAGCTTGTCGTATAGTACGAGATGTCAGTTATGCTATAGCACAGTTACACAAAAAGTACATATATGTACAAAGTAACACAGAACAGGATTTTTATGAAATTGCTGGCTTTCCTAGAGTTCTTGGTGCAGTTGATGGAACACACATCAGAATTCAATCACCATGTAAGTTAACATATTGTAACATTTTTACTAATCTAAATCTATATAGGTACTTTATGCACCTACATAATATGTAGTTATATAAGTAATATAACTTTATCATCTTTCATAGGTTCACAGACTGGGGAAGAATTTAGAAACCGCAAGGGATATTTTTCTTTAAATATTCAAGCTGTATGTAATGCTCAGTTATTGTTTATGAACTTAGTTGCCCGTTGGCCTGGCTCAGCACATGATGCCACTGTATTTAATAACTCTGTACTAAGAGGTAAATAAAATATTATCTTATCACATTTGTATCCTTCTGCTTACTTACTACTAGTAATATAATTTCTACACTTTTGCAGCTCAGTGTGAAAGTGGAATGTATGGCAATAGATGGCTGCTTGGGGACAGTGCATATCCCTTAAAACCGTACTTACTAACACCAGTATTGAATCCTCAATCTAGAAGTGAACAGCTTTATAATGAAGCCCATATTCAAACAAGAAACTGTATTGAAAGGCATGTTAATCTTAATATTTCAATATTAAGAGAAATATGTTTGTATTTTTATAAAGTGGATACCTTTTGTTTTAGGTGTTTTGGTGTGTGGAAGCGGAGATTTCCAGTAGTGTCTCTAACTTTGCGTTTGAGTTTGTTACGAGCTAATGCAGTTATTGTAGCAACTGCCATATTGCACAATATTTGTAGGCTAAACAGTCTCACTGATATTCCACCTGAGGTGGAAGTTCCTGATGAGGTCATAGTTCCTGGATCGATGATTACTACTGAAGAAACTAATTACACAGAGAGAGCAACACTAATTTCAAATTTCTTTAATACCTAGGTAGGTAATAATCTGCATAAAAATACAGTTATTCATTGTAATACCCATAACATTACCTTATTGTTCTAGAGGCAGCATATTTAATAAGCTTGATAAACCATGGGTATACTAGTTCGACCCCTACCTATTCAAACATTCAGGCATATGAGTTTATATATTATATATATATCATAAAATAACTCAACATTCATTCCATATTAGTATGATTGAAAATTATTTTTTTTTCTTAATTATTTCTTTATTTTGTTTCAGTTTGTTGTGACTACTACTTCTGCTCGTAAATATCCTGTAGTGTTCGGTGATCATTTATAGACATGTTTAAATAAAATATATGCAATTTAATTAAACAAAATTTGTGTTATTTTTTAATCAACAATGTATTCTTATATGGCACATAATGTGTCTTTCAGGCACATAAACAATTTTATAGGTTTTTTTCTCTACTAGCTAATTCTAATTTTAATATTTTTAACTCCAAATCCAATTTTTCCTTTTTTGTTTTATAATAATTGGCAACTGCCAAGTTACGTGCTACACGAGCATCCTGATCTTCATTTTTTCTACCTGAAAATAAAAGGGCACAATGTTTAATTTTATGGTTAGGCTTTTGTTATGCAATTTCAAAGGAAATGTTTATTTAAAAAAAATACAATGAAGCTACACACTGTAACCAGATGTACTTTTTTACTGTTATGAGATAAATGATGAATGATTCACATATGTTGTGATTCACTGTGTAATGCAGATCAGGGAAAAATATTGAATTATAACAATGTAAATTTTGCTAACAATTTGGGTAAAATTCATTTTACTTACACCTTTTCATAATTTTTTGTTGCCTAGGTCTATCAAAGAATTTTATTGTTTCTGCATCTCTTGTGGCACTAGGAGTTTGAGAAATATCAATTTTTCTTTTATTTTTTTGCATGTCTAAAAACAAAAACTCATATTTACAAACAAAACATAACAAAGACAATATTAAAACGCAGCTGCTATACCTTTATTAGGAGTGTTTAAAATTCCCTCATCACCACAATTATCATTATGAATAAGGCCTTGTTCTTCTATATTTTCAGCAACAATGTCATTTTCTCCACTGCACCCATTTATTTCCAGCACCAGATCAGCACCAACACCATCGTCACCAAATGGCACTGTGAAGCCTGTGCAGGTCGACCCTAACATTCCAGATACTTTTTCCAATATTTCATCTGGAGGAATGAAATCTTGTTTACCACCACCAGTCTAAAAGAAGTATTAGTTTAATAGATTTACATGTGATAATACATATATTAAATAACTTATGGAATTTAAATTTAAATTTTACCTTTAAATTATTCATTCGAATATGTTGGGCCCTTTTGCGGGCAGCCTTTTTTAAATTATCCCATTTTAATCTTAACTGTTCCTTAGATCTGGGAACAAATGCACTCCTGGCGTTGAACATACATGTCAAAGAATTCCATGAATCTTCTTTGTGTTTGTTTGTAGTAGCGTTTGTCTCCTTGCTGGCCAAGATTGGGTTGCTTTGTATAAGGTCTACTAATAAACCAACTTCGTCTTTGGACATGCACTTCTTAGATTTCTACAAACAAATAATAAATGCAATAACTTATCAATTTATTTTAAAGTTTAATAACAAATATATGTTAACTTACCAATATAGCACTCATTTCTATTCACTAGAATTTAAATTATTATGGTAAATTGAATTTAATACAGTAAATTGTATGTTATGTGTCGAAGTTTAAATTAACCATAAAATAATGTACTTTAATATATAAAGAACAGTTCTATACTATTCACTGACAAAATATGAATGAAACAAAAAAGTTTACATTCGTTTGCCGCCTAAACGCAGTTACGTTTTGTTCACTTCAGCACGAGTGACAAATATATATATTTTCAATGATGAGATAAAACATATTGAGAGAAAAATAATTAATTAAAAGTTAATTTGTTATATAAAATTTGTGAAACTACGGTGAATTCTTAAATATGCGTTACTTTAAATATAAACGCATAAGATTGTTTGTAATAACGAAACGTAAAGAGTACCGATGGAGGGAGTCGGTAAGCGGTTAACGTTTAACTACTCGTCGTTGGTAATAGGCGCAAAATTTTATAGGAACGTCCAGAACTACTCGTTACCCGTATGTGTAAAACCATTAGTTACTGATGTACAACAACGAATCGTTCATTATAGGAACCGGGCATTAGTAATGACCGTAATATACCTAGTGGTTTATTAAAGGATAAATAAAAATATGATTTTTTTACTAACTTCAATTCTGGTTTTTATAACAAAACAAACTAAGCTGTTTATATTTTGTTTTGATGATATATCAAGTCATCGAAGATAAGGCAGGTCTAAATAAGTGTATTATTTGATGCTTGTCTGTGGAAACACTGTGTCTCAGTAAAGTACTATACCTTGATTTTGACGTATTGACGGATTTCTTGTTCATGTTTACATTTGATTGCCCAGCCCTATAATGAACTCTCATTTCCAGTCAAAAACTGAAACCCCATTCGAACCAATAGACGTAATACTGAGTTTCAAAACGCAGATTTTTCCATACCTAAAAGTATCACGAAGGAAATAAATAAAAACAATCATTTTTTAAATTATTTATTTGTATAATAATATTATATATGTCGCTTTAGAAGCACCAGGATTCACTAAAGTTACAACAGTTTGATTAAACCTCTTACACGTTAACAATACGTCCCATAACATTAAGAATAACTAACTGATATATTACAAAGCAATACAATTGCAATTATAGTATAATTAAAAAACGCAAATGGAATGTGTACGAGTACACATAATCTCGTCATAATCACGTGATCTCGATAAAATGTCACAAAGGAATGTACAGTTATTCCGAAAATAATAAAATTATAATTGTAAAAAAATAATATAATATTGCACTGATTGCACAAAACAATTTTAAGTACAAACAATGGAAGAAATACTGTCATTTTGTGCGCGCCATAGATATTTTTCCGTCAAATCCATAGACAATTTTGGGTAGTCTTAAGCAAATATCAATATATCTATCGAATTAGGTCATACCTTAATTTTAAATTTTTATCTACAATTTATTATAATTGTTTAGACAAATAATCCACTCCATACAATTTGAAATATCGATGGCTTAATTATCAAACTTCGTAACTCTAGACTTAACTAACTTCTACTCTATTTAGATATTATCAATGATTGTATTAGAAAATTGATTCACGTATTTTTATTATACATCAATAGACTATTTCTGTTTAATTAAAGTGCGTGAATCCATTATTATTGATAATATTTAAAAATAAACAAACAATTTATTCTCTTTTTCCGAAATGGAGTTTCGAAGTTGATAATTAAGCCAAGGATGTAGGTCTTGATTCCTTTCACTTGACAGGTTGCATTAGTTGGTGTCCATCTTGGATTTGAGTGATTGGTAGTATTCTGCGAGGACCTTCCACGCTGGAGGTGCCATGAAGCCTTTGGGCGGTTCTTTGCCTGTTCTAGCGAGTCCTGTAAGAAAATTCATTCAAATATATTTTATACTAGATGATAGCGGTTGTTGACGGCCCAAAAATATCTCCCCCACTTGCCATCACTATTCCTCTTCTTAAACACTATTATATTTATTACACCTCTAGCTTTCTCCCGCGGTGTTTGAGGTCATCACTTATTATAAGATGATAATCACTTGGTAGTTTGGCCGCTCTATGTTATAAAAAATTTCAGATTTCCTACAACTTATTATAAATAGTGCAATGAAATCACCTCTCATCCTTGTTCCAGAGATAAAATCAAAGTCTTCTTTGCGTGTCGGGTCGAAGAATGCCATCTTCCCAACAGACGTGTCGTACGCGGCCACACGGAATGGAATAATCTGTGAATACATACAAAAATAAGTTGGCGATATATTTAACAGTTTCCGTGAGGCTGTGAAATGTTGAGGCCACGGCTTCCATGTTGTGGGTTAGTGAGTAGTGTCGTGTATAGTGGGTAGTTAGAAGTTTTTTTATGGGGAGGAACACCCCCTCTGCTCCCTC
Organism: Laothoe populi; assembly: GCA_905220505.1. Lineage (NCBI taxonomy): Eukaryota > Metazoa > Arthropoda > Insecta > Lepidoptera > Sphingidae > Laothoe > Laothoe populi. The sequence continues at coordinate 23,471,450 of HG992146.1, forward strand.
TGATACTTTAATTCAAAGAATGTAAAACCTGTGTAATGCACATACTTTTATTGAGAACAATATTACAAAATTTGGTTTTACATCTTTATCTATTCATCTAATTACAATTTTCATCCAAACTTAACTCATATACTGGATTTATAGAATTTTTAATTTAAATTTTTACAGTAGTATATTATATATATATTTTTTTTTTTTTTTATGGAAAAAGGGGGCAAACGGGCAAGAGGCTCACCTGATGGAAAGTGATCACCGCCGCCCATGAACATCTGCAACACCAAAGGGCTTGCAAATGCGTTGCCGGCCTTTCAGGAAAGAATATGCTCTCTTCTTGAAGGTTCCCAGGTCGTAACGGTTCGGAAAGACCGCCGGCGACAGCTGGTTCCACAGAGTGGTTGTGCGTGGCAGAAAATGCCGTAAAAATCGCGCTGTTGTGGAACGCTGGACATCGAGATGGTGCGGATGGAATTTTATGTTTTGGCGCGATGTCCGATGGTGAAATTCAGCGGCCGGGATCAATCCAAACAATTCCTCGGAACATTCCCCATGATAAATGCGGTAGAAGATGCAGAGTGATCCAACATCTCTACGCAGAGCCAATGGATCAAGCCGATCGGAAAGAGCTTGATCGTCGATAACCCGAGCTGCCCTACGTTGAATGCGGTCAAATGGAAGTAGCTGGTACTGGGGGGCTCCCGCCCAGAGATGAGAACAGTACTCCATGTGGGGCCGAATTTGCGCCTTATAGAGATTTAGGCGTTGACCCGACGTGAAGTACCGTCTCGCCTTATTGAGCACACCAAGCTTCTTTGAGGCCAATTTGGCCTTTCCTTCCAATTGACCGCGGAACTGGACGTTGCTCGAAATGTCGACGCCAAGTATTCCGATACTGGGTTTGGCAGACAGGGGAGTGTTCTCTAAATGAGGAGTCACGACAAATGGTGACTTTTTAGCGGTTAACGCGCAGACTTGTGTCTTTTTGGGGTTGAATTGGACTAAGTTTAGTCGACCCCAGTCCGAGACTTTGGTTAACAAGGACTCGACTTCAGACACAAGTTTGTTCCGGCTCTCGTCGACGTATTCCCGAGAAATATTAGCACGGCCAGTGTACAGTACATCTACAGTGCTATCGTCTGCATAGCAATGAATGTTGCTGATTTGCAGCATGTCATTTATATGCAGAAGAAACAGAGTAGGAGACAGTACACAGCCTTGTGGAACACCAGCATTGACAAATTTAGGATCAGAGCATGCACCGTCGACGACGACCTTGATGCTCCGATCTGCCAAAAAACTGGTGATCCAGTTGCATAATTTCTCGGGAAGCCCATAGGAAGGTAGCTTCGAAAGAAGCGCCTTGTGCCATACCCGATCAAAGGCCTTCGCTATGTCCAGGCTGGCTGCAAGCGCCTCCCCCTTGGTCTCAACTGCTTTTGCCCATCTATGAGTTAGGTAGACTAGAAGATCACCGGCTGAGCGACCCCGACGAAAGCCGTACTGGCGGTCGCTAATCAGCCGGTGCTCCTCCAGGTACCGCAGGAGCTGGCAGTTAATAACGGACTCCATTATCTTGGAGAACAAGGAGGTGATGGCTATAGGCCTGTAATTGGACGGGTCCGAGCGGTTGCCTTTTTTAGGGATCGGGTGCACTAAAGCGGCCTTCCAGGATTTCGGGACTACGCCTAGTGTATAGGAGTGCCGGAAAAGACGCGTTAAAACCGGTGCCAACTCCGGAGCACATGTCTGCAACACGATCGGAGGGATGCCATCGGGCCCACTCGACTTATGAATGTCCAAGGACAGGAGTGCTTTGCGAACTGCACTTTGCCGGAACTTAACCTCCGGCATCGTTGCATCGCACCGTGGGATTGTCGGCGGTGAATTTCCTCGGTCATCCAAAGTCGAGTTGGACGCGAAGAGAGAGCCCAGAAGATCGGCTTTCACCTTCGCGGCATGGGCCAGCGAGTCATCCTCCGTGTGCAGGGGTGGAAAAGATGGCTGACAGAAATTTCCTAAGACAGCCTTGGCGAGAGACCAAAACGCACGTGTTCCCGACGGGAGACGTGCCAGTCTCTCGCCAATTCTGCCAATGTGCTCCGACTTCGCCTTAGCAATGGCGCTTTTGAAGGACCTAGAGGCAAAGTTAAACTCCTTTTTAAATGCGCCGGTATTTACATCACTAGACGCCGACGCGTCAGCCCAGGCTTGGTAGCATTCCCGCTTTCGGCGTAATGCCGTCTTGCAGGAGCGACCAAACCAAGGCTGGGATTTGCCTCCGATGGGCACTGCAGAGAACGGAATAAAGAGTTCCATACCCTGAAGTACCACATCAGTGATAGAGTCAGCAACGACGTCAGGATCATCCGGCGAGAAGCAAATCTGCCCCCATGGGTAGGACGCAAAGAATGACCGCATTCCGTCCCAATCCGCTGACCTATAGTGCCACACGCGGCGGCAGCCCGCAAAGCGAGGCCGTGTTGAGTGCGTGACTGGCACTGTACTCCGGACAAGACAGTGGTCCGACGAACCAAGAGGAGGATCGACGGATACCAGGTAGCCTTCCGGATGAGAGGTCAGCAGCAGGTCCAACAGGGAAGGTGTATGATCCTCCACATCTGGGATTCGCGTTGGCGAGGTGACCAGTTGTGTCAAATCATATGCTAATGCGAAATCGTGAACAGATCTCCCCGCATGATCGGTGGTGCGTGATCTAAGCCATTCGGCGTGGTGGGCGTTAAAGTCACCGAGAATCACGATCTCTGCGGATGGGATCTGCTGCAGCACGGAGTCTGTAGCCATTTGCATGTGCTCAACAAGTCGGTCAGTTTCGGCATTACCGCTATGGGACCTATACAGGCATGCGTAGATTCGCGGATGGTCGTCGCAGTCTATGCGTAGCCAGAGGTTGGATAGGTCCCGCCCTTCAAGGCTGCCGAGGCGACGAGAGCAGATATCCTCTCTAATGTACACGCACACCCCAGCCCGCGGTACAAAGGAATGTTCCAGTTTGTACCCCGGGTAGGAGAGGAAAGAGGTGTCAGCCGGAGAAGATATCTGCGTCTCGGTAAGGAATAGCAAGGCCGGCTTCGCCGTCTCAAGATGGAAGTGGACGGCGTTCAAGTTGGAATTCAGCCCCCTTATGTTGCAAAAATCCACAGCAAGCGTGGAAGGGGTGGCCTTATGTTGCCTGCTCCGTTTGCCTCGTACACGTGCAAAATTGCCCCCCCCAGAATACGGAGGGCAGCCTGGGCATCCACACACAGGTGGTGTACGATCTGGGCGTGGACGCCCAGAGAGGGATTCTCCACCGCGATGTACGCTGGTGGTACCCTCCTGGGGTAAATCAACCAAATCTCGCACTGCCATGTTATTTAGTGGTGTGGGGGAGGGATGGGGAGTGGGCCTCCGGGACTCTCACAGACCAAACGAAACGCGACAGCATAGCTGCCACTTGACGCCGGTTTTCTGTGAGAGAGTGGTTCTTCCCCGGGCGTGCCGGCCCATTCGGCTGCTACCCGAAAGTGCGCAGCATGGCACTACCACTAGTTGGGTTGACTGATTGCACTGGTGGAATAATCTCTGTCACAAGATTATCCCACCAGCGGGCGATGGGGTCGTCACGTCCCGACGCCGACAATATATATATATATATATATATATATATATATATATATATATATATATATATATATATCTAATTTAAACATTTAAATAACAAAATTTACTTATCTATACAAGGCTTTCTTATTAGTTACTAGCTGTTGCTCGCGGCTCCGCCCGCGTGGAGGTCATGTTTGGGAGAAAAAGTATACAATACAAAATACCAATATTCATGCGTTTAACTTAAAAATGACGGATTTTCATACAAACTATCATTCCCTATTTTACCCCCTTAGGGTCGGAATTTCCAAAAATCCTGAAACTTATATTTTTTATTTTTAACTAAAATGCCAAATACTAATTTTCATGAATTTAACTTCAAAAATGACGTATTTTCATACAAACTTTCATCCCCTATTTTACGCCCTTAGGGGTGGTATTTCCAAAAACCCTTCCTTAGTGGATGCCTACGTGATAAAAGGTACCTACTGTCAAAATTTTAAGTCTCTAACCCCAGCCGTTTAGGCTGTGCGTTGATCGATCAGTCAGTCAGTCAGTCAGTTTCTTCTTTGATATATACAGATTAACTGTCCTAATATTTTATCAATTTTAATGATATAACATATCTTCTTCTCTTTAAGCTCTTTTCTTAGCAACTAAGTTCACATAATCGTAGTTAGAAGTTAGTAGTGATTAGTGAGTAGTGGGTACCTCTAGATCGTTGAGCCCTGGCGCTGCCTTGAGCACCATGGCGCCGTGTCTCGGGTCGTAAAGGTCCCCGCCGCCGGCCGGGTGCGGCAGGCCCGCGGGGTCGCGACCCACTATGTAGTGGTTGGCGCCTGCGTTCATACGACACTTCGCGTGCCATTGCACCTGCGATTCGGAAACGTCAAGTGTCAGTTACATCTTAATACTAAATACTTCAAATTGTAGATCAATTGGTAAATAAAATCGACGCTTCTATTCATCTATGGTATATCTATGAATATAGTTCATTCCATGATAGATGGCAAAATGATCAGAATGTCGGGTACGAATTTAAATTTTTCGTAAACTCAAACAAAAAAAAACAAACATACTGAGACCGATTTGCGAAACACATGATCTCACCGGTTTTTCATTGCTAGTGGTAAGATTCATATCCGCTCGGATAGCTTGCACCGCACACAGTGTATAAGACCCGCCATAGTGGCACACGCAAGTGTGACGCGTTTCGGGGGCAGCCAGTACATCCGGTTTTTGTCGGGGGTCTAGAGTTGGGGTACGATTTTTGGCCTGTGTTACGGCCTTCTGAGTCTGACACTAGGGTCTAGACACTCGACCATTTCTTCACCTCCTTGTCCCGTGGCGCAATGTGAAGAAGCTATACAGCAGGCCAACATGATTGTTGCACACTGCGCTTATCATCAGGTGCAGTCACTTTGCCGTGTCTGGATAAAAAAGCTGACCTATACCAGACTAATGAGATGCATAAATAATAAATAACACCCAACAGTCACACACATCGCCCCGACCCCACACTAAGATACGAGTCTTGTGTTGTATCGGGGATCTAGAGAGACGCACGCTCTCACAACACCCAGACACCGGACGCAAATATCTGTTACACAAACATTTGTCCCGGTGTGGGAATCGAACCCACGGCCTTTCGTTTCACAGTCGGCTACTCGCCAACTGCGCCACGGAGGCTGTCATGAATAGCAAAACTATTGATGATGATATTATTGTGTTACCTCAGTAGGGCCGGCGTACATCATGGGCGACGGGAAGATGGCGAGCACGGTAGAGTTGGGGTCCAACACTCCTTCGTTCAATACAGCCTTGTGCTGGTTGATGCGCACCTCTAGAGGTACGTCGTCGTCTTTAGTCCATCCACCTAGAAAAGTCACAATATATTTTTAGCAAGCATCACAAGGACACCGGTGTTAGGAAAAAGGTAATACGTAGTGAGTAAAAATACAAGCCAAAATCAACTTTATTCCCATAATATAACCGTTACAAATACGCTTAGTCATGACGCATAAGCTTGCCGGCGGTGCGTCAACAGTCGCCGTTCTTACATGCTATTTTTAACTTTAATGTTATGGAAATAACAATGATTTTGGCTTGTATTATACTCCCTACTTTTTTTTATATCCTTATAGACACGAGTGATTAATACGCACGTCAATAAGGGCGAGTATTGTTTTTTCGCGGCCCAATGAGTCGTATAGAACCAAAGTCGGCAAAGTAGGTAGTTAAGCAAAATTAAAAAAAATTGCCAAATAGGAAATTCAAATCTTTAATTCATATTATTAAGATGATTTTTTTTTGGTATAATACTTACCGAGCGGGTGCAACAGAAGCACTGGCTTCTTGAACCCTCTCTCGATCAGTTGCCGCTGAGTGTCTTGCATGAGGAGGGCGTGGCCGTTGTGGATCGGATTTCTCAACTAAAAACAACACAACTATTTGTAACAATATGGCAGGGGTGGCCAACCTGCGGCTCTTTAAAGGATTATTTGTGGCTCTCCGTAAATATACCCGAGTTCCCTTTTTATTTTTGTACTATTATATTTTACAAAAATATTATCTTTCCGTATGTGTTTCAAAATGTCTTTTAAATTACTGACAACAAATATGAAGGACTAAGTGCAACGTTGTAACAAATTTAATTTCCGTCCAAGTTAAGAATTAAATACGTATTTAATTGCAGCTCGCGAAAAATTTTAAATTTTAAGAAATGAATCGACTATCAAGGAGCTTGGCCACCCCTGCAATATAGCATTTTTTTTTTCAGAACACAAGCCCTACTGTAGAAGATTACCTACTAATTTCAATAAGCAATCTTAATTCTAAACTACAGATCTTTCCGACAAATGAGTCACTGAGAATTATGTTTGAATGCCCACGCATAGGCGTGTAAGTAAAGTAATGAAAGTAATGAAATAGTTTGATTGGTTTATTTTTTTGGTTCGATCTGGAAATGCAGTTTGAGATTGTTTATTGAAGTTGGCTATAGATGACCCGTACGAATATTCCATGGCATGCCATGCCAGTCTACTTTTCATAATTTACAGTTCACATCTATCTCTATATATTATTTCCACTAGTTGTTGCCCGCAGCTCCGCCCACTTGGAAATTGTTTTTGGAAGTAAACATATACAGTTCATGGATATTACATCTTTCCATATTTTACTATCCCATAGGAACCGTGCTTTTCCGGGATAAAAAAGAGGAATAGTTCTCTGATCCCTAAACTACCATTATGCAAAAAATCACGTCGATCCCTTGCTCCATTCAAAAAAAAAACCGCGGGAACCGTACATTTTCCGGGATAAAAAGCATATGTGCTATTCCAGACTATAATCTGTCTCTGTGACAAATTTTAATGAGATCCGTCCAGCCGTTCTGGCGTGAATGAGTAACAAACACCCATCCATCCAAACATTCGCATTTAGAGTATTAGTAAGATAACGGTAGGCAGCGGCTTTGCTGTGACCTGGCATTGCAGAAGTCTATGGGCGGCGGTGACCACTTACCAGCAGGTGCCCCGTCTGCACGTCTGCCTATCGAAGAACTAAAAAAAAATTTACGTGTGCGTCTCGGGACGCTCGACAGAAGTGATAACTTAAACTAATCTAAGTTGAACTATTTAATATTGAAATTGTTTGACTTGAGAAAAGCTTAGGTTATTACTTAAACTTTATGTATATTAATATGATAATGTGAGGAAAAGTTATTTATTAATAAAATCTTTTATTGATTATAAAATATATTTTACCCACTCGATCCCACTCGAATCAAATCACAACGATTATAAAGAAGTTTCACTTTAAAAAAATATAGCACAGAGATTATGGAACGACAGAAGCCAGACAGAGTGGCGCCGTAACGCGTTACGTTACGAAGCGGTTTACCCTCACATAAGAAGTTATCACTTCAAAAGTTTACCTGGAATGCAAACACGGCATCAGCCTCAAGCTCCTTGAACTTGTTCCTGAGCTCGTTCGGCGTGAGACGGTACGAGTCCAGCCCGTCGTCCCAGCGGACTCGCTCCAGCACCTCCAGGGCACCGCCCACCAACCAATCACCGGACTCTTTGATCATCTATATACACATTACACAGTACACATTAGACAATCATCTATTAAACAACATTTACACTCAACAGAGTAAATATAATAGCTATTTAAATTCAATACAGTCTTGTTTTTAATTGTATCCATAAAAAGTCACAGACAATATTTTTTAATTCCGTAGTCTGTATCTAAACTTAAAGTACAGAGGTATAAATACATCCCGAACTGGGAATTCTTGTGTCAATATACAGGTTATAGCTTAAACGGTGTATGAGGATATACTGGACTTTGTGATGCGATCTTTAACGTCAGGATCATTCTATTGGGACAAAATGTATCATTGGTCCTTCAAGCAGGATAATCTCAAATAGATAAATAACACCCAACAGTCACACAGATAGCCCCGACCCCACACTAAGATTCTTGTGTTGTGGGTATTAGGGACTACGAGAGACGCACGGTCTCACAACACCCAGACCCCGGACACAAATATCTGTCTGCCACACAAACATTTGCCCTGGTGTGGGAATCGAGCCCACATCCTCTCGGTTCACAGCCGGCTACTCGCCAACTGCGTCACGGAGACTGTCAGATGGTCAATAAATCTGCAATTTCTGTTTAATCGTCTGAAATGTCTATAAACGCGATAACAAGTAACACGTCAAATCTACCTTGATATAAGGATGTCCAGTGTGATAGATCCCGAACTGCCTGCAACAGCGTTCCTCCTTCCTGTGCGGGTAGAACTCCGGAGCACGCAGTATGGCGACCACACGACCGGCGTGTGTTAGGGATAATGCACTCGCTCCTGTCAGACGGTCCTTGACTGCTGTGTCCACAGGGAGGACCACAGGGATCGACTGGTTGATTATAGACCCGTCGGGGAGGGTCAGGCAGTTGGAGTGAAGTGTCTGGTGAATGGTAATACAAGATATAAGGTAAGACAAAGGTATAGGCGATCAATTTGTAACATTTCTGTAGACAGTTGGGGAGGGTCAGGCAGTTGGAGTGAAGTGTCTGGTGGTACAAGATATAAGGAAGAACAAAAATATAGGCGCCCGAATAAAAAAAATAGGTGTTCTGTGGTCAATTTGTGAAATTTCTGTAGACAGTTAGAGAGAACTGTTTGCCGGAGTCTATATTTCCCGAAAATTATAACCTGGGTATCTTTAAGTCAAGAGTGAATAGGTATCTTTTAGGCAAGCGTGCTCCACCGTAGACTACAGCATCACTTATCATCACGCGAGAGTGGTCAAACGCATTTATTATCTTATTTATGACAAAAGACAGTCAAGTGTATTAGATGCACTCTCCCACTACCTAATTTAAAATATACTTTACTCTTGTCAATACTTGATTGATCGACTTGAAGAAGAAAAGTTTCTGAATTTGTTCGATTATTCTTTATTTGCAAAGCTTTGATCCTTGTACAGATCGTTTTTTGCTTTACAACAATTAATCGTCACTGTTTATTTCACTTATCACACTTCAGTAATTTATTAATTAATTTCAACCATTAATACTATTTTTCAAATGTATTTCCTATTAATTGAGCATCAAAATTAAATTAGGTCCATTCATGAGGCAATTCAAATCGATTACAAAAAATCATCAAAATCGATTCCCTTTGACGCAGATATTGCGAAGAATACATAGTAGAATTAAGAATCTCTTCCATTTAAAAGTCATAAATACTTACTTGCAAGTATTCTTGTTCCCTCATAAATCCTTTCAGCGGGTACGCCCAACCCTCTGATAATACCTAAAAAATAAAACAGATTTCAAAACGACTGAAAATAAAACCTGAAAATAATTCGATTGATACTTCTTCATTAAAAATGTTACTATCATAATATTTTACTTAGGGTCTTTGTTTTGCTTATTTTTGATGAAATGGGGGCGGGTGTCTTAAAAATTTAGAAGATTCTGATTTGAACGTACATGGCAATCGTACTTGTCTATGCTTAAAAGCTGAAAGGATGTTTATGTCATGGACTTTGTTAAAATTATACCAATGCTTACCTAAACGTAGAGGGGAGGGGGTAAGAACTTTGCTTACATTTTTTTACTGCATGGATAGATAAACGAGCAGACGGGCCACCTGATGGTAAGTAGTCACCGCCGCCCATAGACTTCTGCAATGCCAGGGCACAGCAAAGGTAAAGTAGAGGAGGCCCGTCCCCAGCAGTGGGACAATGTTTAATACAGGGCTAGTTTGTTTCTAGTTGGTTGTGTTGTGTTACCTGAACCCATTGCAAGTCGAGGGTAGTGAGTTCAATCTGCGGCAGGTTCTTGCTCTCCTCTAGGGCGCTGGCGAGTCGGTTGCCGTGGATGAACAACTCTTCCACCACGGTGTGATGGGTCTCGAACCGAGGGATGATGCCCTGTGGATACAAAATAAACCTATCATAGAGTTAAGTAATTATTGAGCATCATTTCTATAGCTTAGGGTGCTGTCTCACAGCGAGCTATGAAACATAAATTATGTCATACTATAAAAAACTGAATAAAAAGAGACAGCCTCTGTGGCGTGTTCGATCCCCGCTCCGAGACAAGTCTTTGTGTGATCCATAAATTATTGTGTCGTGTCTGGGTGTTGGGGGACTATAATCCCTCTTGATACCACGATACAGGTTTGACCTAGTGTGTGTTAAAGCTATGTGTGTTACTATTGGGTGTATTTATGTTTTTTTTAGTGCCACGATAGGCATACGAGCAGACGGGCCACATGATGGTAGTCACCGCCGCCCATAGACTTCTGCAATGCCAGGGCACAGCAAAGCCGCTGCCTACCGTTCGCGTTTGTACCCACGGTTCGCGGAGTTTATTCCCAAATTATATCTTACTGTGGGATCGGAGCTGTGAATGACTTTTGGATGTTATTTGTCTATTTATATACTGAAACAAATTGCACTAAATCAATCACTGGATTATATAAACTCAATATAACGCCATCTTGCGGTACAGTACAGTACTATTTGATCACAAAAGTACCTCAGACTCAAGCAGCTGTATGACATCCATGGTAGACTCCTCGATGGATTGGCCCACTGTCTGTATGACCAGCTCAGGAGCCTCGGGTCTCTCATAGTCCTGGGTGATGCCTGTGAATCCCTGCAACAAGACATTGTTGAAAGTACATAAGCAGGACCGGCGTTAGGGGTGTGCCCAGTTGACATACATAGGAGCGGCCAGTTCACCATAAAACTCTTCAATTTCCGTTCCTGTCGAAATCACTAAAGGGATACACTAGAACACGACTACTAATATAAGTATTTTATAGCTTCATTCATTCCCTTGTTTGTTTTTATAATTTTTCGCAGGGACTATAGACGACTACAGGGACAGGGGCTATCTAAAATAGCGACTAGGGGGCTCCGTATTCGCAATCTCGCCAAGGACGCTATTACTGCTAATGCCAGCACCGTATATAATAACTGTATATAAGTATGGAATGTGTCAGGACGAATTTAATAATATATTATATAATAATTTTAATTTGTTGGATGTTGGGATTTAGGAAAGCGTTTTATCGGAGCCCTATCAGAAGCCGCTATTATGATATGTACATTTATGAACATATATGTTAGATAGTGTTTAGGGTACGATGGGGTTCTGGCTTTTGGGGGCTTTTAGTGAAAATGTCACCACGTTGCGCAATACCCCCTTTGGCGCAATCTTTCATGCCAACGACGAACATATCAACTGATTAACAACGATTATTCTTATCTGTTGTTTTTAAATAATATGGCAAATATCTTTACAACATATATGTTTAATATGATAAATATATTACACGTATCTTCTAATCTTGGCGATGAGTATAGGATAGAGCTCGTGCAATGCACACGGCAAAGCATCAAAGATTAGTATCACTTTATTATCATAGTAGGGGATAATCGACTACCTTTAACTAAAATAAAAAAAAATGAATAAACGTATAATAAATTCTGTCTACAAATGACTAATAATATAAAACACATTTTTTTTCTATGTCCGTTATAGACTTTGAAACCACTCAACCGATTTCAATGAAAATTACTGTATGTGTGTGGTTGGGTCCAACTTAAAATATAGGATAGTTTTAGATCCAATAGATGGCGCTGTTGTCGAGATCTGAATTTCTTATTTTTCTTAACGAAAATTCGACCCTGTGAAGGCGGTTTATGGCAGGACAACGTCTGTCCGGGACCACTATAATAGTACATTATAATTATAGTTGACAACATCGATGGCGCTGGGCGCTGTGGACCGACTTTGAAACGAGAGCCGATAGTTCGTGGTATCGATTTCCGAGCCGAGACAAATTTATTTATATATACGCGTTCTATTAGTGTATTTTTTATTTTTGTGTCCCGTCGAATTGATTTACAGTGCATTTTATTTCGTGACGTCATAAGGACGTCTACTGAAAATCAATGGTGAGGACAATATCCTCTGCCCTATACTGCAACACATAATATTCCTTTTTTATTATCAAGTGTTTTTGTATACTGGTACGTCTGTTTTCTTATATCTTTAAAGTTCAACGTACTCACACATAAAATGCAACATAAATAATTGAATAACGTATTCAATAATCACACAACAATGTGTACGTAACAGGATTGCGTGTTATGTGTATTTATGGCATACATTAACAGATGGGTAAATAGCTATAAATGTGTAACGAGCTTACACGAGTATTAGCCGAGCAAGGCCGACTTGTTTCGATATAATTGCCATTTATTTATTATAGCTGTTGCCCGCGCATCCGCCCGCGTTTTAGTTATTTTTGAAAGGAAAGGTATAAAATGTATGGAGTCACCGTAAGCTATTACATCTTTATACACTTTGCTAGCCCATAGAACCCATGCATTTTTCACGTTACAGGTAAAAAATGTAAAAGCCAACAGATAAGGCCAGGCGTCCTTTTATAAATATTCAAAATAAAGGACATATGGACAGCCTCCGTGGCGCAGCGAGCGAGAAGCCGGTTGTTGCAGTACTTTTTATTTTGGTAAATATATATTTTTAAATAATCACGCGGGCAAAAGCGAGTACCAAATATATTTTTTTTATATTGGCACTGCAAAGTGACCACACTGCACCTGATGGTAAGCGCAGTGCCGTCCAATTAGAGTATCGAGTAGCGAGAAACGATCTATCCCCCGGTACACAACGCTATAATGCCGGCCTGCTTCTTCACACTACGCCGTGGGCAAGAAGGTGAAGAAGCAGTCCAGGGTCAAATACATTAAGACTCACTTTAATTTGTCCATCTCTTGCCTTCTTGTAGAGCCCCTTAGTGTCGCGTTGTTCGCACACTTCCAGCGGCGTGTCGACGAACACTTCGAAAAATGGCAGGCCAGAATCTGTGTGAATACGTCGCGCTACTTCACGGTCCTGGAAAAATAATAAAGTTTAGAAAGAAAGAAAGAAAAACATTTATTCAGCACAAACAGAGACATAACACAAACAGATATACTGATAACAAAAATTAAACTACAATAATTGAGGCTACAAAAACAAAATATAAAAGGTGGATAGCGTGTCTCATAAAAATGCAGAAAGGGTTCTGTTCAGCATTAAGCTAGGCAGTATGCTTAGCGCTGGTTTTCAACTAGACTCATCTTTGTTTACAATCATTGCTACACTCACTCATGCCTGTAATTAAAAATAATTGACAGCCTCCGTGGCGCAGCGGGCGAGTAGCCTGTGAAACGAGAGGCCGTGAGTTCGATTCCCGCACCGAGACAAATATTTGTTTCGGGTCTGGGTGTTGTGGGACCGTGGTCCCTCGTAGTTCTTGATACCCACGATACATTTACCTAGTGTGGGGTCAGAACTATGTGCGTGAATGTTGGGTGTAATTTATCTATTGAAAATTAATATATCGACCGTAACATAACATTGACAGAAGTTGATATGTTGACAGTTGAACGCGTTAGGATACCGTTCGTAATCTATATTAAAAATGGCGATACTACAAAAAAACGAACATGCTATACCGACCGACATCGATTGGTAAACGAGCGTTATCTATGTCGAAACTGCAGCCATATGTGTAGAAGTCTCATGCATGTATAGATTTTTGTCGTGTGTTGTTTGTTGATTAGATTTTTGTTACGATGCGCACTAACACCGTAGTTGTTTTGTGCCAATGTTAACATATTAGGAATCAGTGATTAGATAGTAGAATTTCTTGAGGCTCAGATAATCTCATTAAGGGGCTTCAAAAAAAGGAGGAGGTTCTCAATTCGTCGGAATCTTTTTTATGTATGTTCCCCTTTTTTTTAAATTTCTGAATAGGCAGACGAGCACACGGGCCACCTGATGGTAAGTAGTCACTGCCGCCCAGAGTGCTTGATCACGTTAACTCGCGGGTGCGGTCACGAAATATCAAACACAAAGCAATATATGGAAGTGTTCACGTACAATGCGCTAGTGCGGGGGAAGTAGCGGGCGAGCTATCGACTGGCGCGTGCTGCGCGCGCGGGGCTATTTCAAACGTATCACATTGTTTTATTTATTAATTTTCTTTGTTAATTTCATGCACACCAATTCAAATTTTGGTCATCTCCCACATTAAGTAAGAATTTTCGATTAAAAAGGATCTTGGTTCATGTTTACAACCTCTGACAACGCGGTACACTCGCGCAAACGCCTGGCGGCCAATGTGAACACGAGCTCGCCTAGACCACCGCGACCGCGCCCGCGAGTTCTACGTGAACAAGCACATAGACTTCCACAATGCCAGGGCACAGCAGAAACGCTGCCTACCGTTTACCGATTACTCGAAGACGCCTGGAGCGATTCAAGAAATTCTTTTTTTGTTTAAAAGGGTATATATACTTCCCAGGTGGTCCCATTGGCACCAAGTCAGGATCTGATGATGGGATTTCAGAAAAATCGAGGGCAGCTCTCAAATTTTATAGGGATGCATAATTTTTTTTTATTAAAGTCGGTGTACCTTTTATGAACTAAAACTTTTTTACAATCAGGTGACGGTACAGTGATTTCATGACCTGCTGCTAAACTGGAACCTGACGTGATAAAGAACTTCAAATAGAACAAATATTAGACATATATCAACATCAATACGCCGCAGCATTATTAACCTTTGACTTTAACTTATCTTTCTGGGTAAAAATCACAGAAACATATAGGACAGTGTAACAATTTCTCGTAATCACTTTCTTGTATCTTCCGGAGTGTACGTTACTACTATTTTTATAGTAGCTCCCCAACACAGCGCCCTTGGTAGTATAGTAAAACTCCTTCTCGTATTGGGGTAATAATATTAGCACTGTATTATTCTTGTCCCACTGCTGGGCACGGGCCTCCTCTACTATTTAGAGGGGTTAGGCCTTAGTCCATCATGCTGACATAATGCGGGTTGGTAGACTTCACATACCTTTGAAATTCTTATGAGAATTCTCAAGTATGCAGGTTTCCTTACGATGTTGTACTCCGTTAAAGCAAGCGATAATTCAGAATGAATGCAGACGAACTTTTATATAAACTTTTATAAAAGTCAGAGGTGGATGCCAAATTTTGGGTTGGTTTCGTCTCGACAGTCCGTACTACATCCAATTAGGCTATCGCCGATATCGCTTACCTATTGGGATAATGTATATAATAAAACAGTAGAGTCGATGTGTCTGGTCCATTGCATGTCCCATGATGGCTATGCATCAGGTGCAGTGTTTCACTTTGCCGTGCCAGGATTTAAAAAAACTGAGCACCAACCAATCAATCGAGTGTGGCGCGATCTGAGAAAGGCCTTTCTCGAGTGGCTAATGGATAGATTAGGTTGGTAGCGTATATTGCTTATATCATCTAACAAGGAGGCCGGACATCATGGTGCTCTAGCCAAAATTGGCAACGATCAAACTTAGAGACGCCTTTTAAAGGGCAATAAAATTTGATTCGTGGTTTAAAAGCAGTACATAAGGGTCTTGATACATCGCTGTGTCGATAATCTGAAGTAGTTCTTCAACGTCGCCGGGGAGACCTACGTCGAGGTCGTGTGATAAGCACTTGAAATAAAGTTACAGTTGAAACTGGGCAAGTGCTGTTTCTATAGCAACCGTTACGTCGTTAGGATCTTCCAAAACATGGTTCGGGGGACAACAGAGAAAATCCTTATGTTTACAGATTTGATTCCATAATATTTTTCATACATCAATCAATGAATAGATCACCTACATTTTAATTATTTATTTAACCACAGTGAACTTTAAGGTTTCCTAGGACCTTAAATTCCCGGTGAACGTGACCATTTATCGCGTCCCGGAAATACTTTAAAACCGGTAAAATAAAACCGCTGAACAAGAAGATAAATATTATACACAGAAACACGGCATATAATGCAGTTGATAATATCATACATAATAATAAATAAACATACTAACATTCGTACATAATCCTGAGCTAAAATACGAGTCTTGTATCGTAAGTATTGGGAACTACGAAAGACTTTCGGTCTCACAACACCCAAACCCGAAACAAATATTTTTGGACCACATAAACATTTGTCTTAGTGAGGGAAGCTAGTCCGCGCCCCTCGTTTTACAACCAGCTATTTGCCCGCTGCGCCATGGAGGCTGTCAAACTGTCAACTGACGCTATATTCGATGTTATTAAATGTTATCGTCGAAATAACCGGTTTGTTAAAGGAATGGCTTCAAATAATCAACGATCGAAAGGTCAATTAATTAGTAAATTTTTTGAACATAATAATGAAGGTTGATATAATAAAATTTTCTATTATCAGCCGATATCAAACACAATTCGGCGGACGCGATATGAGTGTGAACTGATTGATTTTAACAATATAATAATGTACGCGTGTCATGCTATAGTGCTGAGTGTGTAAATATGTGCGGTTATTCCGTACACGTATTACATTTATGTTACCTCTATCCACTATCTACATACATT
Source organism: Laothoe populi (assembly GCA_905220505.1). NCBI lineage: Eukaryota > Metazoa > Arthropoda > Insecta > Lepidoptera > Sphingidae > Laothoe > Laothoe populi. Next base: position 23,488,037 of record HG992146.1, read on the forward strand.
CACGCCAGTAATCCTCGAAGGGAAGACAGAGGTGTATCCATTACACCCACTTTTCGCCGAATTATCGGTCCCATAATATGATAGGGGCGAGCCTATCGCCATACCGGGCACAGTTTCCAGACTCCGGGCTAATACTGAGAATTTCTAGATAGAAAAACCCAATATCACTTTACCGGACCCGGGAATCGAACCCAATTGCGCAATTACAACTGCTCCACCAATGCAGTAGACCATAGAGGTCATAAAAATGATATATAAAAATATATTACCAATTAAAGCAAGTGAAGTTTGCATCAAAGAGAAGGTTATAAAGTATCAATAAATATAAATTATAATGTAACGTATTTGGGTTAGATCAATTATTGTCCAATTACCTCATTGGTATCGGTACTAACATTTATGTTAAATTGTATTTGGATTTTGTGAGGCTAATCTACTTTGAAGATCACACAACATAAACTGTGAGTGTTCGAATGTGGTCAACTATGTATTGTAGATTTTTGAAATTGTAACTTCGTTGCCCGCGTAGGGGGAAAACTTATGGGTTCGCGTTACCAACGTGCTACACTTCGTCCAACCGTTTATTTTACTTTTGGCATAAGCACACCTATGAAGTTCTATAATTATCGACAAACAATCATAAACAAAAAATTAACTACACACACAGTAAATTCAAAGTTTTACACTACTGTCGGAAGTCCCCACGACTGCCTATTCTTTTTAACGGACTTCAAATAAAGGATGAGGTTAACAGTTCGTCGGAATCTTTTTTTGATGTATGTTCCACGATTACTCGAAGACGCCTGGACCGATTCAAGAAATTCTTTTTTTGTTTAAAAGGGTATACCTCCCAGGTGGTATCATTGGCACCAATTCAGGAACTGATGCTGGGATCTCAGAAAAATCGAGGGCGACCCTTAAATTTTATAGGGACGCATAATTTGTTTTTTATTGAAGTCGGTGTACTTTTATGAATTAAAAAACTTTTTATTCTGACACGATCCACTAACATTTGTGTGACATTACAAAAAACACAAACACATTATAAAAAATTCTTATCACTCTCACAGAATCATCGCACGCGGCCCAATTAAGAGTCAACGTACTTTGTTCAATATATTCGTGCGGCATTTTTATGATTAATCCTGTTTTGGCCTACCGCAATAAAAATAATATGGAATTAATTTTAGACCAGCAACGCTCCTCTTGCTTTTATGGTGTTTATACAATATAGGCAAATTGTTGTCTTTTATACTAATAGTTTTGCTAATTTTAGTGTAATGAATAGTATTATTTATAATCTGCGCTGGGAACGTAGATTCTACTATATATTTTTATTTTACAAACGTTTTTTGGTAGTCTCGCCATTTTTAATATAGATTATGAACGGTATCCTAAAGCGTTAAAATTGTCAAAATATCAATTTCGGTCGATGTCTTAGGAATTTGAAAGCGTGATAATTTTGCGTTACAATTGCGATCAATTACACCCAACAGTCACACACATAGTTCTGACCCCACACTAAGTAAATTATGTATTGTGGGTATCAAGAACTACGAGGGACTACGGTCCCACAACACAGACCCAAAACAAACATATATCTGTCCCACAAATATCTGTCTCTGGGCGGGAATCGAACCCACGGCCTCTCGTTTCAAAGCCGGCTACTCGCCCACTACGAAACGGAGGCTGTCAAATTGTTAATAAATAATCGGTTATATCTGTCCTTTACAGAACTATAAAATGTAGACTAATATTAAACAAGGTTTATATGAAATAATTATAAGTTACCAATGGCAGGTAGTTTATATAAACCTAGTTTAAATGAAATCTATATTTTATAAAAAGACCCATTAGGTTCAGACTTAATAGTTCCAACGTAACCAGACTTATAACAGGCGGATCCTTTGCTTTATTAATTCTTATACTTGTTCGAAGATCAGGATTATGAAGATTTTCCTTTTTTTGTCCTTTATCCTGGCACGTCAGGGCGACCGCACTGCATCTGATGGCAAGCGCAGTGCGGTCCTCCAACTAGAGTATCGAGCAGCGAAAGACGATCCATCCCCCGCTACTCAACACAATCATGCCGGCATGCTTCTTCACACTACGCCACGGGCAAGAAGGTAAAGAAGCGGTCGAGGGTCTATTGTCAGAGTACTCAGAAGTCCGCAAAGTGGCCAAACATTGTACCCCAACTCTAGACCCCCGAGAAAATTTCAGTTTAACATATTAATACCCTGTATAAAAATCAACCCTAACATTTGTCTCTACCGCAACTTTAAATCTTATAACTATTATCATAAGAACTAAATAGATTTACCTCAGCAAACGGTGATACAAAGCTGCACAGGCAAACGACACCGCTGTCGGCGAACAACTTGCCGACTTCAGCTACTCGCCTGATGTTCTCCTCTCGATCTTGTTTGGTGAAGCCGAGGTTCTTGTTCAGACCAGTTCTGATGTTGTCGCCATCCAGGCCGTAGGCGGGGATACCTGGATACAAAAATATTTTCATAGTAGCATGTGGCGGCCCTAGGAGTTAGTTTGATGTGTTATGGAAAAATATGAGTCAATCATTTTATTACAAAGGTTGTTCAGACCCAGCAAGGGATCTAATTTAGATACCTGATCCAGGCACCAAGCCGGGATACAATCAGGCACATAAAATAATAGCATGTGTAACTCCAGGCAGAAAATAATTTCCTTCCAGCTTTGGACATTTAACACAATTGCTTTCGCTTGCTAAGGGAATAAGGTAACAGAACTAGCTAACCTGGTTAATGCACTTAAACCCGCCAAATGTTGAACGGTAATTAAAATATGTGTTACAAACTATAGTAGGTCAACATGAAAAATAAAAAGAAAACTAATAGTTGGGTCACTTCATGGTAAGAAATTTCTATCGCCTTTAAACAACCACAATAGCTGAAGGATCATGAGTATTTTGTCGACCTTTTGGAAAGGAATAGAGTTGAGGAAGGAGGATTTGTGACACCACAAATCTCAATATACGAAGCAACAGCTTTTCAACACTATACTAGTATTACCAGAAGTGATCCAGCCTTTTCAGGCTGTAGACACAACTGCCTACAACATATTTACATTATTTAATGGTTAGTACTACTAAGTATTTATACTAAGTAGTACTAACCATTATTATATACTATTTATACTAAGTATTCAATTTCTATTGACGTCAAGCATAGTTCCTTAGTATTGTATACTTTTTTCGGAGATAAAATCAATGTTACGGACTTTCTGAGTTCTCCCGAGGAACTACTGGATCTGGGATCGGGGCCCAAAGAAACTATCCTAGGCAGGTGTACCTACCAAAAACCGCGGCGGCCTTCTGCGGCGTATGTGACAGACATGCCCAAAAAGAAAGCTAGAAGCTTAGAAAGCTTCGTATACCAGTGTAAACACACACGCCAGAGTAAGATCTTGAGTTAATACTTGTATAATTATTAATAAAACATTCGCATTTTAACAACCATGATGATTAAATTAAATAATGTAAATAAATAAGAAAATAATATATCAGGTGTCCTACATATTAACGCGTCAATTAATTAGCGTGTAACTCAGCACTAATTATCATATTTAGCTGCATGCCGAAATAAATAAAGTTTATCCAGGTTACACACGAGTCCCGGCGTCTGGTGCGCTCGTATCTCTCAGATAGGTACATAGTGTATCCAGGCGCCGACAGGTGGCACCGAAGAGCGATGGCCTGCGGTGTTCCACAGGGCTCAGTCTTGGGCCCTCTCCTGTGGAACATCGGCTACGATTGGGTGCTCCGTGGTACCTACCCCCGAGGTGTCGCTGTCGTCTGTTACGCGGACGACACACTAGTGACAGCGTCGGCCAGGTCTTTCCAGGAGGCCACCCTGCTCGCCTCGTTCGCAACCGAACAGGTGGTGGGCAGGATTCGGCGACTGGGCCTTAAGGTGGCCCTCAACAAAACCGAGGCCCTTTGTTTTCACAGGCCTCGGATTCGGCCACCTTTTGAGCCCCACATAAGTGTGGAGGGGGTGCGGATTCCCATCGGCTGTAAAATGAAGTACTTGGGATTGATTCTGGACAGCCGGTGGGATTTCCGTGCCCATTTCAAGCAGTTGTCGCCGAAATTGGTGCGGGCGGCGGGCGCGCTCGGACGCCTGCTGCCGAACCTGGAGGGACCTAATAGCCCTTGCCGAAGTTTATACGCTGGAGTCGTGCGGTCAATGGCCCTGTACGGATGTCCCGTATGGGCAGAGTCCCTGAAAGCCCGCTGCGTCGCCTTGCTGCGCAAACCGCAGCGTTTGTTGGCGCAGCGAATAGTAAGGGGCTACCGCACGGTCTCCCACGAGGCGGCCTGCGTATTGGCCGGCACCCTCCCTTGGGAGTTGGACGCAAAACTCCTCTCGTCCGCGTTCTTCTGGCGGGAGGAGGCGTCCAGTCGCCGTCAGGTGAGACTGGCCCCGAGGGAGATTGCAGCCCGGTTTCGCAGAACCGCTCTGGAGGAGTGGCATACCAGGCTGGAAAGCCCAAGTGCGGGCTTGAGGACAGTCGCGGCAGTGCGTCCTGTCCTAAAGAGATGGCTAGACAGGCGCCACGGGGCGCCTACGTTCCGACTGACACAGGTATTAACGGACCATGGGTGTTTCGGTTCGTTCCTGTGTCGGATCGGAAAGGAGGTGTCCGCCGTGTGCCACCACTGTGGCAACTGCCGCGAAGACACGGCCCAACATACGTTGGAGGAGTGCCCAGCCTGGGACGAAGAGCGCAGCGCTCTCAGAGCAGTCGTCGGAGGAGACCTCTCGCTGCCGGCCGTGGTGTCGTCCATGGTCGCCAGCCGGAGGTCCTGGCGTGCGGTGGCCCACTTCTGCGAGAACGTCATCTCGCAGAAGGAGAGTGCTGAGAGGGATCGGGAACGATATGATCCCTCCCGCCGCCAGAGAAGACGTAGGAGGCGCCAGGTGGACGACTGACCGGCGTCTCCCGCCCTGTGGAATGGGGGCGTTTGAATTCCACCACGGTAACCCCTGCCTGTCGTACGAGGCGACTAATAGGGGCCATCGGGGGTCGCGGGCGCGCAGCGGAGGGCTGTCAGCCCGTATCGATGCACTCCCAAATTCGGAGCATCGTGCGACCCCGAGATGGACGGCAGCGCGTGTGGTAAGGCCTCGTTCGCTGTCGTTGTTCGGTGCGCGGGGGCTCCTTAGCCCTCCATGGAGATGGGCTGCTACGCAGCACCGCGCAGGGGCGATTCCGGCTGCAATTCTAGCACTCCTTAGAATACCCCGGGATCGCTCCGTAAGCGCCGAAGAAGGCCACCGCGGGGTTTTAGCTGGTAGTGTCGGGTGGGTTGTATATAGGGGTTAGGGACTCGGCCCAGCGGCAGCACGGATAGCCATCATCCGTGCGAGGGGGATGCTGGGTCGTAAGACCGGCTAGTCCAGCATACCCGTTTTATTCTTAATCCGCTTCCCTCCGGAGCGGGCGGCAGTAATAAAACGCTTTCCCCGCGACAACAAAAAAAAAAAAAAAGGTTACACACGAGTCAAGACCGACGTAAATTACAACTGTAATCTGTTATGAATTAAACCATAAATTGGACACAATATAATTTCATTGAACAGGATTATTTATTTCTTAAGTATCAGAAGTTTACTAGTTATTAATAATAACGATGGCGATTGATTCGCGTGGACATATAGCTTTACATCAAAATTATATATAGCCGGTACTTCTGCTAGAGCCACGATGGAGGCAGTTTTGTCAACAGCATGAATGGTCTGGCTCGATCTGGTTATTATTGTTTTCTCACAGAAAACCCGATATCAAGTAACAGCATGCTGTTGCGTTTCTCACGGTAAGTGAGATATCCGTAGGCCCTTATCCACTTTCCCTTCTCAATCCAAAAGTGCGTGAATAAAGAAAGTGAATTCGCAGATTGTCCATCATTGTTGCATGAAAATCTGATTAAACGACTATCACTTATCATCAAATGACCCACTGATTTGCAGACTTGTGCCTGAATAAAAAAATTTACTCTACAATTCACGGTGTTATATTGGTCGTGGTGTATTGAACTTGTAGGGTATTTGACTCACTATCAATAGTAGCAAGGTCTGAGCGAAGCGAGACTTGAAAGCACCGTTAATGTTCATTTTCTTTTAGTTGAAATATGAAGAAAAAACATAACATTTACCTTTGGAAACCAGGTAAGCTTCAAGTGCAAACGCTATGCTGGTTTTTCCGGCACCGCTAAGCCCAGTGAACCATACTGTACTTCCTCTGAAAGCCCTGCTGCCGAGGGCTCTACCCCTCTTAGCTCTGGACACTTGATGCTTTTGCTCCACCACGTTCGTCGCTACTTGAGCACACTGCAAGCAAAAAGTTTTATGAGGATTTCGCCGCAAATTGCGAAGAGGATGTTTGCTTCTTTTATAGAATTTTAGAATGGTAACTAGTATTGTTTTTTTAAGTGGAGAGAATGTAATTTAATATTTCGACGGATTAAAAGAAATAAATATATATTCACCTAACTTAATTCAAGCTTTGTTCAATTTGCTCGAGATGTAATATGAATTAAAATGAGATTAAATCGTATGATTTCATTACGTAAGATTCTGAGAAACACCTCAAAGAATTGATGCCTGTACTATTAGAATTTTCCAAAATTACAGTCTTTATTTTTACTATTTATATACATGGTATATAGGCGGACTTAATGCCAAAAGCATTCTCTCCCAGTCAACCTTATAACTCTAATATCTGTGTTACTCTAAATGGAGAATAGATCAAGACTATGAAGTCATTATGCGCTTTTATCTTCAACTTGTGGCTCTCTTTGACACATTAAATTTATATCCTGATATTTTGGTGGCATAATCACTCCACCGATGTACTTACAACGCATTAGTATATAAACTCAAAATAATCTCCAAAACGGTTATCTTTGGACAGTCAATAACTTATGGTTTATAAAATTATCTTTTTGTGTTAATCAAATTGCCTATGTTATTATTTCCGCATTGTTTAAAAAAATACCCTGTATCCACAGATATTATTGAAAAAACAAGCAGTGAAAAATTGTTTCGTGTCCTTCACAGGCACAAAACTTGGTAACTGTAGTCAGATATTGTTCTTGACCTTTCTGTTTTATTTTAAACATGAAACCAGCATATTTCCTGCCTACGCACGATTTGACTTAAATAATAATAATTGCGTATCGAATCGTATTTACTACTATTTTTAATAACTGCATATTAATAGGCCACGGACGAACAGGCACAAACAACGTAGTATTTTTTTTATCACGGACAAAACCAGGAAATAATACGACTCATGCGCCATAAACACCAATCTATACTTGAATTGGAGACTGGACACAATCAAATTCGACCTTACACTGAGGTCGTAAGAAAATATTCTTTCCTAAATCATAATAATATAATTGTTTTCTATTAATACACTGATCGATCATAACATTCCTAGTTAATAATAAGCAAAAATAATTGCTAATCGTAATATTTCATGGAAATTAGACGAATTTGAATATTAATAGACATGCTAGTGTGCGTTACAGTTAATTGGTTTATAGCTAATAGATTATAACGATAGATTATAACTATAGATTGTAAACGTAACTTTATTTTATACAAATCGGAGCTTTGAAATTATTTATACTTATAAATATCAAACATACAAATGTGCTATTTAAGCAAAATATTAAAGTAAGTATTAAATATTGTTACCTATTACCATAAATATAATACTCATAGGAAGAAACCCAAATGAAATGGATAAAAAAATTACAAAGTACTGTAAAAGATCAAAATGATAATAGAATAATAAAACTAAATAATACAAAAAAAAACTGAAAATTGAAATGTATAATAAATATACTACAACCAATATTATTGTTCCACTTTTATGCTCTTTATAGCATTGGCATAATGCAAAGTCCTCGACACTGAAAAAAAATAATTGCTTTTGATTTCATTATGCTAAAAATTAAAGGTTATTTTTTTACCTACGATTGTAATAAGATGTTGATCACATAGCTGTCTAAATGTTTCTTAAATTATTTGTAAGCCTATTAACTTAAAAAATGCATTCTAAAATAAAAAAAAACACGCTTTAATAGCAAGCTGATCTAAAAAGTAAAAAATAATTCTATTAAGTTTGGTTGTTCTGTGGTTGTTTGTGCGGTTGTTTGTTTGGTTTGGTTGTTGTAAATAGCATGTTTTTTAGCTTTTTAAACTATAATTTATTTTTTGTTTTTAGTTTCAAAACAGCATGACTACTTATAATTAAAATACGCCTTTCCAAATGTGGACTTGCCACATGATAAAAAAATATGATCTAAAAATGATTTTTTTTATTGTCCTAACTAGGATACAAGGAAGTTATACTGCAGTGTTATGTACCTACTGAGTATGCTGTGCCTACATGTAAAAGGTTATAAACATAGCAATCATGTCATCTAAATAGTAATATTATGCATGTTAAATTGTTTGTATCCAGTTATGTAGAATAAATTTAAAAAAAAGTTATGAAAATATTGTAAGTATTGTCATCGTTGACACGTGTTGTGTATTTCAAGTAAATCGTAAATCGGACGTCTGGAAGGTGCTAAAATGACGTTGAAAGATTCCGTTACATACAGACATACATAGATACAGGTGAAGCTAATATAAAGCGTGTAAAAAGATACAAATTAATTCATTCGTTACATGAAAGACCGGAGCCAATATCGGTTGAAAAGCTGTAGAGTACATGAAGTTTGTTTGTTGTTTAATTTGTTGTGGTTTAGGCAAATTACCAACAATTACGTGAACAAAATATTGTGAAGGGTTTGACCGGCCTTGATAACAAGAATAACTTAGTCATGACTAATTATCATAAATGCACAGTGATTTTCTAGATCGGCTCAATCCTGAATAATACTTACTAATACTAATAGATTATAAATGCGAATGTTTGGATGGATGTATGTTTGTTACTCAATCACGCTACGACGGCTAGACGGATCTGGTTGAAATTTGGCACAGAAATAGATTAAAGTCTGGAATAGCACATAGACTTTTTATCCCGGAAAAATGTACAGTTCCCGTGGGATACGTTTAGTTTTTCACAGAGCAAGGGATGGGAAGGGATCGACATGATTTTTTGAATAGGAAAACAATCATGTCGATCCCTTGTTAACTAACTAACACTATGTGTTAGTTTAGGGATCAGAAAATGACATAGACCACTTTTTATCCCGGAAAAATTCACGCTTCCTGTGGGATAGCAAAATATAGAAATGTGTAATAGCTTAAGATGCTTTCATATACATTTTCTTCCAAAAATAACCTCGACACGGGCGGAGCCGCGGGCAACATCTAGGATTGCATATTTTTTAATTAGAAGATAAATAAATCCTGGTATCATTTTAGGCGGTTGGCATACATTGTCATGATACATAATGTGGCCCCAAATATTTCCTTAAATAGTTTATTTTTACTTTACGGTTAGGAAAAATTAATGTATACTGTCTGTAACACCTAACATACTTTTGATGCCTATACTATATCCAAAGAAATTTTATGGCATCCTTACAAAACAGGTTTAACCAGATTTTCAACTTTCCTAACAACAAATCAAATTTTACCGCGCTCACTTTACAGTAAAAACTGTATTTGTGGGATACACATTGAAATGAGCAAAATCCTCACTTTGTCGCCGGCGTATTGGCATTTAATTAAGAATGCGATCTTTCTAGAAACAGGATTATTATTTTTCTACTTGGATGTGTATGAATATATTCCACTTTAAGATTAATTCTTAGTAATTTTAAATTAGAGAGGTGAAATAACACTAACCATAAATTCCTGTATCATTTTATAGAAGTTATTCTATTTAGTGTATACTTACACTTCTAAGAAGAAAATATGATTGTACGTAATTTGGCAAATTTTTTGTCAGTAACTTATTTTTTCTTACAGCTATAGAGGTAATTCGTTTCAGATGATGGGGTTGTATAAAAGTTTTTTAATTCATAAAAAGTACACCGACTTCAATATAAAACAAAGTATGCGTCACTATAAAATTTGAGGGTTTCCCTTGATTTTTCTGAGATCCCAACATCAGATCCTGATTTGGTGCCAATGGAACCACCTGGGAAGGATACCCATTTAAACAAAAAAAGAATTTCTCGAATCGGTCCAGGCGTCTTCGAGTAATCGGGTAACATACATAAAAAAAAGATTCCGACGAATTGTTAACCTCCTCCTTTTTTGAAGTCGGTTAAAAAGTAGTAAAATCAAACATTGCTAGGTTCGAGATACAGAGGACTAATGTATTTTTTCGAGTTATCAAGACGTTTTTAACTTAAAGACGTTCTACTATACAATGAGACGTAAAACTTTTAATAGACCGTCTCGATGATGGCAATATGAATGCAGATTCTAATTGAGTTAATTATGGAAAACCAGGGTTTTCACATTGAAACATTATAGGGTAGAGATCAATATACAAATTTTAAAAAATCTACACATTGAGTTTAACAATTCTTGATAGTGAATTTGTTTGTACATTATTATTTTATGCGTATAATTGTTTTGTTTGATGAAGGCCTGTACTAATACAACACCAATATAAATAGTTACAAAATACCAACGTGTATGTGACAATACGTCCTTTCGAATCGACGAAGGACATTAAAGATATTTAAATAATGAAGGTCAAGAGACTGTGCAGTATGGTTTCTCAGGATTGTGAATTTTCTTTTTTTTATTCTGCACGGCAAACACTTTTTTTTATTCTGACCACACTGCTCCTGATCGTAAGCGCAGTACCGCGGCCGTCCAGTTAGAAGTAGCGAGAAACAATCTATCCCTCGCTACTCTACACCATCATGCCGGCCTGTTGTGTAGCTTCTTCACACTACGCCATGGAGCAAGGAGGTGAAGAAGCGGTCGAGGGTCTAGACCCTCTTCACCAGTAGTTACTCAGCGTGGTGTCAGCGTACTCAGAAAGCCGCAACACGGCCAAACATCGTACCCCAACTTTGGACCTCCAACAAAAACTGGATGTACACTGGCTGACCCCGGAACGCGACAAACTTCCGATTGCCACTATGGCGGGTTTTACACCCTGTGTATGGTGGTCGTTATATTGATTAAAGACAAGTATTTACCTATGTACACTGCGACTACACTTATAAATAAATAAAACCCAGTTGTCATACCTAGTCTTGACCCCGAGTAAGATATGATTATCTTGTATAGTAGGTATTAGAGATTACAAAGTTTCCAGTCTCGCATAACCTAGGCAAATTGTTGTGGATCGAACATTTGTCTCAGAGCGGGAATCTAACTAGCTCTCGCAACACGCAGCTATTTACCCACTGCACCGCGGAGATTTCTTGGTCAGATGCTAAATACAGTGAAATCCAAGTCGTCCGTCGAGATACGTTGCGTCTCTACGATTGCCAAGGTTATGGCAGCCTAAGGTTACTGTACATGCAATATGCACTGGCTGACCCTGAATGCAACTCCCCGGAACAAGTCACTATGGCGCATTTTTAGGTCTATAGTTGTTGCTATCCATTCCGATACAAATATGCCAGAGCAATTAAAATACATAAAACTAAAATAAATCTTAGCAATTAATAATTTGATCGAATTAATAATTTTTCCAAATATGGAGGCTTGTTAATAGCAATTTTGATATGTATTAGAATGATTGTTGTTTTTTATTAGTGTGTAAGCCTTCTACAAAATTAAATAAAATAAAAAAAAAGAATATTTTGATACAGTAAAATATTTTGATACTTTATGACAAATTCAAGGTATGCAGAAATCTACTCCGATTTAAATTAGAAAATAGAGAAAACTCAAGATATTAAACCTGTTTATTTTGTAATGATGAGATATGTACTTAAGTCTTTCTCATGAGTACACATAAACAAAAGCGCTCACGATTTTTTTTATTAATAAGGAGTGTACGGTAAAGCATTGCAGTCTTCAGTGAGACAAAGATGTCTTCATAACACCCAGCAATTTTACTGACTTGAATATCCTTCTACAGTGCGTGCATACTATTGCTCGGCGGCAAAAATATAAAAATCGGTGGAATACAGACGAAATCTTGCACGCGAAAGACCTACTACATAGTACCTAATTGATAATTAAATTTAAATTTAATGCAATCCAAAAATATTTAGCACAAGAAACGAGTTTCATGCTAACTATCGAGCGAATAAAAGTAATTCCATGAATTGCTATCATCTATTAGGAAATTCCAGAAAAATACACTTTCAAGACAATGTTTATCAAATTAAGTCATTTAAATTACATTGAAGTTTCTTCTACAATTTCTCAAATTCAGCCAAAACTAAACGAAGATAATATGCAAACAAGTGCTATAGTCTAGCGGGATGTGGAACTGACTAACGAAACATCCAACAGTGAAGCATGGAAAAAAATTAACAGTCATGAGTTGGATCTTAGTGCAAGTAGCTTTTTGAAATTAGGTATGTATCTTAAAACCATTAATTAATGGCGAAGGAAAACGCCATGGAGAAACCTTAACACCTGAGAATTTTCCATAAGAATTTCGAATATAAAACTGCTAACTCGCATTAATTCAGCGCGATATACTAAGACCAAACTTAAAATGCAGTTCAATTAAAATGCATAGTCGTTATTATTTATGTATTTTAACCTAGTGTTGTAAAAACACAACACTGTAGAAAATGAAGTTATATTTTACTATCTTATCCACAAAATTATGCTGGTGTTTCTCGGGTAATCCTACCTGGATTAGATAAGACGATAACAATCTTTCACAGCAGTAAATCATTTATTGACCGACCTTCAATGACCGCACACAACACACCAAACACGTGCAAATATAATGTTGTAAGTAATTAACAACACCGCAAATTTGATATGTACATTTAAACCTGTGGATGGTGTTATTACTGTTTGGAAAGAGCTTAGTGACAACTTAGTTGCTTAGTTAGCAACACAAACATTTTCAAATAAGTAATCCGACAGACCGCGACGTTTATAAGGGAAATGGAAGGGGAGAGTGATATTTTTAGGGAAATCAAATCAAAATTGATGCAAAGCTACGGTTTTCTGTAAGATCACACCGATCTTTCAATACTGTCAGCTATGTATTATACGAGGGTGGTCCGATAAGTACTTAGCCCACAAGAGAAAAAACTAAAATTTTGGAAAAGATGCGATTTATATCTAAACATAATCTCCTTTGAGTTGGATACACTTGACTCAGCGATGCTGCAACTTCTTTAACTCGTCTGAAAAATAAGTTTTCTGGAGGTCTGCAAAGTAGGCCTCCGTGGCGGCGGTAACCTCCTCATTCGATTCAAATATCTGCCCGCCGAGTGACTTTTTCAAATTTAGAAACAAAAAGAAGTCGCACGGGGCCAAATTCGGAGAATACGGTGGATGGGGCAGCAGTTCGTAGCCTAATTCTACCAATTTGGCTGTGGCGACGGCAGAGGTGTGAGCCGGTGCGTTGTCATGATGGAAGAGCACTTTTTTCTTCGCCAAATGGGGCCGTTTTTTTGCAATTCGCCGTCGAATCGGCCCAATAATTCGGCATAGTAGAACCCTGTCACCGTTTTGCCCTTCTCCAGGAAGCCGATGTAGATCACACCTTTTGAATCCCAGAAAACGGTGGCCATCACCTTTCCGGCCGATGGGACAGTTTTCGCCTTCTTCGGAGCAGGTTCGGTGCAGTGAAGTCCACTCTTTCGACTGTTCTTTGGTCTCTGGTGTGTACCAGTATATCCATGTTTCATCGACGGTCACGAAACGACGCAGAAACTCCTTCGAATTCCGCTTAAACATCGTCAAACACTGCTCTGAAGTGGTCTCACGGTTGCCACTTGTTGTCCGGAGTTAGCAAACGCGGCACCCATCTCGCCAACAGCTTTCTCATGCCCAATATTTTATGCAGGATATGACCCACGCGGTCTTTTAAGATGCCTACTGTCTCAGCTATCTCGCGCACCTTCAATCGGCGGTCTGCCAATACGAGATCATGGATTTTTTTCACGTTATCCTCCGTGGTAGCTGTTTTCGGGGCACCTGGGCGTGACTCTTTAAAAACCGACGTGCGACCACGTTGAAACTCGTTAAACCAATTTTTGACGGTCGCCATCGAAGGAGAAGAGTCACCGTACACAGCATCCAAGCGCTCTTTGATTTCGCTGCTCGATTTCCCTTCCAAAAACCAGAATCGAATCACCGACCGGTATTCCTATTTTTCCATTTTTCTCAAATCCGCGGACACGCTCGCTTCCACACGCGGTCAAAACAAAATTACGCGTTAGATTCAGCTGAAAATTTGACAGTAGCCGTCTAAGGGAATGTAATACGCGATAAAAAATTACTCTTGCGATAGTGGTGCCATCAGGCGGTGAGGCTAAGTACTTATCGGACCGCCCAGGTATTGTTGCATGGCTAGCATGGGTCTCCTCTATTAATGAGTAGACATCACCCATGTTGTAGGCAAAACCGTGGCTCTACTGCTTAACTACTATTACAGCTAAGAATAGCAGCATAAGTCGAAAAAAGGTGTGTAACCAACAAGTTGAGCAGTTACTTCGTAATACTTTGGATGATATGATTTTCAATATCTCGGTATACAAGTAAGTAGCGTGTGGAAATGTATAACGCTGCATTTCTAAGATATAAATACCACGTTACAAGCTTCATGGTCATGATTTAAATACCAACAAGTTCATATAATCTTCAGTGCTGTCAATAAACAGTGTATCAGAGTACTTAGAAGGCCGCAACACGGCCAAACATCGTACTGAATTCTAGATCCCCAATAAAACCAGATGTACACTAACTGATTCCAGGACGCGACGTACTTGTACGACGTACACGTGCCATTATGGCGGTTTTTACACCCTGTGTACAGTGGACGCTATCCGGGCCGATATGAATATCCCACCACCAGCGTATAGGTTCAATAGATAATTGTGGGTCCACGGAATAATTCGGTGTTACATAATTATTCCTTGATAATACATTTTACAATCATGTTATGTTAACAAAGACATTGTATAATAACATTTACCGACACGTTTTTGCTATTCAATTGATACAAAGGCGGCACAAATTTATTATAACGAAAATAAAAATAGTCTTTACATAAAGTAAAGTGGGGTTTACAGAATCTAAGAGTTCATTGTAAAAACCAATAAGGTTCACCGAATAAAACGAACCACATAAATACTCATGAGCATTCTTATCAATTTTCTGTTTAACACATTTTAGTTTTTTTTGCAGTCGGTATCTAACTGTGTCGATGAATGTTGTCTTAGTAACAAGTAAGAAGAAATTGTTTAAAATTTGGAATTAGCAGAAAGTTATACAAACAAGTAACATGACATTCAATGAAATAAAAATAAAATTTCTAGACCAAATTAATTTAGTGCTATAATAACAACGATACAGAAAAAATTCCAATTCAAATAGGTGTAAGAAATTCAACAAAAAGTGTACTACAAAATCAGACTAGAAGATATCCTTGAAAATTAGATTTACTATTCTCTATGAAACTAAACAATCAGAAAATATATATCACAGTTTATTCCACTTCAAGTAAATTATTTATTTCTGAACAGAATAAAACTAATAATATTTAACTATTTAATTTTATATAGTTTAAAACATGAATCACGGCAAACGCTGTTGAATGTAAGAAGTGGTTTTGTGCCCGTGAATTCACCAAACGGCCCAAGGTAAGACCAGCACTGGTAACTTATACCAGTACACGCTGATTTGAGGCCGTAGGCCGTTCGTTATAACCATGTTGAATTTTTTAGTTTATTGTTTAGTTTTAATTTAATTTACTGCTTATAATTAATATAACATTTCTTTCTATTGAGAAAGCGATAGATTTCAAACATCATCACAGAGTGCGGTACTTACGTTTCAGTAGATGAATTTTATCGATTTATCCTTGGGGGTTTTGTTGACTAAACTCTCTATCGGCTGTTGGATAAAGTAACTATTTAATATACCTAAAGTTTAAGTGCATAAAAATATTGTATTTTTATTTGTTTACATCGTATCATAAGTATTAGGCCATCTCTTCGGCATGGAGGAAGTAGTTCTATTTCAAGTCTGTAATTAATGCAATAGTGACTAATCTGTCATTGACCTTCCATTCAGTGGAATAAAAACTATATCGATCTATAGTAACCAATCAATAAACATATACATTTACAATCACGCCTGTAATCCCCGAAAGGTGGTAGTACACCCAGTTTTCACCGAATTTATTACGGTCCCATAATGTGATAGGGGCTAGCCTATCGCCATACTGGGCTCAATTCCAGACTCCGGGCTGATACTGAGTTTTTCTTAAACCAAATATCACTTTACCTGATCCGGCGATCGAACCAGAGACCTCAGCACAGCAGTAACGCATGCGCATTACAACTGCGCCACCGAGACAATATCAATAAACATATACAGCTACAGGTCCATTGACATGATTATTTCGTTTAAATCATTCAGAAGTGAATGAGCCATACAGGGAATGCGGAGAAAGTAAAATGTTTACGTAAAACAGCAGCCTAGCAGTCGCGTCGGCATAACACGCAGAACTAGTAACATACAAGAAAATTATGACACATCCAAACAAAATAAAAACGCGTGGGACATTTGCAATGTATGGGATATATAATAAATAAATAAATAACACCCAACAGTCACACACATAGCCCCAACCCCACACTAAGATACGAGTCTTGTGTTGTGGGTATCGGGGACTACGAGAGACTTTCGGTCTCACAACACACAGACCCCGAACACAAATATCTGACAAATATCAACTGCGCTACGGAGTCTGTCAATTTATTTATATATATATATAAATAATAACGGAACTTTACATACATCGAGCTGCTCTAAACTAATGTAATTAAACTTAAACCGTATATTAATTGTATGACCAAATATTGATAACCGATATTCTAAAAGAGCATCGCTAGTTTCTTGCCCGATCTTCTCTATCAAAACTACATTCCGAACTGGTATAGAAAAAGAAATGTCAATTTTAAAAATGTATAACATTTCATGGATTCAATAAATATTTGATTTAATATATCTTAAATTCAGAACAATACGCATAAAGATTAATTCAGTCACGTTATTTGTTAATTATGTTTTGAATTGAACTAGGTATTACAACATACTCTACATATAGATAGAGAAGTGAGAGAGAGTACACAGGTACTAATATGACAATATACTTTGTTGCCTAACAGCATTTACTGCACTGAGTATCTGAATGAATTTATGATTCCTTACAAAAAGCTGAATGATCGAAATATATGTGTATAATTGTAACAACACATAATATACATGCGTACGCATATTAAAACGTGCAAATTGCTTACTCGTTATTATTGTTTACAAAAAATCGAATTAAGACTGAATGCGCTACAATTTTTATTACTTAATCATGCCCAAACATAAAGAGTCAAGGAAACATAACAAGGAAATGAATTTAATTGTTATATTAATTACATAAAAAATAGACAAATGCTTGAAGATTTTTAAAGATAATTGGCCTTAATCCGTGCCATGTTTTTTTTCAATAAAGTTCAGCGAACGATTTAGGCATAGCTGTAAACAATTGTACGACACAGGTGGTTTTACGTTTCAATGTCTGGTTTCGACCTAAACAAATAGTCACGGTAATTCATTACCGTGACATAGACAAATAAAAATAATTTTATATTAAAAATGCTCGAAGTAGATACATATAAAATATGTATATATAGACACTTGCATATCAAATGCACGTATATCAAATAACATTTTATGATCATGCTTGTGCAAAAGTACCAATAATACGACCTCAGGGACGGCTAAAAAAGCGCAAGTTTTACGGAATACAGAAAGTTATCAGTCAATGCCCAAGACTGGACGAAGTAGAAACATCTAAGTAAGAGGGCAGACCCTGACACAAGCCGGGAGAACGTCAGGATGAATATAAGTGCAACATTTTTAAACCACTGGTAGAAATTCCTGGTGGAAATGTACCTTAGACTACCAGATTGCGTATGGTAAAGAACCCATAGTCATAGTGGCTCGTTCCTGAGATTCAATAGTGTATAAGCAGTTACTGCAGTCCGGTAACTTGTAGGAATTGTCCAGGAACATGACTCTCGATGACCATGACCCTTAGTGTACTGTAGTTAGACTATGGATTATACAATTTGGACCATGCCAGGGTAAAAAAGAAAGAGGCTATACGAACTACAATTGTCCAACTGTTGAATACTGAAAAGCTACTCGACTGCTTGACGTAACGAATACTTATTTTGTAACGCACTATACAATTAAGATAGGTAAGAGTCTCAAATGAATACGGTCTTAAATATCCAAATTAGGTTTCAGTACACAAGCCAGTCGCGAAAAATTAAAAAACGAGTGAATATAAAATCAAGCAGCTTCAAAATACACCAATAAAAAAGTAGCGCATTTACATTTAACAAAAATCTAAATTTAGGTCAAGGATACAAGGGATGTGTTATGTTTTGTGTAAGAGTTTTTGTGATACAGTTTCAGTTCGCCTAACTTATAATTGAATCAGGGTACGCTTCTCAGAATTAGATTTGCTACCATAACGATTCTGAACGGACGGACTGGGTTTGGCAGGGATGGTACCACTGTCACTAGAAACCACGATAATGTTGCAACTTGCTGTTCTATTCGGACGATGACTGAGTTTTCCGGCAGATAATTCTATTTATAGTTTTTTTTTACCTGGGTGATAAAACGAATAGGTCGCTTACCTGGTGGTAACTGTCACGGAAGTCCATTGACAGTTGAAATATTATCTAGAACTTTATATTAAATACTGAATGGTACTATATTGAAAAGATTTTCGAGAATACTCTCAATGCCAGTAATTTCATTAGCATTAGTATTTTTAACAATATTGACAAAGCGATAGAACAGACGGACTGTAGCATTCGTAGACTTCCCAACATCTACCACTTAATAAATTATACGTTACGACACGAATCAATCGGTTCTGACGGAAATACAGTGCTTTTCACCTAGGGAACCCAGAACGTTCCTTAATGTGCTGAAGAGTGTGAATACCTTGCATTTTGTAACCAAATGTAGGAGTTTGGTAGGGATACAGCTCAGCGTTCGTTAAATTCATTATTTTCCATTATTCCTGGACGGGTGTGTTAGACCGGGTAGTTGCCTACAACTACAAGCAAAATGGTACCACCTCCTTCAAGGGTACGGAGTTATTGTAGACGATAATGAGATATACTTTTCCGTGAAAACAACTAAGGTGGAAATAATTACAGACATAATATATTCCTGTTATAAAACACTTATCAAAGCTATGTTAAATTTATTGATTTTAAATATTTATGTAAATGACGTAGACATACCGGAAAAATTAGGAAACATATAAAATAATAAAGTTTATTTTATTTTGTTAGATAGTTTGATGATACGTATCACGAATCCATCGTATAAACCAATCGTGTTTGATGTTATATCACATTGTAAAAGTATGTTTCCAGAAACATTAGCATTCTACGACATTTCAACTGTAATTGTACCCTATAAGCGTGTTTTGACAGATTTCGCTTATAAGCGACAAGCATTTTGTTTTATATGATTTGATCAAACGACCATTTCATTGCTGCCGACCTTATATGAAAGGAATTAGAATGAGTGATACAAGGCTATTTTGGCCTCCGGATATCATTCAGCAAACGAAAGCTGCTGAATGATAGAAGAGTACGGACCTAACATTTAACGTCGTCTATATCATATGATGATTGTGATAAGACGTTTGAATTAATATTCATGCTGCAGAACGGTTTACAGCATGGCTCTACTGTGGACTACAATTGGGTTGTAATTTTCATGTCGTGATTTTGTCACTACTAATAATAAAGACAAAGTACAGAGAAGAACATAATTAACTCAATAAAAACTAGCCATGAGTACGACTGACAACAATCTAGTAATAGGGATAAACACAATTATTTCCGTCTGTAGAGCACACATGCATTAAGGCACGCCCGACGTTTGTTTTCATTGAACTGGCCTAAAATAGTATATGCAAACATGTATAAGTATATACTTCATTCCTAACTTTGATAATTAGCATACTGCACTAACCCGGGCTTAAGATCGAGTTTAACTTTCTCTTGGCCAAAAGTTTCAAATTATGACAGTTTGCCTTCGTGGTGTAAAAGGTGAGAAGCCGGCTGTTAAACCAGAGACACCAGGTTCGATCCCTGCACCGAAACAAATGTTTACGTGAGATCCACAAATATTTATTTCGGGTCTGGGTGTTGTGGGACCGTAGTCCCCGCGATACAGGTTTTATTTCGTGTGGGCTCAGAACTATGTGTGTGACTGTTGGGTGTATTTATGTTTTATTTTATGTAATTGTTAATCTTTGAATAAGATCATTATTATTTAAGATTAGGGAAAGTGTTCGCGTATTATCGATAGCCAAATTTATCTTTGTAATATAGAAATGGCGATTTCATGAATTCTACTGTGGAAATTAAAATGGACGATAAACGCACTTATCAAGATACTCTTTATCTGAAAGCATTATATAAAGGGAGTGCCGTTCAAATGTTCTTCGATAAAATCTCAAAATAATAATAAGCACGATAAGCGATTATCATCGGTAAGCAACAAGTGATGCTGACAAGTTTAGACGAAAATATTACATTTGATAAAACAATATGCTACACGTGATTCGAAACATGTCCTCAACTAACGGGATTTTTAGAAATAATTTACTAATAGCGAGTTCGTTCACTTCGTATTTTTAGAAAACAATTTTTGGTATTATTTTGATTTATGGCAAGATGTCGACATTAATTACATATTTAACATAAAATATTTTAATATAAAGAAATAAAAAAATTATATAAATAACATCGCAAATTAATGTATAAAAACACCGATGCACTTTATTGTGGTATGCTGGTGGTAGGATATTCGTATCCGCCCAGATAGCGACCACCGTACACAGTGTGTAAAACCCGCCATAGTGACACACGCAAGTGTGTCGCGTTCCGGGATCAGCCAGTGTATAACCGGTTTTTGTCGAGGGTCTAGAGTTGGTGTACGATGTTTGGCTGTTTTGCGGCCTGAGTACTCTGACACCAGACCCTCGACCGCTTCTCATCCTTCTTGCCCATGGCGTAGTATGAAGAAGCAGACCGCCATGATTGTGTTGAGTGCAAGGGATAGATTGCCTCTCGCTACTCGATACTCTAATTGGACGGCACTGCGCTTACCATCAGGTGCAGTGTGGTCACTTTGCAGCGCCACAATAAAAAGAAGCAGGCCGGCATGATTGGTTTGAGTAGCGGGGGATAGATACCATCAGGATATAAAAAAAAAAAAAAAAAAAAAATCAGGTGCAGTTACCACAACTTTGTAGTGCCATGATAAAAAAATGTTATATTTATTATGAAACATATGTATTGTGTGACGATGTTACGTATAAATAAAAAAGGCATTAGTTTAAATTAACAATATATAAAAGTGACATTATGGATAAATTATTTCTATTGCAAATAGCAGCGATAGCCTAGTTGGTTGCGGTACGGACTGTTAAAATCGAAAGTCATAAGTTCGAAACCAGCCCAAATGGCATACACCTCTGCTTTCGTAAAGTTACATGTGTATTCATTGTAAATTATCGCTTACTAACGGTGAAGGAAAACATCGTGAGGAAACCTGCATACCTGAGAATTATCATACGAATTTCGAAGGTGTGTGAAGTCGACCAACACACATTAGGCCAGCGTGGTGGACTAAGGCCTAACCCCTCTCATCAGTAGAGGAGGTCCGTGGCCAGTAGTGGGACAATTATTTGTTATTCTATTGTAAGTGTCGTAATTTTCATCAGCGATCTCCATTACTTGATTATAGCTAACGCATTTGCTCTTTTGGTCCTTCGAACTCAGTACCTAGGATCGACATTATTTACTATCAGTGATTTTATAAGTTATCACATGCAAGTCATTAATTTGATAGCATAATTGCTGACCGGCATGATTTTGTCGAGTAGCGAGGTATAGTTGTCTATCGCTACTTGATACTCTAACTGGACGGCACTGTGCTTACTATCGGGTGCAGTGTGGTCACGTTGCCGTGCCAGGATAAAAAAATATGATATAATATAGTAAGAACTGTGAAGTAAGTTGAAAAAGATAATAAATTAAAATATTACTCAATAACATGAAAATGGCCAAAGAATCCACACAGCAGCGTTAAAGTAAATGGGTTAATTGGTGCAGTAATTAATGGTTAAACAATATTTTAGACGAATGTTACAAGACCGGAAAGAAAGTAGATTACATTTAAGAATTATACATCGGTGAAAGGAGTAATGTTTATTTTTTTATTACTCTATAAATATATGAATATTATCACATGCAAATAAAATTATCACGACAAGTTACTAGACAAAACAAACTGTATACATAAAATTACCATAAAAAGTAAATAAAACTATTTACTTTATTATAATAAATCATTGCACTTATCGATAGGTTATTATAAAAGGCATCATATTATGGTGTTGAATCAAAACAAACAATGCATGTTGTGCACTACTAAGTACTAACCGATGTTCCGTTGCCATTTCCCCACTTTGCAATATTGTACTTTTCGAACGTATCGCACACTTTTTTATTTCTTAACTCGAGACTCATGTTGGAAATTGAAAACAAAAATATTATATCAATATTTCCCGCTAAAATACGAATGCGCTCGCAAATATAAAGACAGTCGGACCGACACGCACGGCGCCCGCGCCTTTCTGTTTGACACTGGTGCGTTGTACCAACGATACTGTACTTTAAATCGGTATTATAGTTATAGTAGGCTTTGGACTGGTACTTGCAATGCACGTCTATATAAAAAAAAACAAATAACCTAGGAAATAATTAAATGCAGTTATAAATAAAAAAAAATTAGGCCTTGATTTTTTTATTGTGCACCCATTCCCTGCCACAGCCTCAAATTTTTCCATTCCATTTAATCACGTAAATCGTTTGATAAATACAAGGAAACAACGCTTTGTTGTTGCTGGAAAACGATTATGCGAATGGTACTTCAAGACACTAAGTTTACCAGAATTTGTTTTTATTTTTTTGTTTAGTTTGTTTTTTCATTTGGCTGGAGGGCGTTTTGCGACAAGTGCTATGACTTTCCTTTGCCACTAATTGGGGGTAACAGCTATTACGGCAAGGCTATCGACAAAAATGCGTGTTGGCTTCCGGTGTGTAGCAGTAGAACACCGAGAACGATCATGCAAGCGTTAGGCACTGAGGACTAAAGGGACGGAATGAGTCGGAAGTGCATAGTGAATGAAGTGTCAGGATAGAAAAAAAAGAACATAAATATTATGTTCTTTTTTTTTATCCTGACACGACAATGTAACTGCACTGCTACTGATGGTAAGCGCAGTGCGGTCCAATTAGAGCATCGAGTAGCGAGAGACGATCTATCCCCCGCTACTCAACTCAATCATGCCGGCCTGCTTCTTTACACTACGCCATGGGCAAGAAGGTGAAGAAGCGGTCGAGGGTCTATTGTCAGAGTACTCAGAAGGAAATATAAATATGAATATATAAATGTAATATATATAATATGCACTTCATACATTAGAGTAGGGTTGCCATCCCCGGAATTCAAATACTAGGATTTTTAGTTTTTGATGTTAGAAAAACCAGGACATTAAAAACAGCACGCACCTTTTGCGAGCTGAGACGACCGCCTGGATCGTGGACATCGATTTTTTACAATCGGTAGAAAAAAAATACTTCTAGTGTACACAGTCAGGTCATAAGTATTGTTACACAGTAAAAACTTTTATTTTAGAATGCTGGCCACAAAAAAGTTTATTGAATTCGAATTTCAAATTGTTCATGAAAATAAAAATGTATACTTTTTAGAATTTTACTCATTTTTAAATATGGAGTGGACGCTTAAAGAAGACCGTGTTGCAGTAATTGCGTTGCATCGTTGCGGTTACGCGCCAATTCAAATTTTTGACATACTGAAAAATTTGAATATAACCAAAAGATTCGTTTATCGTACCATCAAACGATACAATGAAGACTATAGTGTAGATGACAGGTCAAGAAGTGGTCGCCCTCGGTCTGTTAGGACTCCAGCAGTGATAAAAGCTGTGAAGGCGCGAATTCAAAGAAATCCCAAACGTAAGCAGAAATTGTTGGCCCTTCAGATGGGGTTAAGCAGAACCACGGTGAAAAGGGTGTTAAATGAAGACTTAGGGCTTCGGGCATATCGAAGAAAAACAGGACATCGTTTGAATGCTCGTCTAATGGACCTGAGACTGAAGAGATGCCGCGCTTTGTTGAAGCGGTACGCGGGAAAAAAATATCGGGAAATTCTTTTTTCAGATGAAAAAATTTTTACCGTAGAAGAGAGCTACAACAAACAAAATGATAAGGTGTACGCACACAGTAGTGAAGAAGCGAGCAACCGTATTCCGCGTGTCCAACGAGGTCATTTTCCATCCTCGCTCATGGTATGGTTGGGAGTT
Organism: Laothoe populi; assembly: GCA_905220505.1. Taxonomy (NCBI): domain Eukaryota; kingdom Metazoa; phylum Arthropoda; class Insecta; order Lepidoptera; family Sphingidae; genus Laothoe; species Laothoe populi. The sequence goes on from HG992146.1 coordinate 23,512,658, forward strand.
TCTTATTGGGGCTTAACAGAGGTACATTTTTGTGAGAAAGGTGTAAAAACGAATGCAGTTGTGTATCAAAATACAGTCCTGACGAACCTTGTGGAACCTGTTTCTCATACCATGTTCAATAACAGGCACTGGGTATTCCAACAAGATTCGGCGCCAGCTCATAGAGCGAAGAGCACACAAGACTGGCTGGCGGCGCGTGAAATCGACTTCATCCGGCACGAAGACTGGCCCTCCTCCAGTCCAGATTTGAATCCGTTAGATTACAAGATATGCCATCACTTGGAGGAAAAGGCGTGCTCAAAGCCTCATCCCAATTTGGAGTCACTCAAGACATCCTTGATTAAGGCAGCCGCCGATATTGACATGGACCTCGTTCGTGCTGCGATAGACAACTGGCCGCGCAGATTGAAGGCCTGTATTCAAAATCACGGAAGTCATTTTGAATAAACTTTAGTGTCATAAGAATCTATGTTTTGTTAAGTTCATTTTGGTATATAAATGGTTACATAATGAATAAACTTGTTTCAATTATTTTATAACTAACATGTGACAGAATTTATGACCTGACTAGGTATATTATGAAATCACTCACATGCACTCATAGTCCAGCCATTCGAACCTAATCAGTCATTCAGAAGAACAATAAGAACATAATCAGATTTTTGAACAGGACTGTATTAGATCGTTAACCGAATCATTTCGTAGTTTCGAAATGGACGAAGATTGCTGAAGCCCATAACTTTTACCTTTGTACCTGTTTAGTGATTTCGCTCCAAAATCCGATTCGAAGATGACTTTGTTAAGGAACGGATGGTCAGTGTTGCTATAGCGAATGGGAAGATCTCCAGTCAGGCAGGTGTCGACCAGCCGTGGCAACCGTTGATAATCGGAACTTCTAAATATGAGAATCGCCGCGTAAAATTTTCTACCGCGATTCAGAATAGGGTGTTTGTGTTCTGCACCAGGAGAAAGGATAGTGGGCAAACATATTTATTAAATACATTTTTTTATTTTAAATGTATTATAAACATTTTATTTTCGTCATTAAAATTTAGAATTTTTAATCTGTATCTCTCGGTGCCAAAAACGTAGCAATACCGGCCGCCATTACTCGTGACGACATCGCACATAAACATTGCATCCTACGACAAATAAAATTGTAAGGAGAACATATTTTTCGATGTGTAAACGTGTGGAGATATGTTAATTTCGTCTTCAAGTCATCGATATGAATGGAGAAAGGCATCACAAAGGCTGCTAGACGAAATCTGCCACTTCTTTCTTAAAACTTTTGATTTTGTCACATGGATGAACAATTTATCGGGATTTAGTGTCGAGTCTTTACACAAAGGCATTGAACAATATTTATATGCTGGCTCATTCATTTTAACAGATAAATGCAAATAATTTATTATGTTGTTAGGTGTCACATTGGTCACGAATGTTTGTATATGTGCGATGACGTCACATAGAGATAATGTCACGTGACAACGCGTTTTATCGCGAAATTATATATGATATGAAAATAAAATCACATATTTTGTAAATGGAAAACCATGATTTGGTCAGTTTTAAATACAGTATGACTAAACATAAAGTAAATAAAGATGAATTTATTTTGCCTTACATAAAGGAAATAACCTCCAGATATCTCTTTTATAATCAGAAACGCAACTTCAAATTGGTTTTCTGGTTTTCTACAACACACTAAACGTGTTTGAAACATACAGTGTGGTGTGAGACTGAGTAGAACTGCGTATATTATTTAAGAAATATTTGAACAAAAAGAACATAATTTATGTATTAATATTAAATTATTATATTAATTAAAATTAAATATTATAATTAAATATTAATTAAAATCTAAATAAGTAAATATATTATAGAAATAAAATATTATACAAGTAAATCTACTATTTACCTAACTAATTAATATGGACAATATGGAATAATGATATGTAAGTATGTTAGAGTTGCCAACCGTCCTGTTTTCCCAGGACATGTCCTGGTTTTGAGAGTGTCAGGACACTCTCAGAGGGTGTCCTGGATAGTTTTTAAACAGCGTCCTGGATTTTTAAAGCCACCTGATAAGGTCCAGTATGTTAAAAATCGCACACCACTTTTGCAATTCATACTTAAGGGGCAGCCTCTCGGCTCGCAAGTGTTCACACTATTTAAAAAAAGATGCATCCTGTGTTTTTAACTGAATTGTCCTGGTTTTTCTAATATCAAATCCTAGTATTTGAGTTCCAGGGTTGTTAACCCTAAATGTACCTTGTTACATGAGAATGCAATGCTCCAAATGTATGATGTACAAACATTAAGATACAATCATTTCTTAGGTGAATGCAGAATTAATTTAATGACTAAGTAAATAATGGCTAGATTGCCAGTAAGCTGTAAGAAAGGACCCTTTGGCAGCACTACACATAACAGCTGCAAACAATAGGAAAACTATGAGAAAGCTCTTTTATATACACTTTAAACAAACTTTTAATGTCTTTCATCACAATAGTATAATAAACCCAAATGAATATGTTAGAAATTATAGTTCACAGCACAAACAATTCTGACTGAGTTTAAATAAAGCAAACTTTGTATAAAATGTGTTTGTTGACTTTATTACCAGCAATTTATTAATACCAGATCTGATAAGATTGTGTGTGGCTGGAAATGGAAGTATTTTTGCCTATATAGATTCACACAATTAAGCTGAACCAGACAAACTCGCCTATCAAATGTTGTAAAGTACTAATATACTATAACCTAATAAATAAATACATCCAGTTTTTGTTGGGGTCTAGAGTTGGGTGTGATGCTTAGATGTGTTGTGACCTTCTGAGTACTCTGACACTAGAACCTGCACTGCTTCTTCACCACCTTGTCCCAAAGTGTAGTGTGAAGAAGCTACACAGCAGGCCGGCATGATTGTGTTGAGTAGCAAGGTATAGATTGTTTCTTGCTACTCAATACATTAATTGGACGGCACTGCGCTTACCATCAGGTGCAGTGTGGTCACTTTGCCATGTCAGGATAAAAAAAATACATTTAATTGTTTTTCAAAAATAAATATTTATATGTGTGATGTTAATGCAGTGTGATTATATGAGGTTTAAGATAACAACAATTGCCAATCGATCATAAATCACTAAAAGCACGTAATTTAATGTTTTATCTATAGATATTCAATCAATTAATAGTTACCGCAGAAAATGGATCACTTTCGAAATATATTGATACTACTACAATCTAAGGGATAAACTTAAGATGCTGCTAACGAAAAGAGCTGAGGTATTTATCTCTCTAAATACCAAATTAAGATATATTTAGAATATATTTCCTCGTTCATTTTTGTATGATAATATTTAGAAGGAACAAAGTAAAATAAATTTTCTTACAGTTTTTAATTTCTTCTTAGGTCCAGAGGGTCCGTCCATTTTAAAAATAACTGAATGTCACAGAACAAATGGGAAATAAAGTTTTGTACAATTTGTACTTTAATTTTGCGTTTAAAATAAAGACGAATAATATTCTTAGATTTTACAACAGGCTACTTTAGCAAACCAGTTTGTGTGAAATTGAAAACATAAAATTATATTATTTGACATTAGACTAGGAAACGAAAGAGAAAGAGAGATATATGAAGAATTTTAACTTTCACTGACAGAAGAGATTTTAAGCATTTTGAGATAAGTTAGCTAAAATCAGCATCATCGATTAAAAACATTTTAAAAAAGCACTCATTATAAAAAATATCAGGTACGTATTTAGGGTTAAAAGTATTGTGTACAATATTGGATTATTTAAATGATTACTATTTAATGAATAACATACATACAGACGGCATTGCCGAGTTGACGAACTCCTATTTTCAACTTGCTCTATTTCACCCTCTAAGATTTCACCAGATCCAGTAGCAGACTAATGGGGGGAGGGGTCTAATGGAGAGGGTGAAAGTGGCAGACCGCAGCTCCAGGACCTTGGTCTTGGAGGAGAGCCTAAATATGGGAAGTTCTGAAGATTTGAAGGCACCCATTACCAGATATTTTTACATACATGAATGTCTAACCAGAGGATATATGCCAATAAGTTTCACCGCCCTGTGCCGATAGTCCGCCGCTGAGCAAATCGATTGATGTGGCGATTTTCAGTAATACTTATTGATGTCACCATTCTGTAACGTCTAATCCTCATTTAAAGCAAATAAAGACAAAGTATTTAGATTTGGCTTACAAAGTTGCCGACATGTGGGAACAGTGGCGGCCTACAACAACAGTGGTGGTACAAGCGGCTCGCGCCCGCGCAAGGCGCCAACATGGGTGCCGGCAAAAACAAATGAATGAGCAGAATAACTGTGCTTGCCCCGCAGATATACCCAGATATTTGCTAGGTCTATCTAAAGCTATTTATTATTGCGGACATATACGGTACAAACTTAATATACGAACACTAAGGTATTGAATTTAGAGAGGCGCCACTTTGAGATTTCGTAGTCGTACCATGTGTGGGGAGTTGACTGTATGATCACTGCCCCTATAGTTATATCCACCGACGACATAAGTTTATACGCAAGAGGTTGTTGGGTCAAGAGAAGTCAAAAGTACTAGTAGTAGTAACTAACTCTAGTTTTAAGATTTCTTGTTGTAATATTCTTAGTTGGTTTGCAATAAAGAGTCTATCTGTCTGGTCATGATAGGATCTTGCTTCTCGAATACATTCGGTGCGAGGTCTCACTCCATGTGTAGGGTGGGTAAAATTAAATCCTAATTTTATAATATTGAATCAACGTTCGGTGATTTTGTCAATGTTGAGTATATTTGATAAATGAATAAATAATATCAATGATTTTGACTAGGCAGTATAGTCGATTGACTATAGCCTATCCTTTGAACGAATAAAAATAAATTACATTGATTGTCAATTGTCATCATATTAAAACGCAAACGCAAATAATTACATATTTTCCTTGCTAAACAAAAAAATTACTCTTTTAGGGCAGTGATAAGTAAATTGGCAAAATACGGCTTCTATATCATAAAGGAATTATTGCCGATACCAACATTCTGTCTGTGGAGAAAATGCCGTCCGTAACATCGAATACGGGCGAAGAACAACCCGAACAAAATGATCAGAAAATGTGGAGTGCTCTCAAACGTTATATATTACGAGAGAGACAGCGGAAAAAAGAAGGTACAAATAGATACTGATGTTCCCATGTTGTACAAATCGTGATCGACAGGACTGACGCATCCAAATTCCATATTTAACATTTATGCAGACAACATTTTTATCCCTATAGAGTAGGGTATTGTCAGTGTAATTTTTCTTCCAATTAAAATAGCATATATTAACCAGTGATAATGTAGCATTCAAATGGTGAAAGAGTTTTTAAAATTGGTCCAGTACTTTTTAAGCCAATTCTTTACAAACATACTTACATACAAATCTTTCCTCTTTATAATATTAGTATAGATTAAGGACCTCTAACAAAGCATACACATAAATTAAAAAAACAGTTACATCCTACATATTAGCATTGTGACATACTCCTTCAATTATAGGACACCATAGCATGGAAATCTACAATTTTAAACAGTGAATTTGAATATTATTATTTACAATGTTAGATCAATAATCTGTTTTTCTTGTGTAAAATAACATCTCATATAATATGTGATTATTTGTATTATCAAGCAAGGCAATTAACACTCACTGAGCCACACATGTTAAACATGTTTTTAAAACACTCTAGGTGTGGGCCGCAGTTAAAGTTAAAAATCATAATATGAAAATTAATTTATTTATTCTACTGAATACAGAATGACAAAATGCTCCAATAAAAGTATAATTTTACCTGCTAGGGTAATATTGGTCTTAAAATTAAAATAAATATTGTGACTTCATTTTTCAAACAATTTTGATTCTGTTTTCACAAGAGGGTTTCTTCTGCATATTATATTTGGTTGCATATGGAATAATGTACATAAGTAAACACAATAAACTACCCTATTTGATCACAAAGTAAGTGATATCATGACCTATGATATAATGTCTACACAAATCCCCATCCATAACATAACATTCTATTTTACAAAATAAAAGAATGTAAGAATTAGGTCTCAAGGAATACAGAAGTAATGATAAGTTCACAATGTGTTATTATTCAAGCATAAAATAAAGAGTTGTAATATAAATCCACAGAATATGAAGCAGAAGTGGAGGAGGAAAGATTAAGGAAAGAAAGAGAAGCTAGGGAGAGACAAGATGTCATGACACTAGGTATTTTCTTTTAAATCTTTTAACTTACACTTCTTACACTCTATTACAGATTTTCTTTATAATATGCCCACAGATAAATGTATCTATTATTAATATATATGGTTTGCTTTTTTTATGAGAAGATATTTAAATATCAATTTAAACTAATTTATGAAATACTAAATCACAAATTTAATATTGATTCAAAATATTACTTATTAAGAATTCAATTCATTAGTCATAAGAAATCTAATTTCTAGAGGAAACAAAAGAACAAATTGATCAATTGGAACAAAAATTAAAACAGCTTGAAAAGGAAAAACAACAGTTATTCATGCAACTAAAGAAAGTACTTAATGCGGATGATATTAGGAAGAAACAACAGAAGGAAACTAAGTGAGTCCAATTATATTTTATAAAAAACAGTGACTGTGGCTTACACAGATTTTATTGTTTCAATGACGTAAGCTTCACATTCCCACAGAATTATAACTGCAAAATTAAATGAATCATTTTAAAATAAATACATTAAATTATGTAAAGTGCTCTTTGTAAAATCAGGTCTAATGCAAATTACTTTCATACTTTTTTAAAATGTTTATATTACTTCAAAAATTACTTAATATTATGTAAATTATTAATTACTTATGTAAATTCATACTAAGATGGCCATGTATGCGTATATTTTGGGAATGTACTACTATCAATCCACAATTATAGCTATCCACTTTTTTTTCTACTGCTATCTTAGTGTGGAATTGACTTTATCTATACCACTAAATACTAATGAATAAAGTGAAACAGTGATCATTATAGTGAAATGCAGCCCATGAAGATGCCCATGGGCAACATCCAAATTCCGATGTTCCCGATGCCCCCCTCCAGTGGACAGGGCGAGCCCCCACCCACGCAGGGTAGGCCTCCGCCTCTAACGTCGCATATGATAAACAAGGTAATCAGTAATTATTGTAAAACATTTCCATTACAGTTAAATTTAATTAATGATTTGTTAAAATTAATAGATTTAAAAAACATCGGTTTCTTTGCCTGTGTTTCCCCAAGATTAGGCAATTACACAGTGCGTAGATGGAAGATTTAGAGATTGCGGTTGAAGTCATGCTATCTTGATCACACAGCTTGTACAGAGTATAACTGCAGACGTCCCTAGGTTCGTTTGGGGATCTTTTGCTTTGACAACAGTTTAATATACTATGTTCAAAACTAAAAATGTATACTTTGTAATCATAAAATAAAAAAAGACTTCAATTTGTTATGACTGGACAAAAAGTGGTCGGGAAAACATATCCAGTAGCTCAACCTTGAGTTTATGTCAATACGATAGGTAAACGAACTCGCTAGCGTTGCAGCATTGTTTTTATGTATGGAATTTTTCGTTCTTATAAATAGTAAGAAATCTAGTTTCTCACGTAACCCCTAGAGGCGCTGTGTATTTTGTCATATAAATATTTTACGTTGTCGCTAGCAAATATAATGTCAGCAAAACTCATGGTTGAGCTACAGTAGAAATGTAAGAAGGGGTAGGCAGAGGTGTAACCAGTACATCCACTTTTCGCCTTAATTTATTACGGTCCCATAATGTAACAGGGGGCGCGCCTATCGCCATACCGGGCTCAATTCTGAACTCCGGGCTGATACTGAGTATTTCTAAATAGAAAAACCCTATATCACTTTACCCGACCCGGGGATCGAACCTGAGACCTCAGCACAGCAGTCGTAACGCATGCGCAATTACAACTGCGCTAGCGAGGCAGTACAAATGTATTTTAATGTAATTTTCTCCATTATCAAGCAAACGGTGGTCCGCGGGCCGATACAGTCAGGCGTGAAGCGACCGCGTAGTCCGTCCCCCACGTACGCGCTGTACGCTCACCGCATGCACCAACCGCCAATGAAACACCAGCCTTATGGTGACCACAGTGAGTCCTGTACATGAACCAATTCATTATTTTGTTTCAATGATGTTCAGAATATAAAATGGATAGTAATATTAGCATACGGAATTGCAATAATAAAGGCTGTTGCAGAAAAAAGGTTCAATAATTATATACAAAGGTGCCACCCCCTTGCAACTTTCAGTAAGCTACAAAGTTTCGATGGATTATAGCATTTATTGTATCCAAATAATAACTCAGTGGCTTTAGAAACATGTATTTTAACAATTTACTTTTGAACTTGACATTAGATATTTAAATTTATAGAAACTAGATGGATGTTAATTATTTAAGGTCACAAAGTCAAATCGAATTTATTGAAGTATGATAACATTAAGAACTATATCTTTCCGTTTTTTTTGTTCCACTAACTTTTTATAAATAAAGAAGGCAAAGGTTCTCCACCATGCAGCTTTGTCGCTTTTTTAAAATCTGGGAAATCCCGCCTTTTCATTTGGCTACAGCCACAGCTGGAAAGTATATATCCAGTTTATATGAATCAAGAACCTCTTTTCTGTAACAGCCAGTATATTATTGAGACACACACAGATGAGATCAGTTTCAAAATAAGTACTTGTTAATCGAATAAAAAAAATACTGTGGCTAATAAAATGGTATACTTTATAGTTTTAGCATATAACACAATAATCTTTTACAGAGGTAGAGGATGGCCGCATGGGCCGCCAAATGGCCCGCGCAGTGCTATGGAACAGTGAGTTGAACAGTCGCTAGGTGTCGTCACTGTCGCTTGTCATCTCACTAGCTAGCTTTATGTACATCACTTTTCATTCCGTCGTACTTCTTAAGCCGTGGGATCACTATGCAGCAATTGTTTCGCAACATGTTGAGCAACGTTGCACAAAAGCGCGCGTCATGACTATACTTGTATACATCACCTCGTGTACCGCAATGACGCGTGCTCTTGTGAAATGTTCCCGTAAGGTTGTGCAACATGTTGGCCAGTGAATACAATACATACTTCGTTTATTTTTAATTTTCGATTCATTTCACTAATCGCATGTGAGCAGTGTCAAGTAATTTTCATAATAGTCTATTCAAAACTTTCTGTTTTATGTTGCTTCCGTTTCATTTAACATAGAAATTATTTTTGGCAAGTGTGTTTTTCGCTTACATATCTTCCATTTTTCTCTCCATTCGGCTGTTTCTTAATTTAATTCTTTCTTTCATATTAAATAACAATAAATGTTGATCTATTAATCTCATTTTCAAGACTTGCAGTTAACACGTGACATGAAGCTAACGAAATAACAAATAAACTCTAATCATCTTTTAATTCATCTGATCGATTAATCAGGAACAAATAACGATAAAACATACGTGTAGGCAGCGGCTTTTCTATACCCTGTCTATGGGCGGCGGTGACTATTTACCATCAGATGGGCCGTCTGCTCGTCTGCCTATCAAGGCACTAAAAAAAACGTGTTTCCAGAACAACCTCAATACGGTTCATCGGTGGGCGGGTCACCGGTATCGTCCGTATCTTCGGTATCGTCCACATACTACGCGATGCCTACGACCGGCGTGTCCGGAGTGTCCGGCGTGGTGGTGGGGGAGCGGCCCCCTCCCCTGCTGTACGCACACCACGCGCACACCCCTCATACCCCCCACACGCCGCACACGCCCCACCACGCCAACCTGATGTACCCCCCAGCACCGCCAGCGCCGCAGCATGTGTACCTGGACATGTTGAAGAATCGTGACTCGCAGTCGCATCAGGATCCCAAGAAGGATGCTCAGGTACCATTTACATTTCTACCGTACACAGGTATTAGTGTCACAACTGATGGCAAGTGATCACTCACAACTGGAGAGCTATTTTATTTTTATTTCCCACGACTTTATTGCACGGTAGAGCAGCAGCGATAGCCTAGTTGGTTGTGGTACGGACTCCCAAGACGAATGTCGTAGGTTCGAAACCCAAGTGGCATACACCTCTGACTTTTCTAAAGTTATGTGTGTATTAAAATGTTAATTATCGCTTGCTTTAACGGTGAAGGAAAACATCGTGAGGAAACCTGCATATCTGAGAATTTTTCGAAGGTATGAGAAGTCTGCCAACCCGCATTAGGCCAGCGTGGTGGACTACGGCCTAACCCCTCTCATTAGTAGAGGAGGCCCGTGCCCAGCAGTGGGACAATGTTTAATACAGGGCTAGTATTATTATTATTGCACGGTTACTGATACAAAACACTGTGAGGTAAATGCTGTGCAGTTTTTTTGGGCCTATTGTATTACAGAGATAAAATTCTTAAGTAACTGTAGTAACTTAAGTAACCAGAAATGGCCATTGTGGTTGGTTCCACATTACGTACCTTTGTGAACATTTTATTTAGCTTCCCGCCAGTAAAGAATCATTTGAAAGTACATATTTGCTCTGCACTGTGACCAACATCGGCTACGCACTGTACTGAGTGTAGTTACCGTGCCAGAAAAAAGGGTTTAAATTGGTGCAAATATTTTAATAAAATGATTGTTGGTTTCAGCCACAAGTGTTAATTGGGTTAAGTGATAACCACCCGTCAGTAAGTAGCGGCGTGGCGTACGCGCAGCCTCCAGTGAGTCGGCATCTCGCCATACATCCGCCGCAGCAACATAACAATCTACAGGTAAATATATATAGCCCATTATTTTAAACATTATCGGTCTTATTTATAATGAGTTATCGGAGCTTTATAAGGCCGTTAATAGGAGCTTGTTAAAAAATGTTTTTCATAATGGCTCAGTAGAGATAAAACGCATTTTTTTTTTATCTTATCCATCTTAAGTACCACTCTTTTGTGATTTCTAACAATACACTATTCCACTGTTGGGTACGGATCTCCCTTACTAAGATGTGTTAGGCCTTCATTAAACTTTGTAGAATTCACACACTGCTAAAATTCGCATAGAGAATTGTCAACTATACAGCTTTCCTGACGATATTTTTATTCAATCATAAATGCTCTAAATTAAAATTAACACACCAAGCTCAGACTACTGGTAGAGTTGATAGCCTACCTAACTATTTTTTTTATTTAAAATTTATAATTTTTTTACTGCCTGGATAGGCAGACGAGCAGACGGGCCACCTGATAGTAAGTACACCGCCGCCCATAGACTTCTGCAATACCAGGGCACAGAAAGGCGCTGCCTACCGGTATACTATATTATATATATTTACAATATTATGTATATTTATAAGTTATACACCCATAAAAGAATTTGTAAATCAAGAATTGAGTTTTGTACCTGTTCCATTTCAGACTGCAAAGCCGGGCAGTATAACGCAGGGCTACCCCGTCCAGCAGTCGAACCTGAACGTCCAGAACCCGAATATGTATCCGAACAGACATCGTTATTAGCTAGTAATCATCAGGCGGCACCCAGCCAAGCAGCCACCCTAGCGACCGCCCTACCTTCCACGGAAATACAGATACATGCGCAACCCACACAACACATGAAGGAGTTCATCGATATTTATCGATATCACATTTTATCGACAGACATATCGATGTCGATAAAGTGTTTTTTTCGTTTGAAATTCAATTCTGCTGAGCGGATTAGAAATCTTAAATGTACAAATGCTGAAATTAGCTGCAGTATTTTTTGTCGATATTCCATGGCCTATATTGTTGTGTATTGTTTGTTAATAATATTATATTTGATTAATGGCTGTGGCTTCAATTTAATTTTCTTATGAATGTAAGCGACTCCATGTGGTGTGTGCTAGCGCGCCCACGCAATGCTGTAAGTTCTGTGCAGTGTTTAAAGACAATTTTAGTTATAAGTGCAAATAACAATAACAGAGATGAATATTAGAGTTATTAGTTGTACAAAATGGTACAGTCAAAACAATAATATAATATCAAATATAGCTATTTAGAAGTTCAGTGGTACACATTGATTCATGATTTTTGTTTCTCATATAAATTTTGTGAGATTTTGTTAAATAATCACGAATGTAGACCGTTAACATGTGACTTTGTGTGATATAAAAAAAAATTATAAAAATAATTTACACCATCAATCGCAACATAATACATTCTAATAGAAATCTCATAAACTACCATGATTATTATAATGCAATTATACAAACTAAAGATCATACAAAGCATTTATTACAGCGGTACAATTGAAAGGTGGCTATACTGTTCAAGTCTTTCGCAATCGACATATTGTTACAATGCAGCGTTGATACTTTCTTGATGTAGCATCGATAAGGACGCGATTCAATATCGATACAACCGTGATGTAGCATCGATAAGGACGCAATTCAATATCGATACAATCGTGTAGAATCGATAAGGACGCGATTCAATATCGATACAATCGTGATGTAGCATCGATAAGAACGCGATTCAATATCGATATAATCGTGATGTAGCATCGATAAGGAAGCAAGTCAATATCGATACAATCGTGTAGAATCGATAAGGACGTGATTCAATATCGATACAATCGTGATGTAGCATCGATGAGGACGCGATTCAATATCGATACAATCGTGATGTAGCATCGATAACAACGCGATGAAAAATCGATACAATCTTTAGCATCGATAAGGACGCGATGCGACATATACCATCGATACGGTGGGTAGCGTATTCCCGCAATTCGATACTGTATCACGACTAAAAGTAGCTGTGAAATAGTTTTGTTATAAATTGTTTTGACTGTACTTATATTATATTCTCACTATGTACATTTTGTAACATAATACTTTACACTTACTATTATAATCAAAACATAGAACAGAGTAAAAGTCGAATTATAGTTATTCGACGGTTGTACCATAGTTACAATAATGTTTGACTCAGTTTGACTGCGGCCTACAGTGTAATAATAAAGTATTTTACTCATTATGAGTCGCAACACACTAGGTGTACTTTCCGCACTCCGAAAACGCTTATTTGGCGTCACATGCAGGCCGTGTAAAGATTGGCGAAAACAACAGGTGTGTGGGAAGCCGCATCCGTGTATAGATATATTTACGCACTTAGCTTGTTGCGACACATTTTTATATACCTTTTGTAAAACACCTGTTGTGTGATGGCCACATGTGAATCGTATAAAATCAAAATCGGCAATGTAGACTTATATTGTGGCAATTTAAAAAAAACGATAACTTGTTTATGTCAAAAGACAATTATGCGGAATATTTTTTATCTTTGGAGGTATTTTAATTAAGCAGCGTCGTCAATATTGAAAGAAATATAACTTAACGGTGCAAAATGGAATTTAATTAAATTGCCGTATTTGAACCCAACTAAGGGTAAGATGGCTGCCTCTGCTACTATCCTCCGGCTTAGTTTGCCATTTTTTATTTTTTTATTGTCACTTCGTGACGAATAGGGTTGTTAACTTGACAGATGCTTCTGATTGTTTGATAGCAAAAAGTTGCGCCTTTCTGCAAAGACTATGATTTTGAGGTTTGGACGATTGCCGCCTTTCGTTCTAAAGAAACTCTTGTTCTGAGTTGTAGAAGGGTTTATCTTTGATTGGCTTTTGATGGGCTGTCTTTGATTATAAAACGTTCCAATATTCAGTCAAAATTTTAATTTCCTATATATTTTTTTCGTGTTTGCCCAAAAACCTGGTTTTATACGACTCATACACGATACACACTTAAAACAGCAGGTGTGTTGTGCCACAGTAAACGTATTAAATGTATCGCTGTATTCAATAGAAATATAAAAATCACTATGAATTTATATGAGTTGATAATTATAAAATTTTGTGTATGTAAATCTTGTTACAATTGTTTATTGGATTAGTCAAAACAATATAATACCTATCAGCATAGTGTGGAACAGAAGAATACAAGATTCAAGTAATGGTGTCTATTATGAGTGTACTGAAATATAGAAACGGCTTTCATCTCCTTGACTGCTTGCGGTGGTATTTAGAAAATATATGAATGTATAAAATCATGTGTTTTATTTATTGTCTCTCCGTTTAAAGTGGTTGTCCGTTTAAACCTAAATGGTCGCCGCACAGCGCGTTTTCAGAGAAATTTCCTCCCGCGAACGCTCCGAATGTGGAATGAGCTCCCTGCCGAGATTTTCCAAGGGGACTTCAGTATGGGGTTCTTCAAGAATATAGTAAATAGGTTTTTGAAGGGTCGGCAACGCGCATGTGATGATCCTGGTGTTGCAAGCGTCCATAGACTGCCGCTTACCATCAGGCGGGCCGTAAGCTTGTTTGCCATCATCGTGGTAAAAAAAGTAATTTTGAAAAATAAACATTAAATTCATTATTTTAGATTATATGTAATAAATATAAAACAGGGGAGGAGGGGGTCGGTCTACTATTATTTTTCTTATATAGCTGGGAGGGGCTATATGAGTCTGGGGGCTGGTTTAGAAATTTTGACAACAGTTTAGAGAAACATTATTAAGGGTTACAGAACACAAAAAATGGGTGCGTGTACGCGTGTATACTTATAAAAGTCGTCAAATTGACTAGGTTTGTATATAAATTATTTTAATGAACGATGAAGAATAATATAAATATAAAATCGAATATTCTAAACAGCAAAAGTAAACACAATTTGGTTAAAATCAATCATCAGCAGCGGTTCTGCCTCTCTTGAGCCTTTTCGCAGTCCCTCGCATCAAGCAACACCGATGAAAGACGTTGAACGCAAGATGTAAGGCTGGTCACTACCGTGTCGCTTTCGACAATCTGACGCATATCTAAAATTACATGCTCAGTGCGCATATCAGCGATGACATCAGCGGGTGCACACAACTACGTCCAAATGTAAGGAATCCTGATGTGTAACTTGTACTATGTGTAACGGCTGAATTCATAGCGAAGCGAATCGCAAGTAGATGCACGTCCTAAGTTTTGTGTTCCTTACCAACCAAGATGGCAAGTTGCGGTTTTTCGCTCAACCGGATTGGCCTGCGGATGGTACTTAGGCCTCAGTGACTGTCTTATAGCAAACGAGTGGCACACTTGTTGCATGGTTTCGCTGATGAATTGCACAACATTATCGCTTATGATTCGCCTCGGTACTCCGACCTAAGGGAATACATCATTTACCAACACTTTGGCACATTCTGAACTCGTATCCTTTTCCAACGCGAATAACTATATAGAATATTTATATAGAGCTTAATAATATTATTTTTGTTTACCTTGTTTTGTCCAGTATATTTTTATGCACCTACCTTGTTCATCTCTGCATCACCCTAAGGTTGACTGGGAGAGAATGCCTTTGCCATTAAGTCCGCCTAATGCATCCCTGTATCCATGCATCCATATATCCAAGCATCCATGTAACCATCCATGTATCCATGCATCCATGTATTCAAGCATCCATGTATCCATCCATGTATCCATGCATCCATGTAGCCATACATCCATGTATCCATGCATCCATATATCCAAGCATCCATGTATCCATGCATCCATGTAGCCATACATCCATGTATCCATGCATCCAAGCATCCAAGTATCCAGGCATCCATGTATCCAAGCATCCATGTAGCCATGCATCCATGGGCGTATATAAGGGGGGGGTTCAGGGGGTCCGGACCCCCCCCTTAGCATTCGACATAATAAAAAATCGCGGAATATTGATAGCGGATAATATAGACGGCAGGCTATTCGATTTAAGTGACAATTTTTGCGATATTGAGTTATATGCATATTCGGAATAAGCAGATTTTTCTGCGACTTTTGAGCCTAGTTTAAATTTTTTCGTGTACTTTTGAGCGCTTAAATTAATTGATAAAACAAGGCTCGTCTTTTTTACAGGGCACATTTATTTTAAAAAAATATGAACAAATCTTACAGTAGTCGCATATGATGTACCAAAAGTACCTGAGTTCTAACATCTCATCTTGGTAATAAATAAGCAACATTAAAATAGTTATTTACCAAAATATAAAAATAAATTGACTTCACTTGACACTTGCATGTTTTGACAGTTGTTATTTAAACAATATAACATAAATGGATGAAAATCTACGGCAGATTTTCATCCATCCAAAGTATTTTCACTGAAGGATTCAATAAATGTTGTCAGTATGGTTCGAGGTCAAATATAGCTATCCTTTTTCACGTACATAAATTTATATTTTCCTAGGAACGGCACTATGTTTATGTCACTTTATGTATACAATATCAAACAATTATATATTTGTTTAATCTCCATGTATCAAAAGGATACCGGTGTTCGGAAAAAAATAATAAGTAGGGATTAAATACAAGCCAAAATTAATTTTATTTCCATAATATTAAAGTTAATAAGTAGAAGTTTTTTAATTTATAAAAATTACAATGACTTTAATAAAAATCAAATTATGCGACTCCAAATAATTGATTTAAATTGTATGTAATTAATTGATGTAAATGTAACCAATAATTTTTTGCTTTTTAGTTGTGTCTGGATTTTTTTGAAGGCGGTTTTATTTTTATTTAAAAAGTAATAATTTACATTTTTCTTTTTAGTGGTACTTATATAAAATAGGTACATTGGATAGATTACCAATAGAAAACACCACTGAAAAAGTAACAGAATAGCAAAATTCGCAGATTCGGACAACATATTTTTTCAAGTTATTATGGTTTTAAAGCCAAACTACTCAACCGATTTTGATAAAAATTCTATGGGACCAATCTGGAAGCATATTTTCTGTAATAAAAGAAGAATTTTCTGAGGTAACAAACATAAAAAAACACGTCGAATTAAGAACCTCCTCCTTTTTGAAGTCGATTAAAAAGGAGACGCCAACACGCTCGATTCATGAACGTAAATTAATCATTATCCGTCAATCAGTCATGTATCATTCGGTAGCCAACTACCGCCCGAATACTGGCCATAATCGCCCTTCTTTGACGAGCGTATTAAGCGATTTTTAAAGTTAATTTTATGGAAATAAAATTGATTTGGCTTGTATTTTACATTTTTCCGAAAACCGGTATCCCTGTAATACATAAGAGGTTAAACATTCATAAACAGAAACTAATATGAAATTTGAACATTGGTTTCATCGTTCCTTTTCGATTCATTCGTGTTCAAATCCTGCACAAATTATAATTTCAATATTTATAATTTTCCATTTTTAATTTTCTGTACCAAGTTATAGTTATCACAGAGTAAACATGGAAGAAAACCATTTGCTCCTGATGCCATAATATTATAAATTATAAATAAATGGTCACCGGGCGAGTATAGCAGTGATGCGTCGACTATAACTTTCTCGCTCCCTAAGTCGACGAGAGCGTTATATAGCCGAGCGTGACGGCTCAGTCTCATTCAATACCCACAAAATAAAGTGTCAAGCTCGCCTACAGAAGTTTTCACTTCAAAAATAGCTTGCGCTTCCCCACTTCCTGTTACGCAGTTCCGTCCCTTTTCACCAAATCACTCCCATTTATCTCCTCTTATTTTATGTATCTTCTACTTTGTTACTTTCGTCATAGTGAAATAAAACGTCATAATAATAAATAAAATTTTATTTTAATGTACTTAAAGTAACTATTGATTGTTTGCAACTGTTTTTTTATTAACTAGCGTGTTCCCATTCTATGTTTAAGTAATTTACAAATGACTATGATTTGAGCGTTTAGATTTTTAGCTTTTACCCGCGGACCCCCCCCATGTAAAAGCTATGTATACGTCACTGCATGCATCCATGTATCCAAGCATCCATGTATCCAAGCATCCATGTATCCAAGCATTCATGCATCCATGTATCCATGCATCCATGTAGCCATGCATCCATGTATCCATCCATGTATCCAAGCATCCAAGTATCCAGGCATCCATGTATCCTGGCATCCATGTATCCAAGCATCCATGTATCCATCCATGTATCCAAGCATCCAAGTATCCAGGCATCCATGTATCCAAGCATCCAAGTATCCAGGCATCCATGTAGCCATGCATCCATGTATCCAGGCATCCATGTATCCAAGCATCCATGTATCCATCCATGTATCCACCTAAGTATCCAGGCATCCATGTATCCACCTAAGTATCCAGGCATCCATGTATCCATGCATCCATGTAGCCATGCATCCATGCATCCATGTAGCTATGCATACATGTAGCTATGCATCCATGTAGCCATGCATCCATGTATCCATGTATCCAAGCATCCATGTATCCAAGCATCCAAGTATCCAGGCATCCATGTATCCAAGCATCCAAGCATCCAAGTATCCAGGCATCCATGTAGCTATGCATCCATGTAGCTATGCATCCATGTAGACATGCATCCATGTATCCAAGCATCCATGTATCCATCCATGTATCCAAGCATTATCCAAGCATCCAAGTATCCTAGCATCCATGTATCCAAGCATCCATGTATCCATCCATGTATCCGAGCATCCAAGTATCCAGGCATCCATGTATCCAAGCATCCAAGTATCCAGGCATCCATGTAGCCATGCATCCATGTATCCAGGCATCCATGTATCCAAGCATCCATGTATCCATCCATGTATCCACCCAAGTATCCAGGCATCCATGTATCCAAGTATCCATGTATCCATGTATCCAAGCATCCATGCATCCATGTAGCTATGCATCCATGTAGCTATGCATCCATGTAGCTATGCATCCATGTAGCTATGCATCCATGTAGCTATGCATCCATGTAGCTATGCTTCCATGTAGCTATGCATCCATGTAGCTATGCATCCATGTAGCCATGCATCCATGTATCCAGGCATCCATGCATCCATGTAGCCACGCATCCATGCATCCATGTATCCAAGTATCCATGTATCCAGGTATCCATGTATCCAAGCATCCAAGTATCCAGGCATCCATGTATCCAAGCATCCATGCATCCATGTAGCTATGCATCCATGTAGCTATGCATCCATGTAGCTATGCATCCATGTAGCTATGCATCCATGTAGCTATGCATCCATGTAGCTATGCATCCATGTAGCTATGCATCCATGTAGCCATGCATCCATGTATCCAAGCATCCATGTATCCAGGCATCCATGCATCCATGTAGCCACGCATCCATGTAGCTATGCATCCATGTAGCTATTCATCCATGTAGCTATGAATCCATGTAGCCATGCATCCATGTATCCAAGCATCCAAGTATCCAGGCATTCATGTGTCCAGGCATCCATGTAGCCATGCATCCATGTATCCAGGCATCCATGTATCCAAGCATCCAGGCATCCATGTAGCCAAGCATCCAAGTATCCAGGCATCCATGTATCCAAGCATCCAAGTATCCAGGCATCCATGTATCCAGGCATCCATGTATCCAGGCATCCATGTAGCCATGCATCCATGTATCCAGGCATCCATGTATCCAAGCATCCATGCATCCATGTAGCTATGCATCCATGTAGCTATGCATCCATGTAGCTATGCATCCATGTAGCTATGCATCCATGTAGCTATGCATCCATGTAGCTATGCATCCATGTAGCCATGCATCCATGTATCCATGTATCCAAGCATCCATGTATCCAAGCATCCAAGTATCCAGGCATCCATGTATCCAAGCATCCAAGCATCCAAGTATCCAGGCATCCATGTAGCTATGCATCCATGTAGCTATGCATCCATGTAGACATGCATCCATGTATCCAAGCATCCATGTATCCATCCATGTATCCAAGCATTATCCAAGCATCCAAGTATCCTAGCATCCATGTATCCAAGCATCCATGTATCCATCCATGTATCCGAGCATCCAAGTATCCAGGCATCCATGTATCCAAGCATCCAAGTATCCAGGCATCCATGTATCCAGGCATCCATGTATCCAAGCATCCATGTATCCATCCATGTATCCACCCAAGTATCCAGGCATCCATGTATCCAAGTATCCATGTATCCATGTATCCAAGCATCCATGCATCCATGTAGCTATGCATCCATGTAGCTATGCATCCATGTAGCTATGCATCCATGTAGCTATGCATCCATGTAGCTATGCATCCATGTAGCTATGCTTCCATGTAGCTATGCATCCATGTAGCTATGCATCCATGTAGCCATGCATCCATGTATCCAGGCATCCATGCATCCATGTAGCCACGCATCCATGCATCCATGTATCCAAGTATCCATGTATCCAGGTATCCATGTATCCAAGCATCCAAGTATCCAGGCATCCATGTATCCAAGCATCCATGCATCCATGTAGCTATGCATCCATGTAGCTATGCATCCATGTAGCTATGCATCCATGTAGCTATGCATCCATGTAGCTATGCATCCATGTAGCTATGCATCCATGTAGCCATGCATCCATGTATCCAAGCATCCATGTATCCAGGCATCCATGCATCCATGTAGCCACGCATCCATGTAGCTATGCATCCATGTAGCTATTCATCCATGTAGCTATGAATCCATGTAGCCATGCATCCATGTATCCAAGCATCCAAGTATCCAGGCATTCATGTGTCCAGGCATCCATGTAGCCATGCATCCATGTATCCAGGCATCCATGTATCCAAGCATCCAGGCATCCATGTAGCCAAGCATCCAAGTATCCAGGCATCCATGTATCCAAGCATCCAAGTATCCAGGCATCCATGTATCCAGGCATCCATGTATCCAAGCATCCATGTATCCAGGCATCCATGTAGCCATGCATCCATGTATCCAGGCATCCATGTATCCAAGCATCCATGCATCCATGTAGCTATGCATCCATGTAGCTATGCATCCATGTAGCTATGCATCCATGTAGCTATGCATCCACGTAGCTATGCATCCATGTAGCTATGCATCCATGTAGCCATGCATCCATGTATCCAAGCATCCATGTATCCAGGCATCCATGCATCCATGTATCCAAGCATCCATGTATCCAGGCATCCATGTAGCCATGCATCCATGTATCCAGGCATCCATGTATCCAAGCATCCATGCATCCATGTAGCTATGCATCCATGTAGCTATGCATCCATGTAGCTATGCATCCATGTAGCTATGCATCCATGTAGCTATGCATCCATGTAGCTATGCATCCATGTAGCTATGCATCCATGTATCCAAGCATCCATGTATCCAGGCATCCATGCATCCATGTAGCCACGCATCCATGCAGCCATGTAGCCACGCATCCATGCAGCCATGTAGCTATGCATCCATGTAGCTATGCATCCATGTAGCCATGCATCCATGTATCCAAGCATCCATGTATCCAGGCATCCATGCATCCATGTATCCAAGCATCCATGTATCCAGGCATCCATGTAGCCATGCATCCATGTATCCAGGCATCCATGTATCCAAGCATCCATGCATCCATGTAGCTATGCATCCATGTAGCTATGCATCCATGTAGCTATGCATCCATGTAGCTATGCATCCATGTAGCTATGCATCCATGTAGCTATGCATCCATGTAGCTATGCATCCATGTAGCTATGCATCCATGTATCCAAGCATCCATGTATCCAGGCATCCATGCATCCATGCAGCCATGTAGCCACGCATCCATGCAGCCATGTAGCTATGCATCCATGTAGCTATGCATCCATGTAGCTATGAATCCATGTAGCCAGGCATCCATGTATCCAAGCATCCAAGTATCCAGGCATCCATGTAGCCATGCATCCATGTATCCAGGCATCCATGTATCCAAGCATCCATGTATCCATCCATGTATCCACCTAAATATCCAGGCATCCATGTATCCATGCATCCATGTAGCCATGCATCCATGCATCCATGTAGCTATGCATCCATGTAGCTATGCATCCATGTAGCCATGCATCCATGTATCCAAGCATCCAAGTATCCAGGCATCCATGTATCCAAGCATCCATGCATCCATGTAGCTATGCATCCATGTAGCTATGCATCCATGTAGCTATGCATCCATGTAGCTATGCATCCATGTAGCTATGCATCCATGTAGCTTTGCATCCATGTAGCTATGCATCCATGTAGCTATGCATCCATGTAGCTATGCATCCATGTAGCTATGCATCCATGTAGCTATGCATCCATGTAGCTATGCATCCATGTAGCTATGCATCCATGTAGCTATGCATCCATGTAGCCATGCATCCATGTATCCATGCATCCATGTAGCCATGCATCCATGCATCCATGTATCCAAGCATCCATGTATCCAGGCATCCATGCATCCATGTAGCCACGCATCCATGCATCCATGTAGCTATGCATCCATGTAGCTATGCATCCATGTAGCTATGCATCCATGTATCCAAGCATCCATGTATCCAGGCATCCATGCATCCATGTAGCCACGCATCCATGCATCCATGTAGCTATGCATGCATGTAGCTATGCATCCATGTAGCTATGAATCCATGTAGCCATGCATCCATGTATCCAAGTATCCATGTATCCAAGTATCCAAGCATCCAAGTATCCAGGCATCCATGTATCCAAGCATCCAAGTATCCAGGCATCCATGTATCCAAGCATCCAAGTATCCAGGCATCCATGCATCCATGTAGCTATGCATCCATGTAGCTATGCATCCATGTAGCTATGCATCCATGTAGCTATGCATCCATGTAGCTATGCATCCATGTAGCTATGCATCCATGTAGCTATGCATCCATGTATCCAGGCATCCATGCATCCATGTAGCCACGCATCCATGCATCCATGTAGCTATGCATCCATGTATCCAAGCATCCATGTATCCAGGCATCCATGCATCCATGTAGCCACGCATCCATGCATCCATGTAGCTATGCATCCATGTAGCTATGAATCCATGTAGCCATGCATCCATGTATCCAAGTATCCATGTATCCAAGTATCCAAGCATCCAAGTATCCAGGCATCCATGTATCCAAGCATCCAAGTATCCAGGCATCCATGTATCCAAGCATCCAAGTATCCAGGCATCCATGTATCCAAGCATCCATGTAGCTATGCATCCATGTAGCTATGCATCCATGTAGCTATGCATCCATGTAGCTATGCATCCATGTAGCTATGCATCCATGTAGCTATGCATCCATGTATCCAGGCATCCATGCATCCATGTAGCCACGCATCCATGCATCCATGTAGCTATGCCTCCATGTATCCAAGCATCCATGTATCCAGGCATCCATGCATCCATGTAGCCACGCATCCATGCATCCATGTAGCTATGCATCCATGTAGCTATGCATCCATGTAGCTATGCATCCATGTAGCCATGCATCCATGTATCCAAGCATCCAAGTATCCAGGCATCCATGTATCCAAGCATTCAAGCATCCAAGTATCCAGGCATCCATGTATCCAAGCATCCAAGTATCCAGGCATCCATGTATCCAAGCATCCAAGCATCCAAGTATCCAGGCATCCATGTAGCTATGCATCCATGTAGACATGCATCCATGTAGCTATGCATCCATGTAGCCATGCATCCATGTATCCAAGCATCCATGTATCCAGGCATCCATACATCCATGTAGCCACGCATCCATGCATCCATGTAGCTATGCATCCATGTAGCTATGCATCCATGTAGCTATGCATCCATGTAGCCATGCATCCATGTATCCAAGCATCCATGTATCCAGGCATCCATGCATCCATGTAGCCACGCATCCATGCATCCATGTAGCTATGCATCCATGTAGCTATGCATCCATGTAGCCATGCATCCATGTATCCAAGCATCCATGTATCCAGGCATCCATGCATCCATGTAGCCACGCATCCATGCATCCATGTAGCTATGCATGCATGTAGCTATGCATCCATGTAGCTATGAATCCATGTAGCCATGCATCCATGTATCCAAGTATCCATGTATCCAGGTATCCAAGCATCCAAGTATCCAGGCATCCAAGTATCCAGGCATCCATGTATCCAGGCATCCATGTATCCAAGCATCCAAGTATTATTAGTATTATTTATTAGTATTATTTATTTATTTATTTATTTATTTATTTATTTATTTATTTATTTATTTATTTATTTATTTATTTATTTATTTATTTATTTATTTATTTATTTATTTATTTATTTATTTATTTATTTATTTATTTATTTATTTATTTTTTTATTTATTTATTTATTTATTTATTTATTTATTTATTTATTTATTTATTTATTTATTTATTTATTTATTTATTTATTTATTTATTTATTTATTTATTTATTTATTTATTTATTTATTTATTTATTTATTTATTTATTTATTTATTTATTTATTTATTTATTTATTTATTTATTTATTTATTTATTTATTTATTTATTTATTTATTTATTTATTTATTTATTTATTTATTTATTTATTTATTTATTTATTTATTTATTTATTTATTTATTTATTTATTTATTTATTTATTTATTTATTTATTTATTTATTTATTTATTTATTTATTTATTTATTTATTTATTTATTTATTTATTTATTTATTTATTTATTTATTTATTTATTTATTTATTTATTTATTTATTTATTTATTTATTTATTTATTTATTTATTTATTTATTTATTTATTTATTTGGGAAACAACAGAAGCAATAATACGTACAATAATTAAAAATGAACAAACAATAATACACATTCCATAGCAGTTTCCACATATTACAATATCACGTAAATTAACAGACGCCGCTATGTACGCATACACACGCGCATACACACAGATATTAGCAAAAAATATATATATATAACGTTTAAATGTACAAAACTATATACACACACACACAATGTACACATAATATATCACTTATATAACTGTATGTACTGAATGCAATGTTTTCTTATATTGAGAAGGAGAAAGGTGAAAGATGTCAATACAGTTTGGATCGCTTGATGTGATATTGTTATACAGCCGACAAGTTCTTTTAATAAACACATTCATGCCATAGTTAGTCCTAGAGGTATCGTTATTGAACAAAAACTTTTTACGTGCACTAAGTCGTGGACATCCGAATGATATCTTACTAAGGAGGTATGGGGAGTCAACTTGATACTTCATAATTTTGTAGAGGAACATTAAATCACGCTCAGTCCGCCGGTTCTTCAAGCTTGGTAATCCATGTATAAACTCTTTATCAGAGCGATTACGCCATTGGAGATGTTTAGTAAATTTATCCTGGATACGTTCTATTTTACTTATATATACCTGATAATTCGAGTTCCAAACCACCGAAGCATATTCAAGCAAAGGTCGTACGAGAGACTTATACAACAAAGTTAAAGTTGATAAATTTTTGAAATCTCTGGCAGTTCTGAGTACAAATCCTAACATACGGAAAGCCCTCTGCGTTGTATGGTTAATATGAGAATTAAAAACAAGTTTACTGTCGAGAAGAACCCCTAGGTCACGCACCTCAGACACTCTTGCAATATCTTCATTGTTTAGATTATATTTATACTCAATCATTTTTCTTTTTCTAGTAAAAGATATAACATTGCATTTTATGACATTTAGAAATAAAAGGTTCGTTCTACAATAGCTACAAAATCTATCAAGGTCATGTTGTAGATCTGAACAATCATTAATATTTGTAATAATTTTATATATATTTTATCGTCAGCATAAAGAATAACTTCAGATGATTTGAAACTTGTTATGACATCATTTATATATATATTGAACAGAAGAGGTCCAAGATGCGAGCCCTGAGGAACCCCAGATGTTACTGGCATGAAGGAAGAACAGAATCCTTTGACAGCAACAGCCTGACTTCGCTCTCTTAAATATGATTCCATCCAACGCAGCAGGTCTCCATGTATGCCAATTCCCTTCAGCTTCCGCAATAAAATGCTATGGGAAACTTTGTCGAATGCTTTTGAATAGTCCGTGTACACAACATCAACTTCATAACCTTTGTCCATTGCGGACGTAACAAAATCAATAAATTCACATAAATTTGATTCGGTAGACTTCTTACTAACAAACCCATGCTGCTGAGGTACTATAATAGGCTTAATTATCGGAGAAATAAGGTCACAAACTATTCGTTCAAAAAGCTTAGGTATAACACTAATTTTAGATATAGGGCGATAGTTTTTGATGTCATGTTTATTCCCATTTTTGAAAACAGGCACAACATATGAACGTTTCCACTTAATTGGCATAATGCCTGATTGTAGGGATAAGTTAAACAATTTATATAGTGGCAGTGACAAATATTTGTAGCATTTCTTTAAAAACAATGGTGGAATTCCATCCGGACCACTACCCTTTCCAATGTCCAAGGATTTTAAATATTTGACGACAGTAGCTTGTGAAATATACACTGTACTTAAGTTTAAATGATTGCTACTGTCCATAAATTCACAACCACTCAATGATGTCGCATCATTATGCTCAAAAGCTGACTTAAAGTATACGTTAAAAAGGTCACTAATTACCCTTCCATCTGAAGAAGTAACGTCATCTAAAAACATGCTATCAGGAAGAGTATTCGAAACCTTCTTAGATTTAACGTACGTCCAAAATTTCTTACTATTTTGCACTATCTCCTTTTCAATTTTCTCTATGTAATATTCATGACATTCCTTTTCAACTCTTTTTTGTCTCTCTCTTAATAATGCAAAACTTGAATAATCACTATGACGACCATAAAGTTTCCATTTTTTATGAAATTTTAGTTTTTCTTTGATTATTTTTATCAATGCTCGAGTGTACCAAATTGGATAACCGGATTCTATATCAATTTTTCTTTGCGGCACGTAATTACATATAAGTTCATCAAGGATATTACAAAAATTATCAACACTCTGTTCAATATCGTGCGCAAAAATACATGTATTCCAGTCTACGTTAGAAAGGGCTTCGTTAATTAGATCGTAGTCAGCACTTGCAAAGCTACGGGATACTCTTGGAGGACAGCGAAGATAATGTGGACTTAGATTGAAAACAGACATGTCTAAGGCAGGGTGATGGTCATCCTCAGATACCAAAGGTAAGACAGACCTACTGACATGACAGTTAACGTTACTGATAACTAGGTCCAACAGTCTATCATTTTTATTCTTATTAAAATTAAATTGTTCAAAGCTATTAAATGATAAAAAGTCAGACATTGAATTTGTCAACATATCATGCTTTGCCTCCCTCAAAACAATTGCGTTTTCTAGTCCTGAACTATACCACTGAGCGGCACAAATGTTAAAATCACCGATTAATAAAAAGTAATCATTAGGGTTTTATACAACTGATTGAGAAACTTGATCATAAAAATTTACTTCATCAATGTGTTGCAAATTGCACTGCGGAAAGTAACAGCAATATAATCTTAACTTTAGTATTTTACGTTTTTTCTTAATGAGGATACAAATAGAGGTTATATCTGCAGATTTCAAATTATCAGAAGGTGAAATATGTACATCTGTCACGATGAGACATTTTCTTGTGGCAATTAAAACTCCTCCTCCCATTTTATCAGATCTGGTTAAATAATCCCGGTCACACCTATATACATTGTATCTACTGTCAAACAGTTCCGTGTCGAATATACCAGGCAATAACCAGGTCTCACTAAGGCACACAATGTCGTAGTCAGATTGTAACATATTTCTATAGAATGTACTGGTTTTAGTGCGTAGACCACGCACGTTTTGATAATATATGTTCAACTGTAAACCCATAACCAATGAAATTTCAACCACACAAATAAGACCAATATTGTACAATGGCATGAACATGGGACTAATGTCGTAAATAGCATCAAGCGAACCAAATAGAATGACCCTCTCACAATAAGTAAAATAGAATGATTAATAACATTTGCAAAAATTGCGATATCAATAACTACAAAAAAATAATAGAAAAGTTTGAACAGTGTGTATGTTTTTAAATTACTTACTATAACTAATATGTTAACACAGTTATTACTTATAATATTTTTTTTAAATCATTATCTGAAGAAATGTGAATAAGCTTACTAGTGTCATTTTTACGTACCATCACTGAATAATTTTTTACCCAAATTATTTATAATTCTTATCTACAGCAATTTTTTTAGCCTTATTCAGTAATGACTTATTTGAAGCAGTGAGATGTTCATTGAAATAAATATGAGCTAAGTTGTTACTGTAGCCAATATCACACGCTTTCAGATCTTTAAGGGTTCTCAATCGAGACAAGAACTCATCTTTTTTATATCTAG
The DNA here is from genome assembly GCA_905220505.1 of Laothoe populi. Taxonomy (NCBI): domain Eukaryota; kingdom Metazoa; phylum Arthropoda; class Insecta; order Lepidoptera; family Sphingidae; genus Laothoe; species Laothoe populi. The sequence goes on from HG992146.1 coordinate 23,540,930, forward strand.
CGAGAAAGCGAACGATAACCGGCCTAGGTTTCTTGATATCTTTATTCATGTGCGCTACTCGGGTAAGAAAGTCAATATCAGTGTCAGTGTTTACAGGGCATTTAGCCTTAGCCGCTAATTGTGATATAACATTAAATAAATTCTCCCCACTTTTCTCAGGTAGGCCCACAATTTCAATATTAGAGCGACGCCCCCATTGTTCCTGTTTTTCGATCGAGGAATGAAGTATTGCAAGCTCTCCCGTAACATCATGAATTTTTGACTCTAATGAGCCTATCAATTTTGATTTTGTCTCTATGTCACCAATTCTTTTGGTGACGGAGTCGTACTTCTCATTGATAAAACTCACAGAAGCCTGCAAATGATTGAATTCCGCTCGGAGATCCTTTAAATTAGAGTTTACAAGTGACATTGCATCACTTATCTCTTCCCTTATGATAGAACGCAATTCATCCTTATCTATCAAAATGGGATCTTGCATTTTATTCGCATTGAGTAGTTCGATAGATTGTTCCGAATTGGAGGTAGTAATTTTTTTACCGCGGAGTGTGACTTTGCTATGATCTTCGTCGGTAAGGGCGGTATGTATTTTAGTTGCCTGCTCCAGTCGAATATTTGAACGGACTGGAGTATTGCTATTGTCAGTTTTTGGTTCCTTGCTAATACATTCCAAAAAACACTTCCAAAGTCGCTTTTGATCATTTTTCATTGTTTGAAACCGCTTTGTAGTAACGTTAGCGCATTCGAGGTCATATTTGTTAGCGCATTGTGTGCAGGTAAGAAATTCTCGGTTATTAACTGAATGTAGACAACCCGAACATTTATTATTAGCAGTATTCGACATATTGATGAATTAAAAATCTTAAAAAAATTCTCGGTGACAGTGATTTGAACACTCGACCCTAAAAACCGTACTGTTGCACGCAGACCGCTAGGCCAAGACTTCGATGTAAGTGTTGACGAAATTTGCAAAGTATTGTATGCAATATTTAACCAGGAAGTAAGTTCGTCTTAATGAGTTCAAAGTACAATCTATTGTTCAAACACTGTGATCCGTTGGAAAAAAATGTAGATTCAAAAGTTACACTTTAATATAGAACCGTACACTGATGTTTTTGCACTATTCTGTTGGTTTTAGTTAATATTTAAAGCACTGTAAGTTTTACAACGGCATATGCACTTTTGACAATATTTATTGATTTTTAAAACTGGAGAAGTTATAACGTGACTGTTCTTTAATGCGCCACCTGGCGATCCATGTATCCAAGCATCCAAGCATCCAAGTATCCAGGCATCCATATAGCTATGCATCCATGTAGACATGCATGTATCCAAGCATCCAAGTATCCAAGCTTCCAAGTATCCAGGCATCCATGTATCCAAGCATCCATGTATCCAAGCATCCATGTATCCAAGCATCCAAGTATCCTGGCATCTATGTATCCAAGCATCCATGTATCCTGGCATCTATGTATCCAAGCGTCCATGTATCCATCCATGTATCCAAGCAATCAAGTATCCAGGCATCCATGTATCCAAGCATGCAAGTATCCAGGCATCCATGTAGCCATGCATCCATGTATCCAGGCATCCATGTAGCCATGCATCCATGTATCCAGGCATCCATGTATCCAAGTATCAAGGCATCCATGTAGCTATGCATCCATGTATCCAAGCATGTATCCAAGCATCCAAGTATCCAGGCATCCATGTATCCAAGCATCCAAGCATCCAAGTATCCAGGCATCCATGTATCCAAGCATCCAAGCATCCAAGTATCCAGGCATCCATATAGCTATGCATCCATGTAGACATGCATGTATCCAAGCATGTATCCAAGCTTCCAAGTATCCAGGCATCCATATATCCAAGCATCCATGTATCCAAGCATCCAAAAATCCAGGCATCCATGTATCCAAGCATCCATGTAGCTATGCATCCATGTATCCAAACATCCATGTAGCTATGCATCCATGTATCCAAGCATCCATGTATCCAAGCATTCATGCATTCATGTATCCAAGCATTCATGCATCCATGTATCCAGGCATGCATGTATCCAAGCATCCAAGTATCCAGGCATCCATGTAGCTATGCATCCATGTAGCCATGCATCCATGTATCCAAGCATCCATGTATCCATCCATGTATCCAAGCATGTATCCAAGCATCCAAATATCCAGGCATCCATGTATCCAAGCATCCAAGCATCCAAGTATCCAGGCATCAATGTATCCAAGCATCCAAGCATCCAAGTATCCAGGCATCCATATAGCTATGCATCCATGTAGACATGCATGTATCCAAGTATCCAGGCATCCATGTATCCAAGCATCCAAGTATCCAGGCATCCATGTATCCTGGCATCAAGCATCCATGTATCCATGTAGCCATGCATCCATGTAGCCAAGCATCCATGTATCCATCCATGTATCCAAGCATCCATGTATCCATCCATGTATCCAGGCATCCATGTATCCATGTATCCAAGCATCCATGCATCCATGTAGCCACGCATCCATGTAGCCATGCATCCATGTATCCAGCCATCCATGTATCCAAGCATCCATGTATCCAAGCATCCAAGTATCCAGGCATCCATGTATCCCAGCATCCATGTAGCTATGCATCCATGTATCCAAGCATCCATGTATCCAAGCATCCATGTATCCAAGCATCCATGTATCCAAGCATTCATGCATCCATGCATCCAAGCATCCAATTATCCAGGCATCCATGTAGCTATGCATCCATGTAGCCATGCATCCATGTATCCAGGCATCCATGTATCCAAGTATCCATGTATCCAAGTATCCATGTATCCAAGCATCCATGCATCCATGTAGCCACGCATCCATGTAGCCATGCATCCATGTATCCAGGCATCCATGTATCCAAGCATCCATGTATCCAAGCATCCAAGTATCCAGGCATCCATGTATCCCAGCATCCATGTAGCTATGCATCCATGTATCCAAGCATCCATGTATCCAAGCATCCATGTATCCAAGCATCCATGTATCCAAGCATTCATGCATCCATGCATCCAAGCATCCAATTATCCAGGCATCCATGTAGCTATGCATCCATGTAGCCATGCATCCATGTATCCAGGCATCCATGTATCCAAGTATCCATGTATCCAAGCATCCAAGTATCCAGGCATCCATGTATCCAAGCATCCATGTATCCAAGCATCCAAGTATCCAGGCATCCATGTATCCCAGCATCCAATTAGCTATGCATCCATGTATCCAAGCAACCATGTATCCAAGCATCCATGTATCCAAGCATCCATGTATCCAAGCATTCATGCATCCATGTATCCAAGCATCCAAGTATCCAGGCATCCATGTATCCAAGCATCCAAGTATCCAGGCATCCTTGTATCCTGGCATCAAGCATCCATGTATCCATGTAGCCATGCATTCATGTATCCAAGCATCCATGTATCCAGGCATCAATGTATCCAAGCATCCAAGTATCCAGACATCCATGTAGCTATGCATCCATGTAGCCATGCATCCATGTATCCAAGCATCCATGTATCCAAGCATCCAAGTATCCAGGCATCCATGTATCCAAGCATTCATGCATCCATGTAGCCATGCATCCATGCGTCCATGTTGCTATGCATCCATGTAGCTATGCATCCATGTAACCATGCAACCATGTATCCAGGCATCCATGTATCCAAGCATTCATGCATCCATGTATCCATGCATCCATGTAGCCATGCATCCATGTATCCAGGTATTCATGTGTCCAAGCATCCATGTATCCAAGCATCCATGTATCCAAGCATTCATGCATCCATGTATCCATGCATCCATGTAGCCATGCATCCATGTATCCAGGTATTCATGTATCGAAGCATCCATGTATCCAAGCATCCATGTATCCAAGCATTCATGTATCCAAGCATCCATGTATCCAAGCATCCATGTATCCAAGCATTCATGCATCCATGCATCCAAGCATCCAATTATCCAGGCATCCATGTAGCTATGCATCCATGTAGCCATGCATCCATGTATCCAGGCATCCATGTATCCAAGCATCCATGTATCCAAGCATCCAAGTATCCAGGCATCCATGTATCCAAGCATCCATGTATCCAAGCATCCAAGTATCCAGGCATCCATGTATCCCAGCATCCAATTAGCTATGCATCCATGTATCCAAGCAACCATGTATCCAAGCATCCATGTATCCAAGCATCCATGTATCCAAGCATTCATGCATCCATGTATCCAAGCATCCAAGTATCCAGGCATCCATGTATCCAAGCATCCAAGTATCCAGGCATCCTTGTATCCTGGCATCAAGCATCCATGTATCCATGTAGCCATGCATCCATGTAGCTATGCATCCATGTATCCAAGCATCCAAGTCTCCAGGCATCCATGTAGCCATGTATCCATGTAGCCATGCATCCATGTAGCTATGCATCCATGTAGCCATGCATTCATGTATCCAAGCATCCATGTATCCAGGCATCCATGTATCCAAGCATCAAAGTATCCAGACATCCATGTAGCTATGCACCCATGTAGCCATGCATCCATGTATCCAAGCATCCATGTATCCATCCATGTATCCAAGCATGTATCCAAGCATCCAAGTATCCAGACATCCATATATCCAACCATCCTTGTATCCAGGCATCCATGTATCCAAGCATCCAAGTATCCAGGCATCCATATAGCTATGCATCCATGTAGACATGCATGTATCCAAGCATGTATCCAAGCATGTATCCAAGCATCCATGTATCCAAGCATTCATGCATCCATGCATCCATGTAGCCATGCATCCATGTATCCATACATGTATCCATGTATCCAGGCATCCATGTAGCCATGCATCCATGTATCCAAGCATCCATGTATCCAGGCATCCATGTATCCAAGCATCCAAGTATCCAGGCATCCATGTAGCTATGCATCCATGTAGCCATGCATCCATGTATCCAAGCATCTATGTATCCATCCATGTATCCAAGCATGTATCCAAGCATCCAAGTATCCAGGCATCCATGTATCCAAGCATCCAAGTATCCAAGCATCCATGTATCCAAACATCCAAGCATCCAAGTATCCAGGCATCCATATAGCTATGCATCCATGTAGACATGCATGTATCCAAGCATCCAAGTATCCTGGCATCCATGTATCCAAGCATCCAAGTATCCAGGCATCCATGTATCCAAGCATCCATGTAGCCATGCATCCATGTATCCAAGCATCCATGTATCCAAGCATCCATGTATCCAAGCATCCATGTATCCAAGCATTCATGCATCCATGTATCCATTCATCCATGTAGCCATGCATCCATGCATCCATGTAGCTATGCATCCATGTATCCAAGCATCCAAGTATCCAGGCATCCATGTAGCCATGCATCCATGTATCCATGTAGCCATGCATCCATGTATCCATGTAGCCATGCATCCATGTAGCTATGTATCCATGTAGCTATGCATCCATGCAGCTATACATTCATGTAGCTATGCATCCATGTAGCTATGCATCCATGTAGCCATGCATCCATGTATCCAAGCATCCATGTATCCAGGCATCCATGTATCCAAGCATCCAAGTATCCAGGCATCCATGTAGCTATGCATCCATGTAGCCATGCACCCATGTATCCAAGCATCCATGTATCCTTCCATGTATCCAAGCATGTATCCAAGCATCCAAGTGTCCACGCATCCATGTATCCAAGCATCCAAGTATCCAGGCATCCATATAGCTATGCATCCATGTAGACATGCATGTATCCAAGCATGTATCCAAGCATCCAAGTATCCAAGCATCCAAGTATCCTGGCATCCATGTATCCATGCATCCATGTAGCCATGCATCCAAGTATCCATCCATGTATCCAAGCATGTATCCAAGCATCCAAGTATCCAAGCATCCAAGTATCCAGGCATCTATGTATCCAAGCATCCATGTATCCAGGCATCCATGTATCCAAGCATCCAAGTATCCAGGCATCCATGTAGCTATGCATCCATGTAGCCATGCATCCATGTATCCAAGCATCCATGTATCCAAGCATCCATGTATCCAGGCATCCATGTATCCAAGCATCCAAGTATCCAGGCATCCATGTAGCTATGCATCCATGTAGCCATGCATCCATGTATCCAAGCATCCATGTATCCAGGCATCCATGTATCCAAGCATCCAAGTATCCAGGCATCCATGTATCCAAGCATCCAAGCATCCAAGTATCCAGGCATCCTAATAGCTATGCATCCATGTAGACATGCATGTATCCAAGCATGTATCCAAGCATCCAAGTATCCAAGCATCCAAGTATCCTGGCATCCATGTATCCAAGCATCCAAGTATCCAGGCATCCATGTATCCAAGCATCCATGTAGCCATGCATCCATGTATCCAAGCATCCATGTATCCAAGCATCCATGTATCCAAGCATTCATGCATCCATGTATCCATGCATCCATGTAGCCATGCATCCATGGTTCCAGGTATTCATGTATCCAAGCATCCATGTATCCAAGCATCCATGTATCCAAGCATTCATGCATCCATGTATCCATGCATCCATGTAGCCATGCATCCATGTATCCATCCATGTATCCAAGTATCCAGGCATCCATGTATCCAAGCATCCAAGTATCCAGGCATCGATGTATCCTGGCATCTATGTATCCAAGCATCCATGTATCCAAGCAATCAAGTATCCAGGCATCCATGTATCCAAGCATCCAAGTATCCAGGCATCCATGTATCCACCTAAGTAGCCAGGCATCCATGCATCCATGTAGCTATGCATCCATGTATCCAAGCATCCAAGTATCCATGTAGCCATGCATCCATGCGTCCATGTTGCTATGCATCCATGTAGCTATGCATCCATGTAGCCATGCAACCATGTATCCAGGCATCCATGTATCCAAGCATCCATGTATCCAGGCATCCATGTATCCAAGCATCAAAGTATCCAGGCATCCATGTATCCTGGCATCAAGCATCCATGTATCCATGTAGCCATGCATCCATGCATCCATGTAGCTATGCATCCATGTATCCAAGTATCCAGGCATCCATGTAGCCATGCATCCATGTATCCATGTAGCCATGCATCCACGTAGCTATGTATCCATGTAGCTATGCATCCATGCAGCTATACATTCATGTAGCTATGCATCCATGTAGCTATGCATCCATGTAGCCATGCATCCATGTATCCAAGCATCCATGTATCCAGGCATCCATGTATCCAAGCATCCAAGTATCCAGGCATCCATGTAGCTATGCATCCATGTAGCCATGCACCCATGTATCCAAGCATCCATGTATCCTTCCATGTATCCAAGCATGTATCCAAGCATCCAAGTATCCAGGCATCCATATAGCTATGCATCCATGTAGACATGCATGTATCCAAGCATGTATCCAAGCATCCAAGTATCCAAGCATCCAAGTATCCTGGCATCCATGTATCCATGCATCCATGTAGCCATGCATCCAAGTATCCATCCATGTATCCAAGCATATATCCAAGCATCCAAGTATCCAAGCATCCAAGTATCCAGGCATCCATGTATCCAAGCATCCATGTATCAGGCGTCCATGTATCCAAGCATCCAAGGATCCAGGCATTCATGTAGCTATGCATCCATGTAGCCATGCATCCATGTATCCAAGCATCTATGTATCCATCCATGTATCCAAGCATCCAAGTATCCAGGCATCCATGTATCCAAGCATCCAAGTATCCAGGCACCCATGTATCCAAGCATCCAGGCATCCATATAGCTATGCATCCATGTAGACATGCATCCATGTAGACATGCATGTATCCAAGCATCCATGTATCCAAGCATCCAAGTATCCAGGCATCCATGTATCCCAGCATCCATGTAGCTATGCATCCATGTATCCAAGCATCCATGTATCCAAGCATCCATGTATCCAAGCATTCATGCATCCATGTATCCAGGCATCCAATTATCCAGGCATCCATGTAGCTATGCATCCATGTAGCCATGCATCCATGTATCCAGGCATCCATGTATCCAAGCATCCATGTATCCCAGCATCCAAGTATCCAGGCATCCATGTATCCAAGCATCCATGTATCCAAGCATCCAAGTATCCAGGCATCCATGTATCCCAGCATCCAATTAGCTATGCATCCATGTATCCAAGCATCCATTTATCCAAGCATCCAAGTATCCATGTATCCAAGCATGAATCCAAGCATCCAAGCATTCATGCATCCATGTATCCATGTAGCCAAGCATCCATGTAGCCATGCATTCATGTAGCTATGCATACATGTGGCCATGCATCCATGTATCCAAGCATCCAAGTATCCAGGCATCCATGTATCCAAGCATTCATGCATCCATGTAGCCATGCATCCATGCGTCCATGTTGCTATGCATCCATGTAGCTATGCATCCATGTAGCCATGCAACCATGTATCCAGGCATCCATGTATCCAAGCATTCATGCATCCATGTATCCATGCATCCATGTAGCCATGCATCCATGTATCCAGGTATTCATGTGTCCAAGCATCCATGTATCCAAGCATCCATGTATCCAAGCATTCATGCATCCATGTATCCATGCATCCATGTAGCCATGCATCCATGTATCCAGGTATTCATGTATCGAAGCATCCATGTATCCAAGCATCCATGTATCCAAGCATTCATGCATCCATGTATCCATGCATCCATGTAGCCATGCATCCATGTATCCATCCATGTATCCAAGTATCCAGGCATCCATGTATCCAAGCATCCAAGTATCCAGGCATCTATGTATCCCGCACCCATGTATCCAAGCATCCAAGCATCCAAGTATCCAGGCATCCATATAGCTATGCATCCATGTAGACATGCATCCATGTATCCAAGCATCCATGTATCCAAGCATCCATGTATCCAAGCATTCATGCATCCATGTATCCATGCATCCATGTAGCCATGCATCCATGTATCCAAGTATTCAGGCATCCATGTATCCAAGCATCCAAGTATCCAAGCATCCAAGTATCCAAGCATCCAAGTATCCAGGCATTCATGTATCCAGGCATTCATGTAGCCATGCATCCATGTATCCAGGCATTCATGCATCCATGTATCCATGCATCCATGTAGCCATGCATCCATGTATCCAGGTATTCATGTATCCAAGCATCCATGTATCCAAGCATCCATGTATCCAAGCATTCATGCATCCATGTATCCATGCATCCATGTAGCCATGCATCCATGTATCCATCCATGTATCCAAGTATCCAGGCATCCATGTATCCAAGCATCCAAGTATCCAGGCATCTATGTATCCAGGCACCCATGTATCCAAGCATCCAAGCATCCAAGTATCCAGGCATCCATATAGCTATGCATCCATGTAGACATGCATGTATCCAAGCATGTATCCAAGCATCCAAGTATCCAAGCATCCATGTAGCCATGCATCCATGTATCCAAGCATCCATGTATCCAAGCATCCATGTATCCAAGCATTCATGCATCCATGTATCCATGCATCCAAGTAGCCATGCATCCATGTTTCCAAGTATCCAGGCATCCATGTATCCAAGCATCCAAGTATCCAAGCATCCAAGTATCCAAGCATCCAAGTATCCAGGCATTCATGTATCCAGGCATTCATGTAGCCATGCATCCATGTATCCAGGCATCCATGTAGCCATGCATCCATGTATCCAGGTATTCATGTATCCAAGCATTCATGTATCCAAGCATTCATGCATCCATGTATCCATGCATCCATGTAGCCATGCATCCATGTATCCATCCATGTATCCAAGTATCCAGGCATCCATGTATCCAAGCATCCATGTATCCATGCATCCATGTAGCCATGCATCCATGCATCCATGTAGCCATGCATCCATGTATCCATGCATTCATGTAGCTATGCATCCATTTATCTTTTTCATGTCTGCTCCGCTCCTATTGGTCATAGCGTGATGTTATATAGCCTATAGCGCTCCTCGATAAATGGGCTTTCTAACACTAAAAGAATTTTTCAATTCGAACCAGTAGTTCCTGAGATTAGCGCGTTCAAATAAACAAACAAACTCTTCAGCTGTATATAAAAGTATAGATTTAAGGTCACAACAGGTCGATGAATTATTCACAATCGGTCATACTGCAGCACTATACTCTACGCTTGCAAAATTAAAAAAGAAAAGGTCGATCGCAGCTGCCAGTTAAGTCTACCTAATTAAAAATCATAGTGTAGGTCAGTTACCAATTCAATACCTGCCTGATATTTTACACAAGCCACGCTTTACTTCACGCAAAATGATAATCAGAATACAATCGATAAGCGATTGCTTATAAATCCTTTATTCGCCGCGATGAATGAAAGTGGCCGGTGGGAGGGATAGCTCCCTGGGACCTTGTTTGACCTGCAAGTAGGTCGCCGTGCGCCGACGATCGATGCATACACCCGTTGCATCTTTCATCCACCGCAATTCGAGGATTATGTTGAATGCATTCCATCTTTGTTTATACTCGTTGTTATATTTGTACTAAAACTACATATTATGTAGGTACCTACATTTTGTCTTTTGTATATTTCAATTTGCAACTACTGCAATGCCAGGGCACAATAAAGTAGCTGCCTACCGTTTTAGAAATATAATACACCCAACAGTCACACACAAAGTCCTGAGCCCACACTAGATCAAACTTGTATCGTGGGTATCAAGAACTACGAGGGACTAACACCCAGGAACGAAAAGAGTATCAGTCTGTCACACAAACATGCATGTTGGTGCGGAAATCGAACCAACGTCCTCTCGTTTGACAAACGGTTATTCGCGCGTTGCGCTACGAAGAATGTCGGGGGATATTTAGCATGAAAATTCTTTGGTAAGCTTAGTGGAACTTAGCGGACATAGAAGACATATGCTGATAGCGAATAGCGATGCATATGATGCCCACGTTTTCATTGCGGTGATATGGTAACGCTATCAATTTTAGATATAAATGGAGAGGCAGAACCTTAGAGAACAATGATACCATTGTATAATTTCACTGAGAATAACATTAGTAACATAATTGGCAGACTGGTGGTGGTGGTAGGATATTCATATCCTCCCGGATAGCGACCACCGTACACAGGGTATAGTACACCATAGTGGCACACGCAAGTGTGTGGCGTTCCGGGGACAGCCAGTGTACGATGTTAGGCCATTTTGCAGCCTTTCTGAGTACTCTGACACTAGACCCTCGACTGCTTCTTCGCTTTCTTGCCCATGACGTAGTGTGAAGAAGCAGACCGACATGATTGTGTTGAGTAGTGGGGGATATATTGTCTCTCGCTACTCGATACTCTAATTGGACGGTACTGCGTTTACCATGCAGTGCAGTGTGGTCACTTTGCTGTGCTAGAATAAAAAAAACGTGGGCTATTCTGTAAGTGCTTTTTTAGAATAGGTACAACAGTAATGTATTTTGTTGAGAGACGGAACAATGACATCGTAAAAGTCACATATAGACGTCGGATGAAGTAATCTAACACAAAAACACGGAAAGGGCGTGTTTTAGATTTATCCGAGACATCTTTCAACTGTTTATCTTAACTCATTATACTAAGAGGTCGTAATGGAATAATTAAATAAGCATTATGTGATTGCCTGTTAATATTTATACCGACATCTCCAGTTAAGTTTTATTAAATGCCTTAAACATGGTTTGTTATATATATATGGGAGTATTCGGTAGTACAATTTTTTATTTGAATGGGTGGCCCGGCAGTTTCAAGCCTCATCCCTCAGGGAATAGCAATGGCAAATACTTGAGTCGCTTGAGATTTATTGAATAATCTTGCTAGCAAAATCTATAGCACAACTGCAATTAATTATGAACTCTACAGGAAGAAAGTCGAAAAATGTGCTTAGGGATTAATTTGAGCAGACCTAACGTCATGATTAACCGTCTCTTAACTCCTGTATATATGTTTTTCAAATATTCTGTCGAATTCAGAGAGAATCTGAATCTGTCTGTCACACAAACATTTGTCTTGTCTAACCCACAGCCTCACACTTCACAGCCGGCTACTCTGGAGGCTGTAGTGAATCGTAAGTACGTTGCCTAAGTAAAATAATGGAAGGGAGCTTGGGGCCTCCGGAATCGTAACGATTGAAAAATCACGCAAAACTATGTTAAGGATTTATACGAAAGTAAGGATTTATAGCATAAATAGAAGAAAGAAAAATTCTTCGAATATAGCACACAGTTAGAAAATAATATGTTGTAATATACGTTTTAAGTGTATGTAGTTTATACATTATGTATATGTAATATACTTAACAGCTTATCTAGGAAAAATATTTATTTCGATAGACGGAACAATGAGTTGGAAGTAAATAGAAGAGTCAAAAATATGTGGCATCATTTTTAGCCCATAAGGAAATACTCAAAGGCGATCTGTCTGTCAGAACTAAAGCAGGATTATCAAACATGGAATATCACCAAACGACAAAAAAAACCAAAGGAGCATGGAAAAAACTGTCCTAAAACTCCGAATAAATTCGAAAATACGAATAGATGCTCACAACCATATGGAAAAGCCAAAATTGCGACGGTCTGAGTCCACATAATACAACTAGACTTACCGATGACAGCTTGACCACAAAGATACCAGAGTAAAAGAGAAATAGTCATGACAAGTTGGAAGTTCGGGGGTTATTGTCACTCGCGTCCGTAGGCTTTACTCTAGTTCCCCTACACGTGACCCCTGAGTAGTGCTAAATGAGTGACACATCGTACTGGTGGTAGGCTTCGGCCGTGGCTAGTGACCACCCATCGGACAAAGCCGTGCCGCCAAACGGCTTGCCGTGTTCCGTCGCGATGTTCGGTGATGCCATTTAGGGAGACGGGTCGGAATATTTGCTTAGTGCAGTTGGGCTAATCTGACGCAGGGTGATAACGCGGCATTGGGAGACTAGTCGTGGAGGGTGAGGGGATCCGAGGCACGGTGCACCGCTGGCCGACCGCAGGTAGTTGGGGGCCCAAGTAGTGTGCTAGCCACACATGAAAGGCTGCCCCGCCAACTGACGAAAAATCCCGGGATTGCGCCATCGTGCCGGTCGGCGACCGGCTGAGAGGGCCCGATGGACATTCCCGGGGGGGCTCGGGCGTCCCTGCAGTCTCCAGACTAGTCCCCCTACTGTGTGGTATTTCATCTTGTGTCTGAAGGCTAGAAGCATATAGTCTCATTCCACTACCGTCTTCCTACCTTCATTCGCTCTTCCAAAATATAACCTGGGTATCTTTAAGTCAAGAGTGAATAGGTATCTTCTAGGCAAGCGTGCTCCACCGTAGACCACATCATCACTTACCATCAGGCGAGATAGTGCTCAAACGCAAGCCTATTTATAGTAAAAAAAAAGGAAATAATAAAATTTGCTATCGATAAAGATACTAAAAACTGATTTTATATATGTAATTAATCGTCCTAGGATTTGAACTCGATACCTCACCTTCCATATGCTGCCACTAGACTATTGAGGCCCTCATATTAGGCGCGGATAGTAACAATTTGGAATAAGTCAAAGTTGTTTTTGGATACATAGAAATAAACTTGGATGGCATCGAGTTCGAAGTAAATATCATTCCAGCTGACCGCAAAAATATTAAACTTTTCTGATGTACTTTTCAGTTTTAATTGAGCAACTTCAGGTAATCTGCCACGGCAGTCATTAGTTACAACGACAAAATTTCAACAAAATTAAAATGGAACTTGCGATATTCCAAATAAACAAGGAATTTATTTATGAACCATTCTGTTTTAAACAATAATGAGATAATTTAAGTTCTAAAATATCATAGCATATTTCCCGCGTCCGGATCCAATATCCGGTAATTACCTTCATAGCAACGTAACAATGCACTCTGTTTGATTAAACATTCATTAAAAAGTAAAGGGTTCTATTTTAGATAGCTCTGAAACATAAGTAAGTGTTTTTCATAGGTGCTAGTTGCAGGAATGTTAATATAATATATTTGGATAGGATCTGAAAATTGTATTATTGAATCAGAGTTAATAATTGAAGAAAAACATGAAAGATTCGACGAAGATTCTATCGACTAAAAGCTTTAGAATTAAACGATTGACAAATGCTATTAACTACTTATTTGTCTTATCATTGGTGCAATAAGGCACATAAGTATTTAAATAATCTATAAATATTTGTAGCACCGTTTCCATTATAAAGCGTTTTGAAGCGTTTACTAAATGATCTATGGAATTCAAGGTAACTTGGGGGGCCATGGCATTCATGTATACTACTTAATTCATGTACAGTAGGCCCAGGGCTAGGGCGGCCAGATACTAGGGGCGCCCAATCGTGACTAAAATTCACTGATAACAAGAAATAACTCGAAGCATCGTATAACCATAATCTAAATCTGATGTGTGCTGAGAAAGGGGCGGCTGGTACTTAGTACATGGCCTGGGGCCTAGGGCAGCCAAGACTGCGAATCCGCCACTGTGTACACCCTTAAAAGTTGCTCCTGTTTGGAGCCACGCCTGGATGCTCGAACATAATTACGGAAATGTATTAGATAACTCTATCGGCAGTATTTTTATTGTTCATATTATGTTTATCGGCAGTAAACAGTTTCTATAAATGTATATATTTTTTAGGTGATCATTTAGAGATTTTGAATTAAATACCGAACGCTTATTTGAAGCTTACTTGATATGAGAGATGGCGCTAGCGAGTTTCGCCCGTCTCTGTCACTCCCGTGCATATAAAGGGTCCTACCGTCTCGCTCCCACAATCGTTCCCCCACCAGTGCGGTTGTCACTTTGTGGTGACTGTAACTTTTAGGAATCATTGGCGTCTAAGTTTTCGCCCCGTCGACACCTATCGACCTCCTTCTAGGTGTTTATAAGTGCATATTTAAAAGTGATATTAAAAGTGATTTTAATAGTGAGTGTTTTATACGACTGTTCACGTAAGTACCTTTGTATACTCTTTATATAAAATTAGAGTGCAATAATAAGGTAAATAATAATCTAACGGTGTTACCGTTCGTATTTCAAAGATTTGTTTTTATCTTAAGCGTAAATTCACACAGCTGCTTATAGAAATATACTTTCTTAAGTTGATGAAATTTATGATGCCTACCGGTGAACATTATTATTATCTTTTAGTTTTGTTACATTTTTGTTTTCGATTTATATTTAAAGATCCGATTGTAATAGTATTCAAATCTAAAATTACCACATCCTTCTTAAAGGATGGATAAGTTGATTATTGAGCAGCCAACAACCGCGTTCGGTCCAACGGAGCCGAGTACTAGTTCACAACCCCAGATAATACGTACGGGGTCAAATTTATCCAGAAATAGCTGCTCTTCTGATGATGGATCAAGCTCATCAACATCATCATCCAATTCATCATATAAAAAGAAACGACAACGCCGCCGCCCTAAAAAGAAGGGGGGCAAGTATGACCGCAAACACCACATGTTGCAGAAATTAGTCCACGAAGTAAATGAACTTCGCAAACGGTTCACACAGGAGGGCGGCAGTAACACTGCTGTTTCTCCTAACACATCAACTCAGGTATTAAATACTGGTAATTATATTGACGATGCAATCAATGACCAAGTTAGTGGCATTCTATATGATGACGTAGATGATCTTAATAAGTCTCAATTAAATTTTAATTTCGATATCGGAGTTAAATTAAAAGAACCGGCCATGCCCAAGGCACCTGAGAATTACCTTAGTATTTTACAACAAATCCAACATTTTGATAAAAGTGAATGGTGTGAGGTACGTTATTCAGAAGTACAAAAACGCTACAATCATACCCCGGGTTTTACTGATTTAGAAGTAAATGATGAGATCAAAGCTTTTGACAGTCTTCGTCACCTTGCATATACGGAAAAAGCTTATGCTGGTATTACTTTCGGTTTAATTAAACAACGTGAGGCGTTACAAATCACCCTTAACGCTTTATTGGCCTGGGTCCAGGAGGAAGGAAACCTTAATATAGAATTACTACATAATAAAATAACGGAACTTTTCACAAATGGTGATTATTCGGCGGTGTCCGCAGACCTACTACAACTGGTATGTGGGCATAGAGCCGAGATTATACAAATGCGTAGAGACGGTGTGATTAAATGTGCTCGCGACCCTCTCATTAAATCATATCTTCGCAAGATTCCTCCATCAAATAAAAACTTTTTTAATGCAGACCTGCTACCCGGTGTTCTGGAAAAAGCAGGGGGTGTTAAGAAAGCGTTTGCTCCACCAAGCAAACCAAAAATTTATGGAACTGCCTCGCAGGCGGTGTCCAGCAATCATAGCCACTCCTCGCAGGGGTTGCGCTTATCTCATGGACCCTCGCAGGGTACATCTCAAGGTTGCTGTGGCTCTGAACACACACGACCGTTTCAATATAACCAACCCTCGCAGGGTCGGTGCTCTAATTATTATCCCTCGCAGGGATTTGACAATCGAACCGCTCGGCGAGCTAACCAAGCCAACCGCGGATCCTTTCGTCAACGTGGTGGTAGACAACAAACGAACAGGCAGGACCAAAGCAGGGAGAACAGAAAGCGACCTAGTAACTCTGAGTCAAACCCAGCAAATAAGAGAAGAAGATTCTGACTGCGTGTTCAAGGCGGGCCGTCTTATTGCGCACCTAAAACATTGGGAAGCGATGAATGCACCGAGCTACCTTCTTCGAATCATAAAAGGTTACCGAATCCCATTTTACAAAAAGCCTTCCCTTCGTATGCCCAATCTAAAACACGGCCCCGCAATAACTCAACAAAGCGATGCAATGTCACGAGCCATTCAAAAAATGAAGAACGAAAATGTTCTGGAAGTTGCTCATCTCTCCCCCAGCTTCGTGTCGCCTATGTTCCTGGTTCCCAAACAAGATGGCTCGAACCGCCCGATTTTCAACTTGAGGAACCTCAATCAATACATTGTGACAGAACCGTTCAGGCTAATAAACACCAACAGGGTTCCAGATTTTCTACAGCCCAACGACTGGCTATGCAAAGTGGACCTCTCACAAGCCTATTTCAACATACCGATTGCTCAGTCCCACAGGCGATTTCTACGTCTTCTATACAACGAAGAACTACTACAAATGACGTGCTTGCCCTTCGGTCTAAGTACAGCTCCGAAAGTTTTTGCTTCTCTAAGCAACTGGGTAGCGCAGACACTACGAGAACAGGGAATACGAATCTTAGTATACTTAGACGATTTCCTAGTGGTGCATCAGAATCGTCACCTGTTGATAACCCAGGTTCAGATAGTAGTCAACAGACTTCAACTACTAGGGTTGCAAGTCAACTTAAACAAGTCCGTACTAATCCCATGCAAACACCTTGTATTTCTGGGGCTTCTTTGGAACCCATGGGAAAATACAAAATCTTTACCCACAGAAAAAGTGGACAAATTAAGAAAAAGACTTGCAAGTCTCCTAAAGTCACAAAAGACGGGTGTAAAAGAACTACAAAGTTTAATTGGGATTATGAACTTCGCCCGGCTTGCAGTCCCAAGGGGGAGACTACATTATCGGGAAACACTTGCCTTTTTAAATACAATAATAAAACAAGGGGTTGTAAGTGTGTATGCCCTACCCAATGTTGTAAAGGAGGAGTTATGGTGGTGGGTGATGAACTGCGATCAAACATCCATGATTCATGTTCCACCGCCTACATACTTCCTGACCACGGATGCTTCGGACATAGCATGGGGAGCTCAGATGGACAACATATCCTTCTCGGGTTTGTGGACAGTCCCAGAACAGGGACTACACAGCAACCAGAAGGAAATGTTGGCTGTAATGAAGGCCCTTCAAGGTCAATGTCACATCATAAAGAAGGCTTCTGTCCTCTTACAGTGCGACAACAAGACAGTTGTGGCATACCTGAGGAACGAGGGAGGAACAAGGTCACCACAATTACTACAGTTGACCAAAGAAATTTACCATCTATTAGATTATCACGAAATAAATTTAAAAGTACATCACCTACCAGGGAAGTACAACAACCACGCAGATCATTTATCTCGTCACCAAGCCCTACCAGAGTGGCATTTACTCCCGCATTGTACAGAGAGGCTATTCAGGAAGTTCGGAGTCCCAGTGATCGACCTATTTGCGAGCGAGAAGACGAAAGTGGTGATCAATTATGTGAGTCTGGATCTATCCGACGCTTGTGCAATATACCACGACGCCTTCTCGCGGATGTGGAATTATCGCCTAGCTTGGGTGTTTCCACCACCTTATCTAGTACCCAAAGTGCTCGCGCATCTAAACACAGCGACGGGCCTGTATTTACTAGTGATTCCCAAATGGCAACGAGTTTTCTGGCGGGCAGATCTGAAAGCCCGAGCTCTAGCGCCTCCGTATACCATTCGCAACCTCCACCTCAACCTAATAGATGTTGCGACGGGACTACCACCGTCCAAGGTTCAAGAGATGGAACTACAAATCTGGAAATGTGGGGGTGGTCAAATGATTTAAAAGACTGGAGTGAAAACCACCTCCAGTTATTACAAAATTCATGGCGTCCATCGACGCATAAAACTTATAAAGTCGCATGGAATCGATGGCTCAGGTGGTGTCAACAGAACAATACAAACCCTGTTAGTCCCACGGGTCCTATTCTAGCAAAATTTCTTGCTGATCTCCATCTCGTTGATGGCTTAGCATACAACACAATATTACTACACAAGTCAGTAGTGTCCACGTTAAGCAACATTGAAGGAGCAGGAAAATTATCGTCCCATGTTTTAGTAAACCACGTGCTGAAATCTATTTCTGTCCAAAAACCCGTTCCTCGAAAACAAAGTATTTGGAATATGGACGATTTGGTTTCTTTTCTAGAAAACAAACATATTGACGAAAATAATATGTTTCAGACATGCCGACACACGGCAACCTTGCTCCTTCTATGTTCAGGTAGACGAGTTCATGACCTAACACTATTGACTGTAGACTCTGATCATTATACATCGAACGAAGAATTCCTTTGTTTGTGGCCTATCTATGGATCAAAAACTGACAATGCTAACTACAGGCAGTCAGGATGGAAATTTTTTCCAAACAAATTTTCAAGAAACTTAAATCCTGTGTTTTGGATCAAGCATACTATTAACTTGTTACATGAAAGACGACAAAGATGTAAGTCTAATAATCTATTTGTAAATTTACGAGGAGATCCTAGAGCTGCCTCGCGAACTGTAATTGCTGGCTGGGTAAAAACTGTTCTCATAGAGGCTGGAATTGTAGCACCACCGGGGAGCATTCGTTCAGCCGTAGCTTCCAAAAACTGGGCTGACAACTTACCCCTAGATCAAATTCTAGCTAAGGGTAACTGGAGATCAGGGAATACATTTGCTCGTTTTTATTGCCGCGAAATAAGATCATCTTGTAGTCTTAATGCCAGTATTACACAATTATTTAGACCAACTGATTGATTGAGAATGGTTTTGATGACAATATAACTAATCAAACCAGGAAATGTTTATTTTTGTTTAATTCAATTTACTGATATAATATATACAATAACTATAATAATTAGTATTTGCTTTTAATTATTTTACCTTTCCTCATCGACATTTTACGGCCCTGAAATTCAGTAGTCTTGTACATTAACACGAACAACTTTAGATTTACTGTGATACAAGCCATTTACTAGACATCAGAGTCATTGCATATCTATGCATGTGCATAAGATAGATGTTTTACATTACCACATATCTCCCACATATAATTTATAATCTTGCACCTCAACAGCATATTATTAGTATTACACCTTCACATTGGCGTCCAGTCCCCACCAGGCGATAACAAACACGTCTCATATCAAGTAAGCTTCAAATAAGCGTTCGGTATTTAATGACGGTGTTTTACCTGAAATAAAACACATATTAAATACTTACCTTATTTGAAGCTTACGCTTTAAACGCTGCCTGGTGATCTTCGACTCAATGATTCCTAAAAGTTACAGTCACCACAAAGTGACAACCGCACTGGTGGGGGAACGATTGTGGGAGCGAGACGGTAGGACCCTTTATATGCACGGGAGTGACAGAGACGGGCGAAACTCGCTAGCGCCATCTCTCATATCAAGTAAGCTTCAAATAAGGTAAGTATTTAATATGTGTTTTATTTCAGGTAAAACACCGTCATTAATTGCTTGGCAGAGACACAATATTAGCGCTGAATTGGCATGAAAAGCAATTGTGAGAGGGTTGGGTTTAGACTGACTAAATTGTAAAACTTTATATTACATTTTAGATATAGTGTTGTTTAATATGTGATGTATTCATGTATATGTCGGAGCGTGATGAATACGGACACTGAATTGAACTTGCTAATAACTTTATTTATTGTAAACTGTGGGTAGCGCCATTTGTTTTGCTATTTTGAAGGTGGTTTCGACTTGTTTATCGAGTGATCTCACTCGCAGAGGAGTGGGTCACAACGAAAATCACAATATAAAAGAGCACCTCGTCTTTGGTGCGGCATTCGTGTATAATCATTGAAACAGTTAGTAACTTGTCGGTCGTAATGCCGAAATATTGTTAAAGCAGTAAGTTAACGTAATGTGAAAGTGTTATTGTGTACCGAATATTGTAATGTAAACTGTGATGTGTTTAAAAGAGCAACCATGAGGGTTTCTTGCCAGCTCTTCCCCATGGATGACTGCATTCCGAACTGGTGGTAGCTTAAATAGACTCTGAAGTGTTAATCTTGTGTTTTATTACCGAACTATCATACGCTATGCATCCTGACCATACCTGGAGACCAGAGAGGGTCGTGTAAACCCTCTCACTGCCTCGGCCGATGACCGCCCGACCCGTCATCAGAAGTGAGATAAAGGATCAACACCCACTATCGTGAATCAGGTGATGTAATAGTACACACAGTGTTATTTTTGTTTTTGACAGATTAGACAACATTGGTTGCTGGCTCTATGCGCGAACTTTATTGGGTTATCCAAAGAGACTCGATTAGAATTCTATTATCAAAATAGTGATGGTATAGGTTGCCCCAAGAGCACTGTAGTATTCTATAGTGTTGTACTTAGTAAAGAGTGCGCAATGCACTGTGGTCTACTGTACATTTAAAAGTTAGGAGTTTTCGAATCAATTTGATGTTCTATGTTGACGAAATGTAATAAGTCTCTAATTAAAGTCGTGATTAAACGATAGTTATGAACAATCTGGAAAATATGAAGCGTTGATGATTACTGTGTTAATGATTTTGTGTTTAAATTCCATATGCGGTGGCTGAGCTGTGGCGGATCTGTGGCGCAACTGTATCGGTGTGGTTGAGGTGTACGAAGTGCAATGGCGTGTACATTGCGTGTTTACACATGTTGTGTGCGCGTGGATTTATGTGAAATTTGGTGAGTCGCTTCTGGTTTTGTTTTTATACCCCCTGTTAAAGCGAGCAATTAATTGAGATGTTAATATGAGGGTTTAGTCTATACCTTGCGTCCGTAGCCTGGTTATTGTCTACTCAATGTATTTTGAGTGACCTCGGGTCCGCGGTCCGCGCTTAAGGTATATGAGGGAGGGTCTGTGTGAGGGTCTGTGTGAGGAGCCTATGTGGCAAAGGTCTGTGTGAGGAGCCTATGTGGCAAAGGTCTGTGTGAGGAGCCTATGTGGCAAAGGTCTGTGTGAGGAGCCTATGTGGCAAAGAGGTCTGTGTGAGGAGCCTATGTGGCAAAGAGGTCTGTGTGAGGAGCCTATGTGGCAAAGGGGTCTGTGTGAGGGGTTCTATGTGCCGGGGTTCTATGTAGCAAAAGCCTATGTGGGTCCAATCTGTGTGGGTAATAGATTAGGTCAGATATGGCCGAGCGTGAATGATACTGTGTGGTATTTTCTTTTCAGGTACATCACACTGGGACGTGTGAGCTGTCAGGACGGCCGTGTCGGAGCGTGATGAATACGGACACTGAATTGAACTTGCTAATAACTTTATTTATTGTAAACTGTGGGTAGCGCCATTTGTTTTGCTATTTTGAAGGTGGTTTCGACTTGTTTATCGAGTGATCTCACTCGCAGAGGAGTGGGTCACAACGAAAATCACAATATAAAAGAGCACCTCGTCTTTGGTGCGGCATTCGTGTATAATCATTGAAACAGTTAGTAACTTGTCGGTCGTAATGCCGAAATATTGTTAAAGCAGTAAGTTAACGTAATGTGAAAGTGTTATTGTGTACCGAATATTGTAATGTAAACTGTGATGTGTTTAAAAGAGCAACCATGAGGGTTTCTTGCCAGCTCTTCCCCATGGATGACTGCATTCCGAACTGGTGGTAGCTTAAATAGACTCTGAAGTGTTAATCTTGTGTTTTATTACCGAACTATCATACGCTATGCATCCTGACCATACCTGGAGACCAGAGAGGGTCGTGTAAACCCTCTCACTGCCTCGGCCGATGACCGCCCGACCCGTCATCAGAAGTGAGATAAAGGATCAACACCCACTATCGTGAATCAGGTGATGTAATAGTACACACAGTGTTATTTTTGTTTTTGACAGATTAGACAACATTGGTTGCTGGCTCTATGCGCGAACTTTATTGGGTTATCCAAAGAGACTCGATTAGAATTCTATTATCAAAATAGTGATGGTATAGGTTGCCCCAAGAGCACTGTAGTATTCTATAGTGTTGTACTTAGTAAAGAGTGCGCAATGCACTGTGGTCTACTGTACATTTAAAAGTTAGGAGTTTTCGAATCAATTTGATGTTCTATGTTGACGAAATGTAATAAGTCTCTAATTAAAGTCGTGATTAAACGATAGTTATGAACAATCTGGAAAATATGAAGCGTTGATGATTACTGTGTTAATGATTTTGTGTTTAAATTCCATATGCGGTGGCTGAGCTGTGGCGGATCTGTGGCGCAACTGTATCGGTGTGGTTGAGGTGTACGAAGTGCAATGGCGTGTACATTGCGTGTTTACACATGTTGTGTGCGCGTGGATTTATGTGAAATTTGGTGAGTCGCTTCTGGTTTTGTTTTTATACCCCCTGTTAAAGCGAGCAATTAATTGAGATGTTAATATGAGGGTTTAGTCTATACCTTGCGTCCGTAGCCTGGTTATTGTCTACTCAATGTATTTTGAGTGACCTCGGGTCCGCGGTCCGCGCTTAAGGTATATGAGGGAGGGTCTGTGTGAGGGTCTGTGTGAGGAGCCTATGTGGCAAAGGTCTGTGTGAGGAGCCTATGTGGCAAAGGTCTGTGTGAGGAGCCTATGTGGCAAAGGTCTGTGTGAGGAGCCTATGTGGCAAAGAGGTCTGTGTGAGGAGCCTATGTGGCAAAGAGGTCTGTGTGAGGAGCCTATGTGGCAAAGGGGTCTGTGTGAGGGGTTCTATGTGCCGGGGTTCTATGTAGCAAAAGCCTATGTGGGTCCAATCTGTGTGGGTAATAAGATTAGGTCAGATATGGCCGAGCGTGAATGATACTGTGTGGTATTTTCTTTTCAGGTACATCACACTGGGACGTGTGAGCTGTCAGGACGGCCGTGTCGGAGCGTGATGAATACGGACACTGAATTGAACTTGCTAATAACTTTATTTATTGTAAACTGTGGGTAGCGCCATTTGTTTTGCTATTTTGAAGGTGGTTTCGACTTGTTTATCGAGTGATCTCACTCGCAGAGGAGTGGGTCACAACGAAAATCACAATATAAAAGAGCACCTCGTCTTTGGTGCGGCATTCGTGTATAATCATTGAAACAGTTAGTAACTTGTCGGTCGTAATGCCGAAATATTGTTAAAGCAGTAAGTTAACGTAATGTGAAAGTGTTATTGTGTACCGAATATTGTAATGTAAACTGTGATGTGTTTAAAAGAGCAACCATGAGGGTTTCTTGCCAGCTCTTCCCCATGGATGACTGCATTCCGAACTGGTGGTAGCTTAAATAGACTCTGAAGTGTTAATCTTGTGTTTTATTACCGAACTATCATACGCTATGCATCCTGACCATACCTGGAGACCAGAGAGGGTCGTGTAAACCCTCTCACTGCCTCGGCCGATGACCGCCCGACCCGTCATATATAATACGGCGCAGGCTTTTGGCAATAGAATTCTGAATTGCACAGTTCGCTGCCATTAACGGTAAGGGTGTTAAATATGTTAAAATTGTTTTTTTGTTTAATTTGAATTGTTTTACAGCCTGTCACAGGATTATAATAATACTAGCCCTGTATTAAACATTGTCCCACTGCTGGGCACGGGCCTCCTCTACTAATGAGAGGGGTTAGGCCTTAGTCCACCACGCTGGCCTAATGCGGGTTGGCAGACTTCTCATACCTTCGAAAAACTCTCAGGTATGCAGGTTTCCTCACGATGTTTTCCTTCACCGTTAAAGCAAGCGA
Organism: Laothoe populi; assembly: GCA_905220505.1. Taxonomy (NCBI): domain Eukaryota; kingdom Metazoa; phylum Arthropoda; class Insecta; order Lepidoptera; family Sphingidae; genus Laothoe; species Laothoe populi. Next base: position 23,565,351 of record HG992146.1, read on the forward strand.
TAATTAACATTTTAATACACACAAAACTTTAGAAAAGTCAGAGGTGTATGCCACTTGGGTTAATTTTAATCGCTTTGGAAAGTAATAGCTTATTTGAGAAAGGATTTTCCTACATGTCATTGATTTTCCCGGTTATGGTATTTCCCCTTTGTTATACTGCCTTGGGTCTACGTAGTCAGAAAATAAAAGTCTATAAACTGTATATGTTTCCAGAAAAATCTGTAAAGGTATTGAGTAATTGCTCTTAAGTAAATCCGAACGACTAAATAATTATAGTATATTGGTATATAAAATTATTTCACTGCTAGGCACGGTCTTTCTCTATCAATAGCATTTTACCTGCCACGCGGGTCAAGATGTTTAGCCTTCAAATAAGTAAATAAATAATAACACCCAACAGTTACATAGCCCCAGTCCTACACTAAGATACAAGTCTTGTCGTGGGTATCAGGGACTACGAGGGACTTTCGGTCTCACAATACTCAGTCCCGACACAAATGTCACAAAAACATCGGTCCTGGTGTGGGAACCGAACCCACGGCCATTCGTTTCACAGCCAGCAACTGCCCGATGCGCCACGGAGGCTGTCAAATAACTATGAAATTCTCATCGGTACACTCAGATATGCAAGGTTCATTGCGATGTTTCCCTCATTGTTAAATCTCGAAATATTATAAGCAATAATGATAATGATAATGATAAATTACTCTATTCACAATTGTACCAGCTTTTGCCTGAAACTTTGCATGCATGATTACGTTTAATATTACTGTTGAAGATTATAGGTTCGGTAGACAGCGACTCTGCTGTGCTCTGGCATTGCATAAGTCTATGGGCGGCGGTGACTACTTACCATCAGCCGGCCTACTCTGGAACACAATTCCGATCGATCGGTATTGGATTTAAAAGAATTCGTGCTCTTTAGCGCCATATTATTTCAATATTGTGTAGCCATTAATATGCAGTAATTGGAATTAAGATTATCATATGAATGGTTATACAATATTGAAATAATATGGCATCAGAGTCGCACTCAGAGTACGAAATCTCACAAATCCAATACCGATCGATCGGAATTATGTTCAAGAGTAGACCGGCAGGTAGCCCGTCTGCTCGTCTGCCTATCTAGGCACTAAAAAAAATATTACCTATAAACATTAGTACTTCTATTTCCCAAATTTTCCAATACTTCATTGCCTAGACAGTATTTGGGTTTATTACAAATATTTAAAAAAATCGTCCCAGTTGTTCTTAAGTGATGTGTACAAACGAACAACTATACATTTTTATTTATCTAGATACATAAGTTGGTGCAACGTTATTATAATAGAAATTCGGCAAAAATTTACAACATTTTTGTGTCTATTTCCTCTCAGACATCACGAGCCAGCGAGAGTACTTAGCCGAGTCTGCCGTAGTCTATGTAAGTAGTACCGTTGGTAAATTGAAAAATATAAAATAGTAGCTTATTTAGAAACTTTTATTTCGAAGCAAAGTTATGTCGTACCAATAATTTTGCTCTTAAAAACGTGATATCGTGAAAATGATCAACAAAAAATATATATGTCGGAAGTCATGTATACGGATACCGAATTGAATTTGGAAATAACATGATGTAATGTAAATTGTGGATACCGTCAGTTATTTTGCTATTTGGGAGTGGTTTGGATTGTTTACCAGGTGATCACTCATAGTGGGACACAAAGGAAATCACACAATATAAGAAAGTGCCATGTCATTTGTTAGAACATTAAATATAATCATTAATATAATCATAAATATAATCATTCAGTGTTTGAATAGTTTAGTAACTTAGAGGTCGTAATGCTGTAATACTATTTCATTGACGTTGCCTACAACTAAAGTAATAAGTAGCGAAAGCATAGTTGAAAATGGCACAGACAGTCAAGACGAAAGTCGTAGGTTCGAAACCACCCCAAGTGGCATACACATCGTGACTTTTCTAAAGTTAGACGTGTAGCCGTTATACGGTCGGCCAGTTGAGTAGCGTTTGAGTATTTCGGGATAAGAGTTTTATATTTAATATATTTGAGTTTGATATTTATGGTAAAATTAATTAAATTTTTATTTCGTTCGAGATCTGATTTTGTCGCAGGAGAAATGTGCAAAAGAATCACCTTCCATAGAGCCTCAAAACCGCATCAGTATTTGTAACTTATTATTAATTATGAATAGCGACGGTTGAATGATTTTATTGTTAATTATCGGATGCTTTAACGGCAAAGGAAAACATCATAACGAAACTTTCTGCATACCTTAGAATTCGCATAAGAATTTTCAAAGATGACGTCTGCCACCCCGTAGCATAAGTGGAGTAATTAAGGTCTGATGAGAGAAATAAATTTTACCAACTTAAATGTCCTGATGATTTAATATTTTAAAAGATCATTCATTTGTGTATTATTTATTAAACAAAAAATAACCATTAAATTTAACGTATAATGTTCCTATTTGATAGCCACAGTGACGCAGCGGATGAAAAGCTGGCTGTAAAACGATAAGCCGTGGGTTCGATTCCCGCACAGAGAGAAATGTTTGTGTGACAGACAGATATTTGTTTCGGATCTGGGTGTTGTGGGCCCGCCGTCCCTCGTAGTTCTTGATACCCACGATACTTGTTTAACCTGGTGTGGGATCAGAACGATGTGTGTGACTTTTGGGTGTAATTATTATTATGTAGTTATGTTATCATCTTGGTTTACCGTCGGATGCAGTATGATCACTTTGCCGTGCCTGAAAAATAGGGTTCCAAGTATTCGTTTAAAGGTTAAATTTTTATTTACCTTATTGCTTATCTTTAGATCCGGCCCTTTATTTCCTAGAACTACTTTTTTGACTGCCTCGGTGGCGCAGTTGTAATTGCGCATGCGTTACGATTGCTGTGCTGAGGTCTCGGGTTCGATCCCCGGGTCGGGTAAAGTGATATTGTGTTTTTCTACCTAGAAATACTCAGTATTAACCCGGAGTCTGGAATGGTGCCCGGTGTGGCGATAGGCTCGCCCCCTATCACATTATGGGACCGAAATTCGGCGAAAAGTGGGTGTACTGGTTACACCTCTGCCTACCCCTTCGGGGATTACAGGCGTGAGTGTATATGTATGTAACTATTTTTTTGATATTTATCAAGCAATAAGATATATAAATCGTTTTAGATTTAATAAAAACTTTCACTTTACTTCTTTAATCCTTCTAGAATTTTGTTTAAGGCCCATTGTCCTGCCGCTCCTATCTGCAGCTGGTATATAAAATTGTATCTTATCAACATGTGATGAAGTACAAAGTTTACTTTCATCGAGAGGCGAGGAAGCGAAAGTACGCACGCGCCGAGCTATTGACTTCCCCCTTCCCCCCACCTACTAGTGAAACCTGAGCGTAGCGCTTGCAGGACTAGGAATAAAGGATAGGTGCGACCGAGTGGCGGCATCGTCTATAATGTTAGTTATATAACACGCCGTGTACAAACGAAAGCTGATTAAGCGGATGATAAGGAACAGTATCTGTTCCGAAATTAATACATTCTTTGTCATTAATTGGTACAAAAATTAAAAATATATGAATTCTACGAATGGCGATAGGCCCCTATTACATTATGGGACCAAAATTCGGCGAAAAGTGGGTGTATTAATTACACCTCTGCCTACGCCTTCGGGGATTACAGGCGTGAGTGTATATGTATGAATTCTTAATATACACGATATTATGAATCCGAAAAAAATGTGCAATAGTTTTTGCTTGCTAGCTTGCTCGTTTAGGAATAGTACCTAGTATCTTAAGGGACAGTCCCTTAAACAATGAATAAGAACACCTAATAGTTTGTTCAGTAATCTTCGTGGTTTCAATCAACTCGCCAAGCTTTATTGTAATTGTAAGAGGTCCTTTAGGCGTAGTGTGAAGAAGCTACTCAGCAGGCCGGCATGACTGTCGACTAGCAAGGGATAGTTGACTCTCGCTACTTGATACTCTAACTGGACCGCACTGCGCTTACTAGGTGCAGTGTGGTCACTTTGCCGTGCCAGAAAAAAAGAATGGTATAGGAAAACGATAAATATTTTTTTATATATTAACTAGACATACTACCTAAAAGCGGCGATAGCCTAGTGGGGCGTGGTACTGATTGCCGAGAAAAAGGCGTACGTTCGAAATCAGCTCAAATTTTATACGCCTGAGTTAACTAGCTAAGTGTATATTAATTGTGAGTTATCGCTTGGTTAATGGAGAATGTGGACTTTAATTTACATCGTTAGGAAATCATGCATGCTTGAGAATGCTCAAAAGAATTTCAAACGCAAGGAAATCTACCAACCTCTAGTAAGTAAGCGTTGTTAACTAAGACCTAACCTCTCTCATTAATAGAGGCCCGTGCCCACCCGGGCAATGTTTACTACAGGACTGTTATTCTTATTATAAGATAAATTTAGGCTATCCTCGGATTGTTTTCGTAACGAGATCAGTTTAATTAATTCGTGATTTAACAGGAAGTTATTGTTTCAACTACTTCGAAGAGTTGTTTGTTCTTGTTTGAAAAGTTTTGCTACCTAACAGTATTTGGTGGTAATAATTGTACATTCCTTTGTACTAATTAATACTTAGCTTAGAAACTCGAAGTAACTATGAATAATTTATTGTTGAATGGAAGTTAATTCAGTTGTAGTTGCGTCGTAACTTTTCCTTGTTTTTATTGTGATTTGTGTCTGCATTATTGACACATTATTGATCAATTTGTATTATGGCATTTAATGCACATTTACACAAACTCATGCCTCTATGTCCAAATAACGATATTCCTATAACGATTTGATAATAAAACATAATAATATCGACATAATTAATGACAGATCTGAATCTTTCTCTAGGTGTATAAGAAACCTAATGTTTAATTCCAGTAATTAAAGGTCATATATTTTGTTAAATATTTTGTTTCCAAAATTTTGTTTTTGTTTACATATATTCCGGCTATTTTTACTTATTTTTGTTATTAATACTTAGTATCCAAGTTCGCACATTCATAATATAGCTTGTAAGGATGCATGTCTTGGATTACGATCTAGTCCTAGATACTTAATACTAATGTTGTGAACTTGTTTGATTGTAGTCTGTTATGCATCTTAAATAAATAAATAAAGTGCTAGGTAATTTTACTTACTACAACAACTAGTGGTCTCACAGGGAGTCATTTGAGGCACAAGGGGTCGTAGTTCCGAACAGCTTTAGTTTCTCTGTAACTCCTGACTCCCATTTTTCTTTTCTTTCCAAAATGGCAAGCCTATCGCCATATTTGGCACAAATTGCAACCTTTAGTTAGCGATAGCTTATGATATTTTGATATTTCTTATCAGGGTGATAGAAAATGCCTGCGCTATCTTAAGAAAGAATTGAATATACCTTAATATACACGTCGGTTGCACCTATCTGCAGGATACTAGGATAAAAATGTAAATATTTTAAATTTTACAACAGAAAACATACATATAGTTTGCGGTTACGAGTCAAGTGCTGACAAAGGGTTTACAATGTCTCATATTTCGTGGGCTTGTGGGCTTTATTCCATAGTTATTCATTATGGGCTGACTAAAATAGAAGGCGAATATTATCGTCCCTTCAGGAAAAAAATCATGAAAATAATAGACCAGACCAAGACAATGTAGAGCAAAGAATCACAGCAAAACTACACTTACACGAAAATACAATGTTAGAAATTTCTGATTTCCTTGAAATCCCAGTCCCCAGAGTAAAACTTTATCAAAATGGAATACGTAGACAAAGTAACTTTAATATTACGAAGAAATTTCCAGTCATTGAAACGATTAACTCAAACTTTTGCGTCACTTGTAACAACAAAAATTAAAAATGATTTTAAATGAAAAATATGAACAGAATCGCGATTATTTGCTGAGAGAGCGCCTACTTTATAAAATAACTGAAGCAAGAGCAGTAAAAATGCAAGAGTGCTCAGGAATGCTAGACATACCGTTGAAATTCAGTTAGTAATGCGGTCTGTGTTTCACTGTTTCCAGGATGCAAAACCTTGGAGTAAGGAGAGGTTTTTTTTTTTTTTTTTTTTTTTTTTTTTTTTTTTTTTTTTTTTTTTTTTTATACTGGCACGGCATAGTGACCACACTGCACCTGATGGTAAGCACAGTGCGGTCCAATAAGAGTATCGAGTAGCGAGAGGCGATCTAAATCCCCCTCTACTTAACACAATCATGCCGGCCTGCTTCTTCACACTACGCCATGGGCAAGAAGGTGAAGAAGTGGTCGAGGGTCTAGTGTCAGAGTACTCAGAAAGCCGCAAAATGGCCAAACAACGTACCCCAACTCTAGACCCCCGACAGAAACCGGATATACACTGGCTGATCCCGGAACGCGACACACTTGCATGTGCCACTATGGCGGGTTTTACACCCTGTGTACGGTGGTCGCTATCCGGGCGGATATGAATATCCTACCACCAGCAGCAGGTTTATGAACAATTTCCCAACCTAAATATAATGTGATTTTATATCGACAACGGTTATTGCTACGACCATTAATAAGTGAATATTCGTGTCATTTTGCAACAGTAGTTCTTTGTCGATGTATCCTGAATTTAAAGACATTAGTCAATTCTAGATCTATGATTATCATCATATTATGGCATTACCTGTATAGTCGGTATCGCGTTCGAATGATCTCAATAAAATCTAAATGATCAATGTTTTGACTACATTTAATCCGATGAACCTTCAACGAAGCCTCATAATTTATTTTTAGCACAATAGAAAAAAGGGTTTAAAAGGCCTGAGGCATAATTTTAATGGAACTTGATAGAACAAATTTTGTCTCACTCAGTTTTAATTTCATCATAAACTTGCTAGCAGACCTACAATGTTTTTCAACTATATGGATAAACCATTTAATCCAGAACTTAAAAATTACAATAGTAATTAGGCATTACAGTATACAAAACGCAGGTAATTCTTATAAAAATATCACAATTTGTCCAGTAACACACGTTTCAAATTAGTACAAATATCAGCTCCGTGAAATTTACGTATTCAGGCCATTCTATGTATAGACTTTTCTGTATTATGGTCGTAGGTACTTTAATAAGGGTTCGTACAAACCAATGTCGACTGATACGAGTCTGGTTTAGCGTTTAATGGAAATTTATTCTGGGTATGTTCTTTCAAACTTTCGAAGATAAAATATTTTTTATTAGAAATAAAAGTCAAACAAACTCACAGTTCACGGCCTCTTATTTATACATGTCTACGCTTTGTGAAACAAACAATAAATACAGGATTGCTGTCGTTACATAAAATATAAGGTTTATTTTGTATCTACGAAAACAATCGAAGCACGCTGTGTGGGGCCATCGTCATATATTGGGTCGGTTCATGTTTTACAAGGTTCGTAGGGTTACTAAGATTTCAGAATGTCACAATATTTTTCTTCTGATACCTTTGTGTGATCCCTGTATGTTCCAAAAATTGCTACAAAGGATTTCGGGATTACTGATCTATATTCAAAAACTTAAATAAGTGCCGTTAAACGTGGTTAAAAGAGAAGAAAGTGATATTGAAATGAAATGAAGAAGGATCGATCAGGCTATCGTGTGATTAATTTTTGTTCATATTTACCACTTGCGTATTAATTATAGTTTAGTAAAGTTTAGAGATAAAGGTTTATTCATGGGCGGCAGACTATAGCTAACACGGCAAGATTCTTGGCAAGGAAAATCAGTCAAATGACACGTATTTACCAAATTTTACTGTTAGTGCTGGTTCAAATAATATGACGGGCGCTGTATTATCGTCCAATCGTTTTTTTTATTACAACAGTCACACACATAACCCCGACCCCCACTAAGATACTTGTTATGGGTATCAAGGATTACGAGAGACTTTCGGTCTCACAACACCCAGACAACGAACACAAATATCTGTCTGTCACACGAACATTTGTCCCGGTATGGGAATCTAACCCACGGCCTCTCATTTCACAGCCGGCTATCCGCCAACTGCGCCACGGAGGCTGTCAAATATATATACTAAAATATCTGATTTGTAATAAAAGCCTGGTACTCCTGAAAAACACATTATGTAGATACACGCAGAATAATATTACATCTAAGCGTGACTAGGTTTGTAAATATCTTCTCCTAGCTCCCGATGCGTAGTTATTCAAATTATGTATTATTTTAGGTTACATGTTACAATATAGCGAACTTACAATATAAGACATGCCTGCAAGTTGGTAACGTTTTTGTTTGGCTAATTATAGAATTTTTCAGAAAATCTGTAAAAATATACTTAGTACAGTTCAAGAAAATATAGCTATTGAAGTATATAACAGAAAGAGTTAAAAAGAGAGAGGTGTGTTTGTTTCTTATTATTTTTTAAATTATAATAATTATGTTTTTTGCTCTTTTATTTTATTTGTCTATGTGAAAAGCGTCATATGCTTTTTATTACAAAAACATTTCGTTTATTAATTTTACATAGGTAATCATAATTTATTTCACAGACCCGAAATATAGTGCAGTACGTAGTATATTAAAGTATTATTAGCAACCCTATCGACAAGAGACCCGGTCATTAATGTCTAAGAAGTATAATTTAAAATTCGAGTCACAGTAAATACCATAATTTTGACAGTTTATCATATCTATCAGGAATAAACATCCCACTGCCAAGGTCACATCGATCGACGTATCGTATAACAGAGACAAAGCTATCCATTGTATGTTATGTCTCTGTCTAAAGGGATATCTCGGTGAAAAATTACGTCTGGGGAATGTTGGTAAACAAATGAAATGCACTGATAACTATTATGAAACGCGTGAGTTGGTGAATAAGGAATACTTTCAAATAGTTGTTTTATCTTTTTCAGAGAATTTATAGGATATTTATATACATTTATTGCGATAACATACATATTTTGATGGTGGTAGGATATTCATAATCGTGGATATGCATGGCGGCGGCCGGCGGTCGGCATCGCACACAGGGTGTAAAACCCGCCATAGTGGCACACGCAAATGTGTCGCGTTCCGGGATCAGCAGTGTACATCCGGTTTTTGTCTGGGGTCTAGAGTTGGGGTACGATATTTGGCCGTTTTGCGGCCTTCTAAGTACTCACTAGACCCTTGACAGCTTCCACACCTTCTTGTGTATGGCGTAGTGTGAGGAAGCAGGTCGGCATGATTGTGTTGAGTAGCGGGGGATAGATTGTCTTTCGCTACTCGATACTCTATCTGGACGTCAATGCGCTTACCATCAGGTGCAGTGTGGTCACTTTGCCTAACCAGGATAAAAATCAAATACATATACACTCACGTCTGTAATCCCCGAAGGGGTAGGCAGAGGGGAAACTAGACACCCACTTTTCAATAGTGAATTTATTACGGTCCCATAATGTAATAGGGAGAGAGCCTATCGCTATACTAGATACTCAATTCCAGACTCTGGGCTGATCCTGAGTATTTCTAAAAAGAAAAACCCAATATCACTTTACTCGACCCGGGGATCGAACCCAAGACCTCAGCCTCAGCACAGCAGTCGTAATGCATGCGTAATTATAACTGCGTCACCGAGGCAGTATAGGATATTTACGTGCGATATAAAACAAGTGCGATATAAACAGCTTTCTGTTTTTCATGCATATCGAGTAATGAAGATTCATTAAGTCAGTCTATGCTGAATGTCGTACAATTCCAAGATTTCACTTCTTAATTATTTTGTAACCAATACAACAAACAAAAAGTAACAAACTTCTAACAAATAAAAAGTAAGTTTTACAATTGAATACGATTGTATTAATTAGTTGACAAAAACATGACAAGAAAATGTTCGTAATAATAAAGTTATTTTTGTTCACATAATGTCTTTATTCTAGAAAACTTTGTAAGTAATTTAAGAATTATGATATAAAATAATTCCTAGTATGGGTGATTTTCTCGCAACAGAAGTTTCACAACTTAAATTTTTCTGTAGTTGACATATTGTGCGTTCTTTCTAGATTATATAGATTAAACATTTAAGAGTTTCTATTCATATTTTGCTATATAATGGAAGGATATTTTGCTGCACATAAATAAAATTAAATTATATTTCATAAATTAATATACTCTTGATTTTTGGAAAAGTGATAGTGAGTGGATAAATAAATGGGAATAAAATGCTATAACAGTCTATAATATTTTGTTATAGTCAAAGATATACACAAGCAATTGGGTCATCTGGTGTAAAGTGATCTTTATCGTCGCCGACAATTTTTGTTTCTGCTGTATGTAATATGTGAAACTTAGTTTATTACAGGTCTTTGTCACAGAGTGTAGAGAGCTCACGCCACACATTTGAAATGAAATGAAATCGTTTATTGATCATGTAAGCAATTACATAGCTCTTATGACAAGTCAGTACTTTGAGTCGACTACCTCCGTTGCTCCATTTTTTCGTTCTAGATGAGTAAACTAAATAAACTTTATCGGATTCTAGATACGTCATTTGTTAATGCCAAATGTATAATGTAATATGTCTAGATGACGCTGCCTCGGTGGCGCAGTTGTAATTGCGCATGCGTTACGACAAGTGCTGAGTTGAGGTCTCGGGTTCGATCTCCAGGTCGGGTAACGTGATATTGGGTTTTTCTATTAAAAATACTTAGTATCGCTCCGGAGTCTGGAATTGTGCCCGGTATGGTGATAGGTTCGCCATCACATTATGGGGCCGTAATAAATTCTGTGAAAAGTGTACTGGAAATCCTCTGCCTACCTCCTTTGGGGATTACAGGCGTGAGTTTATATACATTTACGTATATGTATGTCTAGTTAACTGGCTAAGACCAATACTTACCTATCATAATAAATTCTTTTTCCATCCACTTCACCAATATTGGCTATGGAGTGTAAAAGAAAATAGGCCAAAATACTGTTTTAGTATGTCTTAAATGATACTTACTGTATGTATGCAGTATATTACGAAGAAACATTTCAAAAATGTTTTTTGTGCAACAGATAATAACTTCTCCATTTTTTAAAGATTATTTTTAACTTTTTTATGTGAGATAAAATACGTGTATTCAAACTTGGATATAATAATATTAATAGAGAATGTATACAATAAAATAAAAACGCATTAATCATCTGAATACAAGAACGGGACCTTTGACGTTAACATTGACATTGCATCATGTTGGAATTGTGGTCAGTCCATCTCGAACTTAATTCCACCATTCTGTGTGACCATTAAACAGTTTATGTAGTGTAATACCGTGTAGCATTTTATAGCAGCTAAAACTACGGTGTAATTCAACCGCGAATGTACAGAGAAAAACATAAATAATTTAATGTGCAACCAGTTCTATAATTTTTGAATGTAAAGACTAGATGCAGAGGACATAAGATCCATATGTGTGAGTTATATTGTTTTTGAAATACTAAAAGCATAAGTGTCTAATTTCATCATTCTACTGCCTTTATTTTTTTCTAATGTGAGATTGATGCAACAAGTTTTTCAATTAGTTAGGTACCATAAGAATGCGAAATAAATTAACCGCTCTTAATGCCCGTCTGCTCTAAAGCAAGCTAAGTCAGCGCCTAAGAAATTCTTTACTATAAAATTTATGTTAAGCGTTTGCGAACGTTATATCTTGCAAATTATCGCAAAAGTATTTACCTTTGTTTTTACATCTATCCGATATAACTACTGGCGTTAAAAACTATCACATTACCTGACCTGAGAATAGAAACTAAGATCTCCAGGTCACAACCTATATTCAAATGCGTGTAAAAGTCTAGTAGTTTATGTGTTAAAATGTCATTATTGTGTCAACTAAGCACTCATATATATTCCTATATTTGTTACCTAATGAGATTTATAATATGACATGCTTAATAGTCTCAAATTGTTTTATGAAATTGATTATAATATTATTGTAAGACATGCTGTAGAAAAATATAATACTTCAAAAAACCTACAATTCTGTTCTTTCCAGTTTTTGGGTGTTTCTTCTCAGTACAAAATATATTTTCGAAGCACCAAATTCGTCAATGATTTATACAATAATTGACGCGTAAAGGTATTCATTTTGACCTTTTTGCTTAATACAAGTTTTTGATTTTGATTCTAAAATAATGGGGATTTTCCACTTACTTGTTAGTCTACCAGTTTTGTTATAAAGAGCAAAAGTTTGTAAAAACATGTGTGCATTTCATGTTTCTCGTTATTGAACAAATTGTGCGTGGAATTATTTTCGAGTTATTTACAAACATTAGTTAAAAGAAAACGGTCAGCACTTATATTCGTGTACAACCTTGAGCTTTAATATATATCACAGTTGAGATGCTCTATAAAGTATCTCCGAATTCATTGCTGGCTTTGGCCCGTTTTCGAGTTTTGTTATGAAAGAAAAAGGAGAGCTGGTGTAGGCGACAATTTATAAAGGCTGAGTCACGATTGGGGCATTGTTATGTCGGCGGAGAAAGGCGTGCTACAGACGATAGGCGTTTGTGTTTACAGCGGAGAGCTATTTCCACTTCAAATTTGTGGGTTTTGGTAAATTTTAGATAGAACTGAAAATTTTCTCTCGGATGAGTCTCCAAATTTGCAAATTTTTTAGGCCACAATTTTTGTATGTCTTTGTATATGAATATAATAACTGTTTGTGTAATTTGTAGTGTCTATACACTGTGGGGATACGTGTGGCAATATGTTGTATATGAAATAATTTTTTTCACAGCAATTTCACAACAAGCAAAGTGTCGGCTTTGCAGCATAGTTTGTACGGCTAGTTAGATTACATATGATTGTAAAAATGCCATTCCTTTCCAAGGGCGACAGAGCACCCACAATGTGGCGTTATAGGGCTTTAAGTTCGTTGGGATCACTTAAAATCAGATATCGTACATTTGGGATTCTGCGAAAAATAGATCGTGAAAAATTCGCTTCATAAATTCTATGATATAATAGTCCACATTTGTGATGAAAGATTAAACTTAGCGGTAATTAAAAATTATTAATTGGAACCCGTGCGTAAATTGAAAGCGTTATGAAAGGAGGCGTTGTTACTTTTTTAATTTTCATTATTTCCTATTTCTTTGAAGGCAGACGCGTATCGATAAAATAATGCCGGCCGGCTGGTGTTGTCCTGAGTGCCGACTCCGCCCAACCTCCCTTCAGTAAGTTTCAGTGGGCGCGCGTGAGCGGACGTTCGTTCCGCCATCTTGTGTTGCGACGCCATTCCGCGCCCAGCCTTTATATCACTTCCTTTTCTCTCAACACTGTTGAGACGCAGAATTATTCGCAAACTACCCTTAGTGATCGGGTAAGTTGTTTTTAAATAATTTTCTGTATATATACTTCTGACGGTTAACACCGATTCGGGATGGCCGGGATAATTCAAGGACGTTTTTGTTCGCTTCCGAGTAAATATTATTGAATAATTACGTGTGATTATATTTATTATTATTATTTTTATATGGATATAATTATTATTTTATTAAATCATATATTTATTTATACTTTGCGTATGCTACATATTTTTCGTTTAGAGTATAAAGTAATTAAAATACTTACTTAATTTTAGAAAAAAATCGAAAAGTAGTTTCCTGAGACACTGAAAAAAACTCATGTATAAGTTTATAAATGTATAGAATAATGTTGCCACAGTACGTGTGCGTTTTTTTTGGTTCCGCCCATGTAGACACATTTATTATTTCTAAAGTCGTAGAGCCACAGCTGACCATAGTTTTGTATGCAGCATAAAAGAGGTCGGCTTAACTGGATTATTGCCACTATCTTACACAATACCGACGTGAAGTAACATCTTGCTGTTGCGTTCTGCTTCGTACGGTGAGATTTCCATACCTATTATTTCCCCTCCCATCCCAATCCATACTCCTTACTTTTAAGACCGGCTACGCACCCGTCATATGGTATTGTGATTATCATTGTAGAGTTCACATAACATTTGCCGACCTATGCTATAAAAATACGTAAAGATTAAAGTTTATCCTTTTATGGCTACATGAAAAAATAAGAGACTGTTGCTAAATATAAAAACATTACACTCTTCAGCGGCTTGGAAATTTAATTATCTCGCTGTCTAAACAAAATAGACGAACCGTTGCAGCCCATCGCGGCCGGCGAAAAATCGATTACTTACGTCGCAGTCGAGCTTTTAGAAATATGTTAGCTGCACCGCACCGTGTTAAATTATGCACAAATATTTTTATTTTTAACGTAATGGGTTTTTTTCTCTTGAAATTCTCAGTAGTAGCCCGGAGTCTGGAAACTGTGCCCGGTATGGCGACAGGCTCGCCCCCTATCGCATTATGGGACCGAAATTCGGCGAAAAGTGGGTGTAGCGAACACCTCTGCCTTCCCTTCGGGGATTACAGGCGTGAGTGTATGTGTGTGTTTAAACGTAACATTAATATTGTTTACATTTGTTTATAAATAAGTTTAACGCCGATCCGGAAATTGGTTATTAGGTCGGAGTGGTGTTACGTTACAAAAGAAAATCTCAAGTAATTTCAGTCAATAAATCGTGAGTTTCCGTCAGGGGCATTATTCTCTATGTCCTTACAAACGCGTAACGAGGCACGTTACGTTAACTGCGTGTTAGTCACATGTTATTGTATTTTGTAATGCCATTACACGCGAATAACATGCAGGTAACGTTAACGCGCCTCGTTACGCGTTTGCAAGGAGATAGAGAATATTGCCACTGGTCGTTGATGGCGACACGCCCACTCGCGATCATCGAACTCGGCTGTAATCGGGTCAAATGTCGGTACACTGATTCAGCTTGATTATTACGTGAAGGCTCTTTTGAATGCAATTAATTAACATTAGCGGGGGGATTAAATTATGAACCCTAACGTTAGTATTGATGACTTCATGCCTGCTAGGGTTGTCGCATATGAATTATTTTCATGTTTTCTAACTAGTTTCAGAAGAGAATAATGGAATAAAAAATACTAATACCGTTTTTATTTTATTTTGCACTCTTTTTAACCGACTTCAAAAAAGGAGAAGGTTAACAATTCGTCGGAATCTTTTTTTTTATGTATGTTACCCGATTACTCGAAGACGCCTGGACCGATTCGAGAAATTCTTTTTTTGTTTAAAAGGGTATACTTCCCAGTTGGTCCCATTGGCACCAAGTCAGGATCTGATGATGGGATCTCAGAAAAATCAAGGAAAATCAAATTTTATAGTGACGCTTAATTTGTTTTTTATTGAAGTCGGTGTACTTTTTATGAATAACAAAACTTTTACTTATAATTGCTTGATAATACTTGAGAATTAATTAAGTATGTTAGTTAGTTAATCTTAGAAATGGTAACGTGGTTTATTATACAACCCTTGAAAAAATAAATAGTCCTTTAAATTTTTCATATAGCTTCTTTATTAGCTTGCTGGCGTTTGTTTGCTTAAATAGCTTTGACCGGGGAATGCGTTACGCCAAAAATGTTTTAGGTTGCAGACCATACACTTCAATATGTATCCTGTAAATAAATACACCCAATAGTCACACACGTAGTTCTAACCAACACTAGGTAAAACCAGTATCGTGGGTATCAAGAACTACGAGGGACTACGGTCCCACAACACCTACACCCGAAACAAATATCTGTCATACAAACATTTGTCTCGGTGCGGGAATCGAACCCACGGCTTATCATCAGTGGTGCGCCACGGAGGCTGTCAACTATATCTCTATCTTTTGTAAACTGAATTCAAGCTACCTCTTGGACACGCGCGAGGGGCGTTTAGTGTTGGCATTTATGTTTGGAATACAAATAATAATAATAATTAACCCTGTATTAAATATTGTCCCACTGCTGGGCACGAGCCTCCTCTACTAATGAGAGGGGTTAGGCCTTAGAGTCCATCACGCTGAACTAATGCGGGTTGGTAGACTTCACATACGTTTGAAAATTCTTATGAGAATTTTTAATTTCTCACGATGTTTTTCTTCACCGTTAGACATATGGAACGGACTTCACCGGTATACAAAGAGATATGTTAATTTGATATTATTAACGCTTTCTAAGAGCTTCTAGCCTTACACTTCTTTAATTATGTTACTATAAGGTTTATCAAGTCAAAACATAATATATTTTCACGCTTGTATATGGGGTAAACAGTGAGGCACCGTCCAGACAACCACCCCTTGATGTTATGGGGGGCGAGTCTATCGATATACCGGGCACAATTCTAGACTTAGGGCTGCTACTGAGTATTTCTAAATAGAAAAACCGAAAATTACAACTCCGGCACCGATAGTAAAAAATATTGTTTGTATAATTTGCGCGCTTAGAGCAGTGAACTTTTAAAAATAAGGTCAACCGCCAGAGCCGGGTCGCATTAAATAAACTACATTTTTAATGAGTTCATATTTTTATAACTAAACAAGAAGGCAAAATGAAATATCATCGTGATGTTTAATAAGGAACATTGTTGTGTAATTTTAGATATCACCACTTTGTCATTGTCCCAATCTTGGGAATGACCTTACTAATGTGAGTGGTTAGGCCTTAGTCCACCTGTCCTGATATATTTTGGTTAATATTATATTATTTGAACATAAACATAAATAGCGCTACTCTTCTGTTTTTTTTATATTTAGTTCAAATATTAAAAAAACCCTTTTGGAAATGCTAAAGTTCTTCTCTAGCATAACTGCCTCGCGAACTGGCGGCAAAGTATAAAAGATAGATGTAATGTAATTAAAGTATAGCATGATTAAATAAATATTATGAACGAGTTTTTGATCACACTTTATAAATTTCCCAATGTTCCGGACATTTTTCATAGTTTGTCTTACCCTTAAAACGTTATTCGGCTTATTCACAACATAAATACTATCGTTTATCTATCCAACCGGTTCAACGAACAGAACCTTTTAATAATATGAGTAAGCCGGTATAATCGTGTCAAGTAGCGAGGTAAAGTTATCTCTTTGTGGTCACTCTGTGCCAGGATAAAAAAACACTCCAACTGATAGCAAGCGCAGTAGTCCACGCCGTCCAGTTAGAGTATTAAGTAGCTAGAAACAATCTATCCCTCACTACTCAGGTGAGCCTCCTGACCGTTTGCCCCCTTTTATCATAAAAAAAAGACACAAACATGTCGGCTTGTAGTGTATCTTCTTCACACTACGCCATGGGGCAAATGTGGTCACTTTGATATGCCAGAAAAAACACATTGTAACTTCGCGCCTGTATTACGGGAGGGGAGGCAAAGGTGCAACTAATGTACGCAAGGTTCGCCAAGCTTGATTAACAGATGCTGTCATAGTGAGCGAGCTTATACATAATTTCAGGCACAGATTCTAATTAATTACTATTTGTGTCATTTCTAAATATACTACCTTCGATTTTTACAACTTGTGTAATCTGTAAATATACTTTGCTTTTTTGATAACGTAATTTATTAAACAAATATACATCTACCCTCACTACTGTAATCCCCGAAAGGGTAGGTAGAGGTGTAACTAGTACACCCACTTTTCGCCGAATTTATTACGGTCAGTAGTATAGGGATTCGTCGGTTCCTGAGCACAAATCTAGGCCCGAGCTAGGTCGAGCTAGGGAGCTAGGGTCCCTAGACTTGCTCCAGAATCCAGGTACCCTACTACCCGCGAATAGGTTCCCGAACAGGACTCGGCAGCCGCGAATTAAATTTATATCAACCGCGAATTAAATTTATACCAACCGCGAATTAAATTTATATCAACCGCGAATTTAATTTATATCAACCGCGAATTTAATTCATATCAACCGCGAATTTAATTAATATCAGCCGCGAATAAAATTGATATCACACGCGAATTTGATTTATATCAAAGGAGATTTTATACCTGTCTCGAATTTAATTTATATTCAAACATTTTACGTTTATTTTGCACGTTTGTCAGCCAGCTTGAGGAATGGTCTCATTTTTGTTTGTATGCAAGTATGAATCCCTTTTTCTATGAAGTTACGCTTGTCTTCGTACGATAATAGTCATGTCTCAACGTGTCTGTATAATTTCTTAGTAGTAGTCTTAATATTACCTGCGTTTCAAAGCTTCATTGTTCATAAGGGAAAGCTATTAAAATTAGTGATGGTATGTATTCTTTGAATATAGGTAACAACAGACCACACGGTTCTTTATAAGTTTTAGGTAGCCATTGTCAATAAGAGAAATCGGGTAATTTATTAGGTACATCAATCAAATGTAATGACAAAGCAGTATTACCTATTGTTCAAAGCTTCATTGTTCATATGGGCAAGCGGTGTTAAAATTAATTACGGTACACGTATTGTTTGAATACCAACGGACCACATGGGGTTGTTAATGTCACCCTTAAGCAATGAGTTTTGGGAACCCATTGTCCATAAGAGAAATCGAATACCGGTCTATCGTATCAGTTTTTGCTTTTGCTACAGCAAAATGACCCTTAGCTGCCGTATAAAAGCGATGACAAAAATTATACTACACCGTATTCCACAGTGTGCTCTACACCACAAATGAACTCCGGTTGTTTGTATAGTGAATTTTTAAATAGTGACTCTGCTGCAAAATGAATGTAAGTACCTATGTATAATTCGATGTAATATAATATTAATTATGTTTTATTTACTGTTAATATTGTGTTTTGACCTCAGATTGTTTTAATCAATTGTTGATGATGTATATATTTTTATGTATCCCATATTCCTACACTCCTCTCTATGCCAATACTTATAATAGTTTACTTTTTGTTTCAGTTCGCTGATAATGCTTTCAAAAACTATTATTATGCAGATAACGACGATGATGATCAGCCCAGCGACGAGGAAGGCACCCTGGCATACAAAGTTAAAAAAGCAATAGCAAAGAGATCAAATTGCATCGACGACTTCTTCGAAAAACCTAAGAAGAAAAAGAAGGTGGCAAAAAAGTCGTCAAGTGTTGGTCGCTCTTCCAGTGGTGGAGTTTCATACATCACGTCAAATAAGGACGACATCGCCGATGCATCTCATCTTATAAAGATTGAGATATATGATGTCAAGAAGATAAAAAATATTGCTCCGATGGAACACTGGAAACATGCTGAGGTGCGTGTTAAATATTACGCAGAAGCTGACGAAGACAAAAACTTGCAGTCAGTGAGAGATATAATATTTAATATCACCAAGCACTTGGCTACAAAAGAGGACTGTGTGAAATATTTTATAGACACTGATAAATAAGATAGTGCGTAAGCTTATGTGTAAGTGAGTGTTTAAGGACATTGCGTTATTGTAGTATAAGTTATTATAACTCATTGTGCATGTTAATACTAATTTAGAATATTAATATTTTGTCATGATCATAATTTGGATTTTAATTAATTGTAAACATTTAGTGTTGTAAGTCAGTGTTTAAGGTCATTGTAGTATAAGTTATTATAACTCATTGTGCATGTTAATACTAATCTAGAAAATAATATTTGGTCATGATCATAATTTGGATTGTAAATTAATTGTAAACATTTAAGAATTATTTGTAAGAATTTGTATATTATTTAATAGTAATAACTTACTTCATTGTAACATAACGGTGTAATGCATTGAGTGAGTTAGCACTATATAAACTTTTTAATTTTTCTCTAAGATATTTATTGTTAAGCATACTATTTTATCATGCATACATTACGGTGTGATGTCTACGACTCAGAGCTCGTTATGCTTCTTAATAACATTGAACCATTGGATCTGATGTCATCACAATTCGATGAAGGGCTCTACGAACTTTGTGAGGAAATAGACCAAAACCATTTTGAAATGTGAGTATTATAACATGTTTATACAAGTTTCTGTGAACCATGTAGAGGGGATACATTTTTAAGTATTTAAAACGTTAGAGTCATCTTTTCGAACTCATTCTGTACGTTTGTTCTCATTGTATTTTTTTTACCAAACATTAAAAATGTATCACGGTCTTGAGTTACAGAGTTTATGTTTGTCCCAAAGTGAGATTGCAAGTTTAAACAAAAATCTTATTTTACACAAGTTTCATCGTTTTATACGACTTTGGTTCATACAAAATTTATTACCCGAGTCAATGTTGAAAGATCCTGTTTTTATTCCGTATTATACACCATGTTCAGGACATAAAATGTTGAATTTGTCTCATTCCGATGAAGATGAAATTGATGGTGTTTTATCAATGCAAGCATATTGTTTGCAATGTAAAAATGTTAGTAATTATGGGAAAAAATGTACATTATTATTATTGTAGTTAGGTTCGATATTTTATTTATTTTGTGTTTTTCGATCAGACTTAATCAACATGGAAGTGGTGTACGAAAGAGATCAGCACCGACGATGTTAACTGAAGCGGAACCAGCGAAGAAGAGGATAAATACTTATCTTGAAGCTCCTTCATCATCAACATCGTTACCAACGCCGAATTCAAATGTAAGTACAGAAAATAATGATAAAATTCAATGTCCCGACTGTCGCGTATTTGTATTGAAAAAATATATGACTAACCATTTAAAGAGTAATACTCATAAAAACAATTTACTACGGAATGATAATGAATTAAGGGATGTTCAAATAATTGATAGTGCTTTTGGTAATAGAATTCTTACATATAGAATCATGTCTAATAAAACATCGAACCATCAATTTGAAACGCCTGAATTATTTTTACAAAAAACTAAAGATGTAATATATAAATTACTTACACGTTCTATTCTAGAACACTCTGTTCTGAAAGTAAATTTTATGCTTAATGCAGATTTTACACAGGAAACCAAAAATTTATTTAACACTTTTGACTTTCAAATCTCCAATTATCTTATTTGTCAAGGTGATGATAAGGATATAATTTTTCCTTCTATAACAACCGAAATAACAAACAAAATGGCAAATTTTGAAAAAAAGGGTAGTGGATGGACTTTAGTTAAAATAAATCACTTAGATATGAATATAAACAAGTTTAACCCATTACGAGGATCATCATATATAGACTTACCGTTAGATATAAAATATAAGAAAGCTGTAATTAACGTTCAAAATAATGATCACGAGTGCTTTCGTTGGGCTGTATTGTCAGGATTGTATCCGGCTTCTCAAAGTTCTAATAGAGTGTCATCTTATATAAAACATAAAAATAGATTAAAATTTGATAAATTATCTTTTCCTTTCAAAATTAATGATATTCATAAATTTGAAAAACTAAACAATATAAGTATTAATGTTTTTGGTTTACATTATGATTCAATAAAAAAGTCAAATAAAGTTGTAGGTCCATTACACTTAACGAAACATAGAAAAACCACTCACTTAAACTTATTGTATATATCTCGCGGTGCCAACGGTCATTATTGTTATATTAAAAATCTTTCGAGGTTAGTATCTAAACAGTTATCAACATCCGAACATGCAGTTCATATTTGCGATGGATGTTTATTACATTTCACATCACGGGATAATTTACAGCGTCATCAAGCAAATGACTGTTTTAACGTTTGCATTAATTTACCATCGGAACATGATAACAAAAAGAATTGGTTTAATGAATTAATCCCATCAAATCAAATCTCATTCAATAATTATGAACGTAAACTGAAGGTCCCTTTTGTTGTATATGCTGATTTTGAAGCATTTTTAAATCCAATAGAAAGTTGTTCAAACAATCCCAATATATCATCCACAACGAACATTCAAAAACATGAGATGTATAGTTTTGGATATTATGTTAAGTGTTCGTACGATGACAACTTTTCGATATATCGATCGTATAATGGAAAAGATTGTGCAAACCAATTTATCAAATTTATCAAAACAGATTTAGAAAATATATGTAAAAAAAACACTTTTGTCAAATCTCCATTACCATTAACGTATGAAAATAAAATAAATATTTCTCAAAGTAAGTTGTGTTATATCTGTAAAAGTTACTTAAATGAAGATGTCACAATAATATACAATTGGCATACTGGTGTTTATGAAGGAGTCGCTCATTCACTTTGTTCAGAAAAATACAAAACACCTAATTTTGTACCAGTATTTTTTCACAATTTAAGTAATTATGATGCTCATTTTATAGTTCATGGTCTTAATTTTGACGAAGGTGATATAGAACTTATTCCTGAGAATAAAGAGAAATATATATCTTTTTCGAAGGTTCTGCATATTAATAACCGTGCAGTGAAACTTAGATTTCTTGATTCTTTAAAATTTATGTCTAGTAGTCTTGATAAATTAGCTCAAAACTTACTACCTAATCAATTCCACGAACTCAAATTAAACTATCCACGCGAAGATGACTTTAAGCGTTTAATAAGGAAAGGTGTTTATCCGTATGAATACATGACTTCATTTGATTCTTTAAAAATAACTTCCCTTCCTACTCGCGATGAATTCTACAGTTCTTTAAATGATAATCATATTTCAGAAAATGATTACCATCATGCTCAAGATGTATGGAATCACTTTGATTGTAAAAACATGGGTGATTATTCTGATCTTTATTTAAAAACCGACGTTTTATTATTAACAGATATATTTGAAAATTTTAGGAACGTTTGTCTTAAAACTTATGAATTGGATCCTGCTCATTATTATACAGCACCTGGATTGAGTTGGGATGCTATGTTAATTTATACTAAAATTAATTTAGAGCTCCTAACAGATATTGACAAAATTACTTTTATTGCGAACAATATTAGGGGAGGTATATCACAGTGTAGTAACAGACATGCAAAAGCAAATAACCTATTTATGACTGATTATGATTCTGATAAACCATCTTCCTTTCTCATGTATCTAGACGCAAATAACCTTTACGGTTGGGCTATGTCTCAATGTCTTCCAACAGGTAAATTTGAATGGGTAGATGTAAATACAGATTTTAACATCCCCGATGATGCCGAATATGGTTATATTTTAGAAGTAGATTTAGAATATCCAAAAATCTTACATAATTGTCATTCAGATTTTCCCTTTTGCCCTGAAAATATATGCCTAGGGAATACCAAAAATACAAAACTGATTCCAAATCTAAAAGATAAAAAGAACTATGTTATCCATTACAGAAATCTTAAACAATGTTTAAAAAATGGTTTGAAACTACTTAAAATACATAGAATTCTTAAATTTGAACAATCTGCATGGTTAAAATGTTACATAGATTTAAATACACGTATGCGTTCTTTGGCAACCTCAGATTTTGAAAAAGATTTTTACAAACTTATGAATAATTCAGTTTTCGGGAAAACAATGGAAAATGTTATAAAACGCGTAAACGTTAAATTAGTGAACCATTGGTTGAATCGTGGGAAAACTCAGGGAGCTCAATCTTTGATTGCAAAACCTGAGTTTCACAGTCTATCCATTTTTTCAGAAAATTTAGTTGCAGTGCAATTAAAGAAATCAAGTGTCATATACAATAAACCAATTTATCTGGGGTTTTGTATATTGGATCTTTCAAAAACATTAATGTACACATTTCATTACGATTACATGAAAGAGAAATATCGAGATAATATTAAATTACTTTATACAGACACTGACAGTCTAATTTATCAAATATTTACAGAAAATTTCTATGCTGATATAAAAACTGATTTAGAAAACTATTTTGACACCTCTGACTATCCATCTAATAATGAATATGGTTTACCTTTAATAAATAAAAAACGGTTAGGGTTTTTTAAAGATGAAACTAACGGTAAAATTTTAAACGAGTTTGTAGGCCTGCGATCAAAAATGTATGCATTAGATGTGCAAAATAAATGTATATGTAAAGCAAAAGGCGTTAATAAATGCATCACAAAAAAGTTTTGTCTTAATGATTATAAATCATGTTTATATGAAAACAAAACTCAGTATAGTGAAATGCTAAGATTTAAATCCATTAAACACATAATGTATACTCAAAAAATAAACAAAATATCTCTATCACATAATGATACAAAACGGTACTTATTAGAAAATTCCACTGATACTCTTGCTTGGGGTCATTATAAGATAAAGGACATTTAATTTTTTTCATATTTTCTGTACAATGATAAGAATTATTTATTTATATTTTTGTGTATTATTAAATTAAATTAAAACACTGTAATTATAGCTGTTATCAGATTATTGTGTGCTTAATTGGACCTACGACTGAAGAGGTTGGTGTTGCTTTCTAGATCACTGGGTATTTGTGAAGCACCAGTAGAGTGGTAACTGGCGGTGTAAATTATAAAATCAAATACATATAATACATTTAATTTTAACGAAATGTTTTATTCATTCCAATACCTCTTCAGAGTTTACACGTATATTCAAAATGATTCATTTTATTCATCCTTTTACTGCCATAGTCGCAGGTCCAACTGGATGTGGAAAATCTAATTTTGTTACAAATTTCATTAAATATATTAAAGAAATATGTAATAAAAACTTCAGCCAAATAACTTGGTGTTTTGATGAAATGCAGCCTTTGTATAATCTACCAAACGTGAATTATTATCAAGGCATACCAGATTTGAATATGTTTGATGGAAATGAACCAAACCTCATTATTATTGATGACCTTATGAGGGAATCTGATGGTCGTGTTGTTGATATATTTACCAAAGGTAGTCATCATAGAAACTTAAGTGTGTTTTACATAACTCAAAATTTATTTCATCAAGGTAAAGGTCAAAGAGACATTTCTTTGAATTCAAGCTATATAATTTATTTCAAAAACCCTCGCGACAAAACTCAAATTCGTTATTTGGCACGACAAGTTTCACCGGAAAATAACAAATTTGTCGAAGATGCCTACAGAGATTCTACTAAGGAAGCACATGGATACCTGATGATAGATCTAAAACAAAATACCTGCGATATTTGTCGAATAAAAACAAAAATATTTCCATCCGATGGTTATTGCACAGTATACATCCCTAAAAAAGAGTTTAAATATATCAAGAATCAACAAATACCCGTCATTTACAAATGATGGATCGACACCTCAAGACGCATAAAGATTTATTAAACGCACTGTATAAACTCAAGCCGAAACATCAACAAGCTCTTTTAAAAGCCTGTAACGACAAAGAAATTAATTTTATTTGTGAGTGCATTCATAACGTTCTACAAGGAAATATAAAGCTTGAAGAAAAATCTAAGAATAAGCTACATAAATTTAAAAATATACTTCGTAAATTAGTGCGTAAAAGTACAAATAAAATAAGAAAGAATATAATAGTTCAAAAGGGTGGTGCTTTTTTACCGATTATATTGGGTTCTATTTTAAGTGGTTTAATAAGTGGTCTTGTTTAAAATGGATCATGCAAAAAAAATGATATTAGTTGAACCAGGTTTAATAGATAAATTAAATCAAAGTAGAAATGAAAATCCTACCACTCGGTTGGATGCTGAAATGCAAAACATTTTGAATAGTAATATGGAAGACCGAAAAAAATGTAAATTGTACTTACAAATTTTACAAAGGTATCTCCATTTCACGGAAGAAGATCGAAAACCGTTTGAGCTCCCTATAATAACTCAAAATAATGATTTTACTGAACCAATGGATAAAAGTGAAAATCTAAATATAAATAACGACATCAAAATTAAAGATCTAGTTGCCAGTCAGACATCACGTAACCAAGAGAAAAAGCAAGATAATTGTGTGGATGAAAAAAATCCTCTCTACACAAGAAATCAAATTCTAAGCTTGATACCTAAATCATACGTAAAAAGAGGTGAGTTGTTATTGGATTCGCTATCATTGAGTAAAAACAAATTTTTTTGGAACGATGATGGTACGGTAATTATAGACAACGAAGTAATTCCTGAAAGTAATATTATAGATTTAGTAAATGATACACTGCGGCCATTAAAAAGAAATGATCCAATTGGTTGGGAAAAATTTGCTAAAGCATTGAAGGATTTAAAAATACCATTAACCTATATCGGAAATCCCAAAAGACGTGAGTACATAGTGCAACTTCAAAAAGATATTGAAGATTCTTCACCAAAACACAAAGAGCTATATTATACTCCAAAAAGTGACGATAAGCATATAAGAAAAATAAAGAAAAAGATAGATTGGGAAAAATGGACCCCTTATTAGAAATAAATAGACTATATTATGATGTGTCACACCCAGCTGGATATAGCAGTATTGATAAATTATCACAAGCTATGAAAGGTAAAATGAATAAAGAAGATGTTAAAAAATGGTTGCAAGCCCAGGAAACGTACACGCTTCATAAACCAGTACATAGAAAGTTCCCACGAAACAAATATATCTTATCTAATATAAATGAACTATGGCAAGTTGATTTAAGTGATATGAGAACTTATTCTAAAGATAATAAAGGTTTTAATTATATTCTTTGTGTTATTGATGTCTTCAGCAAATATGCATATGCTAGATCATTGAAAAAGAAAAATTCTGAAACTATAAATACAAAGGCTGCATTTCATCAAAACACCAAGTTATTTGGCTGAAGTTTTTATTACATATTTCTTTAATATATTTAATGAAATTTGTAACAAAATTAGATTTTCCACATCCAGTTGGACCTGCGACTATGGCAGTAAAAGGATGAATAAAATGAATCATTTTGAATATACGTGTAAACTCTGAAGAGGTATTGGAATGAATAAAACATTTCGTTAAAATTAAATGTATTATATGTATTTGATTTTATAATTTACACCGCCAGTTACCACTCTACTGGTGCTTCACAAATACCCAGTGATCTAGAAAGCAACACCAACCTCTTCAGTCGTAGGTCCAATTAAGCACACAATAATCTGATAACAGCTATAATTACAGTGTTTTAATTTAATTTAATAATACACAAAAATATAAATAAATAATTCTTATCATTGTACAGAAAATATGAAAAAAATTAAATGTCCTTTATCTTATAATGACCCCAAGCAAGAGTATCAGTGGAATTTTCTAATAAGTACCGTTTTGTATCATTATGTGATAGAGATATTTTGTTTATTTTTTGAGTATACATTATGTGTTTAATGGATTTAAATCTTAGCATTTCACTATACTGAGTTTTGTTTTCATATAAACATGATTTATAATCATTAAGACAAAACTTTTTTGTGATGCATTTATTAACGCCTTTTGCTTTACATATACATTTATTTTGCACATCTAATGCATACATTTTTGATCGCAGGCCTACAAACTCGTTTAAAATTTTACCGTTAGTTTCATCTTTAAAAAACCCTAACCGTTTTTTATTTATTAAAGGTAAACCATATTCATTATTAGATGGATAGTCAGAGGTGTCAAAATAGTTTTCTAAATCAGTTTTTATATCAGCATAGAAATTTTCTGTAAATATTTGATAAATTAGACTGTCAGTGTCTGTATAAAGTAATTTAATATTATCTCGATATTTCTCTTTCATGTAATCGTAATGAAATGTGTACATTAATGTTTTTGAAAGATCCAATATACAAAACCCCAGATAAATTGGTTTATTGTATATGACACTTGTTTTCTTTAATTGCACTGCAACTAAATTTTCTGAAAAAATGGATAGACTGTGAAACTCAGGTTTTGCAATCAAAGATTGAGCTCCCTGAGTTTTCCCACGATTCAACCAATGGTTCACTAATTTAACGTTTACGCGTTTTATAACATTTTCCATTGTTTTCCCGAAAACTGAATTATTCATAAGTTTGTAAAAATCTTTTTCAAAATCTGAGGTTGCCAAAGAACGCATACGTGTATTTAAATCTATGTAACATTTTAACCATGCAGATTGTTCAAATTTAAGAATTCTATGTATTTTAAGTAGTTTCAAACCATTTTTTAAACATTGTTTAAGATTTCTGTAATGGATAACATAGTTCTTTTTATCTTTTAGATTTGGAATCAGTTTTGTATTTTTGGTATTCCCTAGGCATATATTTTCAGGGCAAAAGGGAAAATCTGAATGACAATTATGTAAGATTTTTGGATATTCTAAATCTACTTCTAAAATATAACCATATTCGGCATCATCGGGGATGTTAAAATCTGTATTTACATCTACCCATTCAAATTTACCTGTTGGAAGACATTGAGACATAGCCCAACCGTAAAGGTTATTTGCGTCTAGATACATGAGAAAGGAAGATGGTTTATCAGAATCATAATCAGTCATAAATAGGTTATTTGCTTTTGCATGTCTGTTACTACACTGTGATATACCTCCCCTAATATTGTTCGCAATAAAAGTAATTTTGTCAATATCTGTTAGGAGCTCTAAATTAATTTTAGTATAAATTAACATAGCATCCCAACTCAATCCAGGTGCTGTATAATAATGAGCAGGATCCAATTCATAAGTTTTAAGACAAACGTTCCTAAAATTTTCAAATATATCTGTTAATAATAAAACGTCGGTTTTTAAATAAAGATCAGAATAATCACCCATGTTTTTACAATCAAAGTGATTCCATACATCTTGAGCATGATGGTAATCATTTTCTGAAATATGATTATCATTTAAAGAACTGTAGAATTCATCGCGAGTAGGAAGGGAAGTTATTTTTAAAGAATCAAATGAAGTCATGTATTCATACGGATAAACACCTTTCCTTATTAAACGCTTAAAGTCATCTTCGCGTGGATAGTTTAATTTGAGTTCGTGGAATTGATTAGGTAGTAAGTTTTGAGCTAATTTATCAAGACTACTAGACATAAATTTTAAAGAATCAAGAAATCTAAGTTTCACTGCACGGTTATTAATATGCAGAACCTTCGAAAAAGATATATATTTCTCTTTATTCTCAGGAATAAGTTCTATATCACCTTCGTCAAAATTAAGACCATGAACTATAAAATGAGCATCATAATTACTTAAATTGTGAAAAAATACTGGTACAAAATTAGGTGTTTTGTATTTTTCTGAACAAAGTGAATGAGCGACTCCTTCATAAACACCAGTATGCCAATTGTATATTATTGTGACATCTTCATTTAAGTAACTTTTACAGATATAACACAACTTACTTTGAGAAATATTTATTTTATTTTCATACGTTAATGGTAATGGAGATTTGACAAAAGTGTTTTTTTTTACATATATTTTCTAAATCTGTTTTGATAAATTTGATAAATTGGTTTGCACAATCTTTTCCATTATACGATCGATATATCGAAAAGTTGTCATCGTACGAACACTTAACATAATATCCAAAACTATACATCTCATGTTTTTGAATGTTCGTTGTGGATGATATATTGGGATTGTTTGAACAACTTTCTATTGGATTTAAAAATGCTTCAAAATCAGCATATACAACAAAAGGGACCTTCAGTTTACGTTCATAATTATTGAATGAGATTTGATTTGATGGGATTAATTCATTAAACCAATTCTTTTTGTTATCATGTTCCGATGGTAAATTAATGCAAACGTTAAAACAGTCATTTGCTTGATGACGCTGTAAATTATCCCGTGATGTGAAATGTAATAAACATCCATCGCAAATATGAACTGCATGTTCGGATGTTGATAACTGTTTAGATACTAACCTCGAAAGATTTTTAATATAACAATAATGACCGTTGGCACCGCGAGATATATACAATAAGTTTAAGTGAGTGGTTTTTCTATGTTTCGTTAAGTGTAATGGACCTACAACTTTATTTGACTTTTTTATTGAATCATAATGTAAACCAAAAACATTAATACTTATATTGTTTAGTTTTTCAAATTTATGAATATCATTAATTTTGAAAGGAAAAGATAATTTATCAAATTTTAATCTATTTTTATGTTTTATATAAGATGACACTCTATTAGAACTTTGAGAAGCCGGATACAATCCTGACAATACAGCCCAACGAAAGCACTCGTGATCATTATTTTGAACGTTAATTACAGCTTTCTTATATTTTATATCTAACGGTAAGTCTATATATGATGATCCTCGTAATGGGTTAAACTTGTTTATATTCATATCTAAGTGATTTATTTTAACTAAAGTCCATCCACTACCCTTTTTTTCAAAATTTGCCATTTTGTTTGTTATTTCGGTTGTTATAGAAGGAAAAATTATATCCTTATCATCACCTTGACAAATAAGATAATTGGAGATTTGAAAGTCAAAAGTGTTAAATAAATTTTTGGTTTCCTGTGTAAAATCTGCATTAAGAATAAAATTTACTTTCAGAACAGAGTGTTCTAGAATAGAACGTGTAAGTAATTTATATATTACATCTTTAGTTTTTTGTAAAAATAATTCAGGCGTTTCAAATTGATGGTTCGATGTTTTATTAGACATGATTCTATATGTAAGAATTCTATTACCAAAAGCACTATCAATTATTTGAACATCCCTTAATTCATTATCATTCCGTAGTAAATTGTTTTTATGAGTATTACTCTTTAAATGGTTAGTCATATATTTTTTCAATACAAATACGCGACAGTCGGGACATTGAATTTTATCATTATTTTCTGTACTTACATTTGAATTCGGCGTTGGTAACGATGTTGATGATGAAGGAGCTTCAAGATAAGTATTTATCCTCTTCTTCGCTGGTTCCGCTTCAGTTAACATCGTCGGTGCTGATCTCTTTCGTACACCACTTCCATGTTGATTAAGTCTGATCGAAAAACACAAAATAAATAAAATATCGAACCTAACTACAATAATAATAATGTACATTTTTTCCCATAATTACTAACATTTTTACATTGCAAACAATATGCTTGCATTGATAAAACACCATCAATTTCATCTTCATCGGAATGAGACAAATTCAACATTTTATGTCCTGAACATGGTGTATAATACGGAATAAAAACAGGATCTTTCAACATTGACTCGGGTAATAAATTTTGTATGAACCAAAGTCGTATAAAACGATGAATGATTGCAATCTCACTTTGGGACAAACATAAACTCTGTAACTCAAGACCGTGATACATTTTTAATGTTTGGTAAAAAAAATACAATGAGAACAAACGTACAGAATGAGTTCGAAAAGATGACTCTAACGTTTTAAATACTTAAAAATGTATCCCCTCTACATGGTTCACAGAAACTTGTATAAACATGTTATAATACTCACATTTCAAAATGGTTTTGGTCTATTTCCTCACAAAGTTCGTAGAGCCCTTCATCGAATTGTGATGACATCAGATCCAATGGTTCAATGTTATTAAGAAGCATAACGAGCTCTGAGTCGTAGACATCACACCGTAATGTATGCATGATAAAATAGTATGCTTAACAATAAATATCTTAGAGAAAAATTAAAAAGTTTATATAGTGCTAACTCACTCAATGCATTACACCGTTATGTTACAATGAAGTAAGTTATTACTATTAAATAATATACAAATTCTTACAAATAATTCTTAAATGTTTACAATTAATTTACAATCCAAATTATGATCATGACCAAATATTATTTTCTAGATTAGTATTAACATGCACAATGAGTTATTATAACTTATACTACAATGACCTTAAACACTGACTTACAACACTAAATGTTTACAATTAATTAAAATCCAAATTATGATCATGACAAAATATTAATATTCTAAATTAGTATTAACATGCACAATGAGTTATAATAACTTATACTACAATAACGCAATGTCCTTAAACACTCACTTACACATAAGCTTACGCACTATCTTATTTATCAGTGTCTATAAAATATTTCACACAGTCCTCTTTTGTAGCCAAGTGCTTGGTGATATTAAATATTATATCTCTCACTGACTGCAAGTTTTTGTCTTCGTCAGCTTCTGCGTAATATTTAACACGCACCTCAGCATGTTTCCAGTGTTCCATCGGAGCAATATTTTTTATCTTCTTGACATCATATATCTCAATCTTTATAAGATGAGATGCATCGGCGATGTCGTCCTTATTTGACGTGATGTATGAAACTCCACCACTGGAAGAGCGACCAACACTTGACGACTTTTTTGCCACCTTCTTTTTCTTCTTAGGTTTTTCGAAGAAGTCGTCGATGCAATTTGATCTCTTTGCTATTGCTTTTTTAACTTTGTATGCCAGGGTGCCTTCCTCGTCGCTGGGCTGATCATCATCGTCGTTATCTGCATAATAATAGTTTTTGAAAGCATTATCAGCGAACTGAAACAAAAAGTAAACTATTATAAGTATTGGCATAGAGAGGAGTGTAGGAATATGGGATACATAAAAATATATACATCATCAACAATTGATTAAAACAATCTGAGGTCAAAACACAATATTAACAGTAAATAAAACATAATTAATATTATATTACATCGAATTATACATAGGTACTTACATTCATTTTGCAGCAGAGTCACTATTTAAAAATTCACTATACAAACAACCGGAGTTCATTTGTGGTGTAGAGCACACTGTGGAATACGGTGTAGTATAATTTTTGTCATCGCTTTTATACGGCAGCTAAGGGTCATTTTGCTGTAGCAAAAGCAAAAACTGATACGATAGACCGGTATTCGATTTCTCTTATGGACAATGGGTTCCCAAAACTCATTGCTTAAGGGTGACATTAACAACCCCATGTGGTCCGTTGGTATTCAAACAATACGTGTACCGTAATTAATTTTAACACCGCTTGCCCATATGAACAATGAAGCTTTGAACAATAGGTAATACTGCTTTGTCATTACATTTGATTGATGTACCTAATAAATTACCCGATTTCTCTTATTGACAATGGCTACCTAAAACTTATAAAGAACCGTGTGGTCTGTTGTTACCTATATTCAAAGAATACATACCATCACTAATTTTAATAGCTTTCCCTTATGAACAATGAAGCTTTGAAACGCAGGTAATATTAAGACTACTACTAAGAAATTATACAGACACGTTGAGACATGACTATTATCGTACGAAGACAAGCGTAACTTCATAGAAAAAGGGATTCATACTTGCATACAAACAAAAATGAGACCATTCCTCAAGCTGGCTGACAAACGTGCAAAATAAACGTAAAATGTTTGAATATAAATTAAATTCGAGACAGGTATAAAATCTCCTTTGATATAAATCAAATTCGCGTGTGATATCAATTTTATTCGCGGCTGATATTAATTAAATTCGCGGTTGATATGAATTAAATTCGCGGTTGATATAAATTAAATTCGCGGTTGATATAAATTTAATTCGCGGTTGGTATAAATTTAATTCGCGGTTGATATAAATTTAATTCGCGGCTGCCGAGTCCTGTTCGGGAACCTATTCGCGGGTAGTAGGGTACCTGGATTCTGGAGCAAGTCTAGGGACCCTAGCTCCCTAGCTCGACCTAGCTCGGGCCTAGATTTGTGCTCAGGAACCGACGAATCCCTATACTACTACGGTCGCATAATGTGATTGATGTATGGCATGGCATGGCGAGGTTATCGCCATACCGGGCACAATTGCAGACTCCTGGCTGATACTGAGTATTTCTAAATAGAAAAACCCAATATCACGTCACCCGACACGGGGATCGAACCCAAGACCTCAGCACAGCAGTCTCAACGCATGCGCAATTACAACTGCGCCACCGAGGTAGGCAGTAATTTAATATACTGATATCATATATGTCGTCTCTTCGCCGAGTAAAGTGATGACGCGCGTAATATGTTATCAGGGTGATATATCGGTTTGTGGGAGTGCCTTTAGTCAGGTAACAATGGACGTACTTATAGATATATGTATCTTTAGGCACGAGTGTCCTCAATTAATGAAAAGTTTTAAAATTTAGTCTGTGGAGTAATTTACTAAACCTTCATACGTATACACTCACGCCTGTAAAACCCGAAGGGGTAATCAGAGGTGTCACCAGTACACCCACTCTATCCCGAATTTCGGTCCCATAATGTGATAGGGGGCGAGCCTATCGCCATACCGGGCTCAGATTCCAGACTCCGGGCTAATACTGAGAATTTCTAGATGGAAAAACCCTTATCCTGTTCGTTTATTACGCTAGGCCTTGCTTATTTCCGTCGCATTGTGTGATAGGTTGATAGAGGGTGTAAATTGCGGTTAAAGATCTTAAATTAAAATCATGTTTTATAGTTTTCTTAATAAATTAAAAAAATACACCCAACAGTCACACACATAGTTCTGACCTCACACTAGGTCAAACATGTATGGTGGGTATCAAGACTACGGTCTACGGTCCCACAACACCCAGACCTGAAACAAATATCTGCCTGTCACACAAACATTTGTCTCGGTGCAGGAATCAAACCTACGGCCTCTCAGTTACTCGCCTGCTGCACCGTGGTTGTTGTTATCTTACTAATATTATAAATGCGAATGTTTGGATGGATGTTTGTTACTCAATCGCCCCAGAAAGGCTATGCAGCCTTTCGAAAGTAATATTTTGAAGTTAAATTTTTTCGACAGTTTTTTTTATCCTGGCCCGGCAAAGTGACCACGCTGCTGATGGTAAGCGTAGTGCTGTCCAATTAGAGTATCGAGTAACGAGAGACAATCTATCCCCCGCTACTCAACACAACCATTTATTTATTTTGATTAATTAGTACGGTTAACCAATTATACTAATTAACATATTCTTATGACTATAGTAAATTAAATTATTGAAACATACACATATCATAATTAAAAGCTAAATAAAATAAATACATATGCCGGCCTACTTTCTCACACTACACCATGGGTAAGAAGGTGAAGAAGCGGTCGAGGGTCTAGTGTCAGAGTACTCAGAAGGCCGCAAAACGGCCAAACATCGTACGCCAAACCTAGACCCCCGACAAAAACTGAATGTACACTGGCTGATCCCGGAACGCGACACACTTGCATTTGCCACTATGGCGGGTTTTACACTCTGTGTAGGTACGGTGGTCGCTATCCGGGCGGATATGAATATCCTACCACCAGCCAGTTACGGGAGCTAAGGGAAATTATATAATACTTATTACTATATATACTAAATTACTTAAATAAAATGTACTGCTACCCAAATATTTGGAAAATCAAATGGTTTGAACCACGATAATACTTTTTAAATCGGTAAAGTTATTACAATACAACGTTTACACA
The DNA here is from genome assembly GCA_905220505.1 of Laothoe populi. Taxonomy (NCBI): domain Eukaryota; kingdom Metazoa; phylum Arthropoda; class Insecta; order Lepidoptera; family Sphingidae; genus Laothoe; species Laothoe populi. The sequence continues at coordinate 23,600,365 of HG992146.1, forward strand.
TTGTTTTAAACATACAAAAGTGAATTAAAGCAAACGAGAAATATAACGAGTATCTAACTTTTGGAATGAAAACCTAAATAGAATATTATGCTAACAGAGTTCCACGGAGCGTGGGTGTTCAAAACATTCATATAGAACGTATTGTGTCCACATTACACTATCTGATTCAATGTTTTAAGAGTTCCAGCACAGACAGACGTATTTTCTCTACTTATCAAAACTTTAAGACATAATTTTCCTGCTATGTTAAAACTTGCACCTGACTGTGCGAAATCTGTGGCATTGTAGCTTCCAAACGGACTGACTAAGATAAGTTCAGATATCGGTGTAAATGATATGGTTCTCAGTTGTATAGTAAAATCAGCCCTGTATTTTATTGTCCCACCGCTGGGCACACAGTTTAGCATGCAGGTTGATAGGCTCTATATATCTTAAATCCTTATGGTGATTGTTTACGCAGGTGTTTACGTTAAAGCGATCGTTTTTATTTTTTAATATCAAATCAAATCGTAATAATCTTTATATCGTCAATACTAAATATTACTACTTTCAGATGTCAATAATGAAAATACACTATACCTGAAAGTCAGCGCGGCCTTGATTAGGGTCGTAAGGGCGACCTCTCTTATTAGTCCGTACTCGGTACCACTCCCCACAGGGCCATACTTTATGAGCTGTATTTAAATATATATAGTTAGAAACATAACAGAGTGCTATTTAAGGCGGAAACCTTAAATGGCTCATAAACGATGGTTACCACTGTATTGATCAATTAATGATCACAGTTATACACCTGAGTGCCCACTGTTAACACTAGTCTGAGTAAGCACGGACAGCATAAAACTCTATGCTGAACTGCCAACTAATTGCACACCATACGTACTGTAGATAGACCCAGAATGGACTGTGCTCTGGAGCGCCCGAAAGCTCTCTTTTATTGCAAATATTCACCCCCACTCAGTTGGTAATTATCAATCTACCCACAGATATTTATGAAATATCCTCGATATGTCCAATAAATGGGTCTTACCCTTTTTTTTTGTTGTCGCGGGGAAAGCGTTTTATTACTACCGCCCGCTCCGGGGGGAAGCGGAATAAGAATAAAACGGTTATGCTGGACTAGCCGGTCTTACGACCCAGCATCCCCCTCGCCCGGATGATGGCTATCCGGGCAGCCGCTGGGCCGAGTCCCTACCCCCTATGTACACCCCACCCGACACTACCAGCTAAAACCCCGCGGTGGCCTTCTTCGGCGCTTACGGAGCGATCCCGGGGTATTCTAAGGAGTGCTAGAATTGCTGCCGGAACCGCCCCTGCGCGGTGCTGCGTAGCAGCCCATCTCCATGGGAGGGCTTAGGAGCCCCCGCGCACCGAACAACGACAGCGAACGAGGCCTTACCACACGCGCTGCTCTCCATCTCGGGGTCGCACGATGCTCCGAAACTGGGAGTGCATCGATTCGGGCTGACAGCCCCCCGCTGCGAGCCCGCGACCCCCGATGGCCCCTATTAGTCGCCTCGTACGACAGGCAGGGGTTACCGTGGTGGAATTCAAACGCCCCCGTTCCACAGGGCGGGAGACGCCGGTCAGTCGTCCACCCGGCGCCTCCTACGTCTTCTCTGGCGGCGGGAGGGATCATTTCGTTCCCGATCCCTCTCGGCACTCTCCTTCTGCGAGATGACGCTCTCGCAGAAGTGGGCCACCGCACGCCAGGACCTCCGGCTGGCGACCATGGACGACACCACGGCCGGCAGCGAGAGGTCTCCTCCGACGACTGCTCTGAGAGCGCTGCGCTCTTCGTCCCAGGCTGGGCACTCCTCCAACGTATGTTGGGCCGTGTCCTCGTGGCAGTTGCCACAATGGTGGCACACGGCAGACACCTCCTTTCCGATCCGACACAGGAACGAACCGAAACATCCGTGGTCCGTCAGTACCTGCGTCAGCCGGAAAGTTGGCGCACCGTGGCGCCTGTCTAGCCATCTCTTTAGGACAGGACGCACTGCCGCGACGGTCCTCAAGCCCGCACTTGGGCTTTCCAGCCTGGTATGCCACTCCTCCACAGCGGTTCTGCGAAATCGGGCCGCAATCTCCCTCGGGGCCAGTCTCACCTGACGGCGACTGGACGCCCCTCCCGCCAGAAGAACGCGGACGAGAGGAGTTTTGCGTCCAAAAATGGGTCTTACCCTAACAATATATTCATGTTGATAAATTTGTTACTTCAATAAAACAGTCTTAAATGAAATGAAATGAATTCTTGAATGTTTTAATAATTTACACACTTTCCGTCTTAGCGTCTTATTCCTCCATCTTGTAACATTATTTCCCTTCCGCCTCTTGTCTCTTTTATACCTCATCCGCTATATCTCATTTCCTCTTACGTTCCGTTTCCCACATTCATAAATGTTAAGTATTTTTATATTCATGTGAAAATGGGATTCAAATTTAGTTCACATCCGTTCTATTATATTTCATTTTATCGTACAATATTTTACAGATATTTGTGTCTTCTAGACGGTGAATAATTCCAACCAGTTTATATATTATTTTTCTTATATTAAATTTGTCACTTCTTACAAATAGATAAGTATAGTAGAGAAACAAAATGTAAGAACGGTAGAGCCATCCAGCTAAAACCCCGCGGTGGCCTTCTTCGGCGCTTGCGGACGGTAGTGCCATCCCATGGGATATTTGCTTCTGTCTCTACTCTTCTGTTACGCTACTTTCGGATTAAGTAAGGTTCAAAATTTACATATCGATAAGTACGTATATTGTATTTCATTTATTTTCATCTCACGATGGTCATGTGCGGCACTAGGTGCTGTAATGAGTTTTATTTCACAATCTTGCAATAAGGCAGCTTAACACACATTGAGCTGCTCTAATCTAATGTAATTAAATTAAAATTGTATAATAATTGTATTACCAAATATTGTTAACCAATGTTGAAAAAGAGCAACGCTAAAGTTTCTTGCCCGTTCTTCTCTAGCGAAACTGCATTCCGAACTGGCGGTAGAGTAAAAAATTGACTGAATCTAAATAATGTATAACATTTCATGGATTCAATAAATATTTGATTTCTTTTTTGATTTTTGATTACTTATTCATATGCAACCTAAAATATTATGTGATGAAGTTTTTCTGTTGTATATTTTTTTAGAATAGATTAAGTCTTCGTAATTTTGAATTTTACTGATTATTATAGATGTAGATTTGTTGGAACACAAACATTTCGGCACAAATCATTTTTATATTAAATGATACATATGTATGTAAGCTAATATATCATGAATGGGACGACGAGTCATACAAAACAGTTCTTATTTTACTTGAAATATAAAGCTGGTCTTTTGCCAATCCATCGAACTAGGAATATTCACTACCCACATTTTGCCTTTGACCTACAAATAAAATATATACGAGCATCGCTTGAGTTAACCTGACGTTTCCTATCTAAGAGATTAGCCGAACAAAAAGTACTAGGACTCTCGTTCATCTTTATTCGGAAAATTTCGTTTATTTTAGATTTAGGTTCTTTTTATTTTTATATCCTGGCACGGCAAAGTTACCCGCGACACTGCACCTGATGGTCAGCGCAGTGCCGTCCAATTAGAGTATCGAGTAGCCAGAGACAATCTATCTCCCGCTACTCAACACAGTCATGCTGGCCTGCTTCTTCACACTACGTCATGGGCAAGAAGGCGAAGAAGCGGTCGAAGGTCTAGTGTCAGAGTACTCAGAAGGCCGCAAAACGGACAATCATCATACCCTAACTCTAGACCCCCGATAAAAACCGGATGTACACTGGCTGATCCCAGACGTGACACTTGTGTGTGCCAAGTAACTAAATAAAGTTTCATTTAGTTGAGTGAGAGTGCCAATATCTTCTAGATTGGAATTGAAACTGTATCGAGTTCGAGATTGGAATTGATTTCAAGAGTAGGCCTACAGGTTCGAATTACCGGACATGAATTGCATGTTCGTACTAATGTGAAAAAAAAATGTCTAAGCGAAATACCTTTATCGTAGTGTTGTATCCGTAGTTTTAAAGTTAATTCTTTAAGAGCATACTTATTTATTTATGGCTTAGAACCGCATTTATAAAACCAGCTATCTAATGTATAGTGAATAATTGACTCTCCTTTCAAGCATCAGTGACATCGTAGTACTGATAGCAGGAGAAGAATAAAAACATGAAATTTGTAAAAAAATTACACTATTACTATACAAGCAGCGATAGCCTAGTTCAGAGTGGTACGGACTACGGGCTGTCGAGATGAAAGTCATATGTTCGAAACCAGGCCAAATGGCATACACTATTGACTTTTCTAAAGTAACGTGTATATTCATTGTTAATTATCGCCTGTTTTAACGGTGAAGGAAAACATCGTGAGGAAACCTGCATATCTCACAATTCTCATACGAACTTCAAAGGTATTTGAACTCTACCTACCTGCATTAGGCCAGCGTGGTGGAATTAAAGCCTAACCACTCTCATTAGTAAAGAAGGCCTGTGCCCAGCACTGGGGCAATGTTTAATACCATGACGTAAGCCAATATTTTCACTTATTCTGTTTTTTTTTTAAATACGTAAATGATAAAAAAGTTCCTAATTTTTTTTTCATTACTAAGCAAATAGCAAATAGAAATACCTATAGTTTAGTTGTTTTACTAAAAGCCTACGATATAAGAATAATATATTATGTTCGTAGAGGCTATTACATCTAAATCATAAAACATCTAGGCGCGCTACGAATTCGCTACGCCGTAACTTCAAACTTCGTAGATTGTGCAAGAGTCCCTCTGTCGGCTGCAAAAGCCGACAAAAGCTTTTTATACAATTAAGATTACGGTTACAAATTAATGGATTGAATATTTTGTTGATACCCAAAATTATATTCATAAACGTATAGAATGACGTTGCATTTTGGGATATTTATTTATAAATATGTAGTTTTTTTCATGAAATGGATTTTTCTATAAAATTATAATACACAATCGATAACACCCTCTTTTGCGTTACTAATGATTACGAGTAGTGTAGCCAATATGATTAATTAGGTAAAACGGTTTTACATAATTAAGATCACTTTAGAGTCTATCATATTTACTACATCGTTGTTGTTTATATATAAATAGTTTTGTATTTGGGTTTAGTATAATATTTAAACAATTTTAATAATAGAATGGAGGGAAGGTTTATTGATAATTTAATTTTAGTATAGTATTTTTTTCAGGAGATTATTTTTACTTCGTATACGTAGAAATATTAATATTGTCTACAATCTTACCCCTGAGATACAAGTTCATATGGTCCGATGTTCTAATGTTCTTCAAGTATTGTTGAAACGAGAGGCCGTGAGTTCGATTCCCGCACCGAACTACCCACACACACAGTTTGTGTGATACAGGTATTTGTTTCGGGTCTGGGTGTTGTGGGACCGTAGTCTCTCGTAGTTCTTGATACCTACGACTGTTGGGTTTAATTATGGATATAATTATTGCAAATACCTAAAAATTTGATTAGGAAACCTACGACAGTGTCACGCGAGTGAAGCCCCACAATGGTGTCACTAATCGGATTCTCTCTGTTATGTCTGCATAACCAGGCATGTGCCCTAAGTCTGCTTTACAATTGTGTCACAAGGCTAGATTACTATCTTCGTAATGATTGATTATCCACTATTCAGTGGCGTCATTACGGGTTTTCTATAGCGTGCAACAACACTCTATTGAAACAATTGTCATAGAATGTTGTAATAAATAAATAACACCCAACAGTCACACACCGCTCCGATCCCACACTAAGATACGAGTCTTGTGTCTTGGGTATCAGGAACTACGAGAGACTTTCGGTCTCACAACTTCCAGACCCGACACAAATGTCTGTCTGTCACACAAACATTCGTCCCGGTGTGGGAATCGAACCCACGGCCTCCCGTTTCACAGCCGGCTGCTCGCCAACTGCGCCACGGAGGTTGTCAAATCTCGAAATATTGACAATTTAGTTGAGTATTACCAGAATCAATTTTATTGGGTTGATGCCATTTCTGCTACTGGCTACATCGATTGCTTTTCGATTACTATTTCAAACTATTTCGGGTCATTGTTCATTTAATAAATTACGAACTTTGGCATATTAGTACTGGAATTGTAGTGGCATAGATAGTAGATTGACACATCACGTAGGTCTGCTATTACTTGGCATTCTGCTGCACTGTTGATACGTGCTTAAGTGATTGCTGCACATAAGATTCAGCCATGGGCGTATATAAGGGGGGGGGTTCAGGGGGTCCGGACCCCCCCCTTAGCATTCGACATAATAAAAAATCGCGGAATATTGATAGCGGATAATATAGACGGTTGGCAGGCTATTCGATTTAAGTGTCAATTTTTGCGATATTGAGTTATATGCATATTCGAAATAAGCAGATTTTTCTGCAACTTTTGAGACTGGTTTAAATTTTTTCGTGTACTTTTTAGCGCTTAAATTAACTGATAAAACAAGCCTCATTTTTTTACAGGGCACATTTATTTAAAAAAATACGAACAAATCTTACAGTAGTCGCATATGATGTACCAAAAGTACCTGAGTTCTAACATCTCATCTTGATAATAAATAAGCAACATTAAAATAGTTATTTACCAAAATATAAAAATAAATTGACTTCACTTGACACTTGCATGTTTTGACAGTTGTTATTTAAAACATAAATGGATGAAAATCTACGGCAGATTTTCATCCATCCAAAGTATTTTCACAGAAGGATTCAATAAATGTTGTCAGTATGGTTCGAGGTCAAATATAGCTATCCTTTTTTACGTACATAAATTTATATTTCCTAGGAATGGCACTATGTTTATGTCACTTTATGTATACAATATCAAACAATTATATATTTGTTTAATCTCCATGTATCAAAAGGATACCGGTGTTCGGAAAAAAGTAATAAGTAGGGATTAAATACAAGCCAAAATTAATTTTATTTCCATAATATTAAAGTCAATAAGTAGAAGTTTTTTAATTCATAAAAAGTGACTGACTTTAATAAAAATCAAATTATGCGTCCCTATAAAATTTGAGGGTTGCCCTCGTTTTTTCTGAGATCCCATCATCAGATTCTAACTTGGTGCCAATGGGATCACCTGGGAAGTATACCCATTTAAACAAAAAAAGAATTTCTCAAATAGGTCCCGGCGTCTTCGAGTAATCGGGGAATATACATAAAAAAAAGATTCCGATGAATTGTTAACCTTCTCCTTTTTTGAAGTCGGTTAAAAATAAAACCGCCTTCAAAAAACCCAGACACAACTAAAAAGCAAAAATTTATTGGTTACATTTACATCAATTAATTACATACAATTTAAATCAATTATTTTTGGAATCGCCGCCGGTGTTGTTTTCTTTACTTTTAGATGCATAAAAACCAAGTATGGATCAATTATTTTTTGTATGCCTGATTATTCTGTTTTTTCCATGTTTTGGCTGGCACCGACTCCAAATAATTAATTTAAATTGTATGTAATAATTGATGTAAATGTAACCAATAATTTTTTCCTTTTTAGTTGCGTCTGGATTTTTTTGAAGGCGGTTTTATTTTTATTTAAAAAGTAATAATTTATTTTTTCTTTTTAGTGGTACTTATATAAAATAGGTACATTGAATAGATTACCAATAGAAAATACCACTGAAAAAGTAACAGAATAGCAAAATTCGCAGTTTCGTATATTCGGACAACATATTTTTTCAAGTTATTATGGTTTTAAAGCCAAACTACTCAACCGATTTTGATAAAAATTCTATGGGACCAATCTGGAAGCATATTTTCTGTAATAAAAGAAGAATTTTCTGAACAAACATTAAAAAAAAACACGTCGAACTAAGAACCTCCTCCTTTTTGAAGTCGGTTAAAAAGGAGACGCCAACACGCTCGATTCATGAACTTAAATTAATCATTAACCGTCAATCAGTCATGTATCATTCGGTAGCCGGCTACCGCCCAAATACTGGCCATAATCGCCCTTCTTTGACGAGCGTATTAAGCGATTTTTAACGTTAATTTTATGGAAATAAAATTGATTTGGCTTGTATTTTACATTTTTCCGAAAACCGGTATCCCTGTAATACATAAGAGGTTAAACATTCATAAACCGAAACTAATATGAAATTTGAACATTGGTTTCATCGTTCCTTTTCGATTCATTCGTGTTCAAATCCTGCACAAATTATAATTTCAATATTTATAATTTTCCATTTTTAATTTTCTGTACCAAGTTATAGTTATCACAGAGTAAACATGGAAAAAAACCATTTGCTCCCGATGCCATAATATTATAAATTATAAATAAATGGTCACCGGGCGAGTATAGCAGTGACGTGTCGACTATAACTTTCTCGCTCCCTAAGTCGACGAGAGCGTTATATAGCCGAGCGTGACGGCTCAGTCTCATTCAATGCCCACAAAATAAAGTGTCGAGCTCGCCTACAGAAGTTTTCACTTCAAAAATAGCACGCGCTTCCCCACTTCCTGTAACGCAGTTCCGTCCCTTTTCACCAAATCACTCCCATAAAATTATGCTTATTTTATGTATCTTCTACTTTGTTACTTTCGTCATAATGAAATAAATGCTTTACGGAAATTACTTACAAATTTTATTTTAATGTACTTAAAGTAACTATTGATTGTTTGCAGCTGTTTTTTTATTAACTAGCGTGTTCCCATTCTATGTTTAAGTAATTTACAAATGACTATGATTTGAGCGTTTAGATTTTTAGCTTTTACCCGCGGACCCCCCCCCCCCCCCCCCCCATGTAAAAGCTATATATACGTCACTGGATTCAGCGCATATTAAAATGTATTATATTTAGATTTAGCGCATATTAAAATGTTTTTTCGACAAGAGTAATGTAATAAGAAATGTGATCTTTGACAAAACTATGCTATTTTCAATGATCTCTACAGTTTTTGGACATTCATTTACCAATAGAATCATGGCTGTGTTGTTGACATAAAAAGATGTCATCAAATAAAAGTTTGATACTTATTAAATTTACAAAATTGATATCTAAAAGTCATATAATGAGTGGAGCATTAAAAAGTGATATAAAACACTGCCAAATGAATTTCGGTCATAATACGTAAACCCCATCGTCGCGTCGCGTCGAGTAGCTGTCTTGTATGAGCGTATAGGCTCAAGTTGTCAAAAAACACTGTTGTATATAAAACCTTACAATGAAGGGTGTTAGCAGTCAACTCTGTCGGGAAATACTTTGTTCAACAATTAACGTCTAATTTCTAGACTCTACCAAGGACAGTTTGCGAATCAAAGTTAATGGATTCACTAATTAATGAAACATAACTTTGTTATCGCGATGTTACGGTCGATTGTTTTCACAAATATCATTGTGATAGAAAGTCAAGGACCGTCACGGCAGGGATCCGTCCTTCAGCCGTTGACCTACGTTCACTTATAATGGCCTCCATTTACCATCTACTGACAGGTGTATTGACACTAGAATAATTGAATACACAATAATGACATTGGTATTTACCAGTAATGATATTATAATAACCATACGGCTTGATATGTATACGAAAATAAAGAATAAAACAAATTATGCGCCACAATAAAATTTGAGGGTTGCCCTTGATTTTTCTGAGATCCCATCATCAGATCCTGACTTGGTACCAATGGGACCACCTAGGAAGTATACCCTTTTAAACAAAACAATAATTTCTCGAATCGGTCCAGGCATCTTCGAGTAATCGGGAAACATACATAAAAAAAGATTCCGACGAATTGTTAACCTCCTCCTTTCTTGAAGTCGGTTAAAATATAATATCCTTTCATACAACAAGTTCGTGGACAAAAACCACACAGCATAGACAATATATATTAACACCTTGCACAACCAAAACAATTTTCTAGTTTAAAACATATTTATAACACGCGTCAGTCGACGGCTATTACTGATCTCTGCCAGCTGGGTTGTTTCACATTTTTGTTGCGATTACAATGCCCATCATACACTACAATAATTATAAGCAGGAGAATTAAACAGCTGATTTTGCAAAGCTCATATTTAAATTTATTCAAATTATTTTAGTTTAGAAATTGATCAGATTAGAAATTGATGAACGAAATTATTGAGTGAAATAAATATCGTAGTAGGTACCGGACAAAGAGAAAATAGTAGCAATTTGTTTTATTCATAATACTGGCATATATAAATACAAATAAATTTGCTTTTTAAAATTCAACTGATTTTAATGCAACACATTTTTTATTGTTACAGGCCCGGCCATATTCCAAATTCGCAGCTTATTCCAAATTGTATATTAAGTTACATGAAGACAATCAACATGATAGAGGATAATTGACCGAGTCGGAGTGTTGACTCCGTGAATTCTTCTCGGCTCATGGACACGCCCATATTCGACATGTCTATCGAGGAGATATCCCATTAGCAGTCGAGAGCTAGGAAGCTCTGTACATAACTTTAATCTATCAATGCTAAACTATAGACTCGTGTCAACGCATTTCTTGAAGCAGCCGTAAATCGTCAAGCGGAGGACTCAGACTGACTGTGTGTGCGTACTCAATATGTGCAGAGATCGTGACATGTCCGTACTGACCAGTGACATTATAAAATAACTGTTTTGCCGAGTGCGTTCTGACTGTACCGCATTCGGTGTGGTGCCAAGTTTCTCGCCAAAACGGCGCGCGATTCCGCCCTGCCGTTACGTTTTGTTTCTTTCATTTTGTTTTACATCAAAGGTTAAGCCATAGCCCGGTCGATTAGTGTTTGGTTGTGGATTATTGGAGGGTGTTTTGTTGTATCGCGGGCCCGCTGCGCGCGACACTGGCCAGTCGCGGTCGAGAGAACTTATCCAGGATTTTGGACTCCATAGTTGACGCTGCTAGATATTGCATTGTGAGTATTATATATCAATAGAATTTTCTTAATGATAAACTTCGAACACACGAGAACACTTCTTGAATTTTGTAAACAGAAACAGAGATAAAGTAGTCCATAAACAATGACATTCAGTTTGTTTGCGTTAGTTGCGAAAATGATTTAATTTCAGATTTCACATTAACGGCAGAAAAGTTTTGGAAATTGGAAAATTATTTATCAAACATGGTACAATTGGATATTTTGCAGGTACATTTGTTTAGAGAAATGGGGCTTCATATCATTACACTACGTAGAATCAAGTTATAAACATATAATAATATAAAACGTATATATAATTATTATTGTAGGTATTATATTATTAAGCATAATATGACCAGTACAAGCAATAGCTTAATAATTATTAATATGCTTTGCAAACTATCAGAAACAGAAAAATATATTGTGTCAATTTATTCAATAAATCTAATATGGGACCTAAGCTATATATCATTTATGGTAAATGAGATTTACATATTAATATACTGAATTATTTAATTGATAAAAGACAAAAGAAATAAATAAAACAAAATATAAAAAAATATATATAAAAAACAATAAAGCAATTAGTCACACAATATATTTTCTTTGTTTTTCTGTAACATCACTTTATGATGTAAGTACATATAAGTATAATTAATGTGTAGGTTTCAATGTTCTTATCGTAGCTGGAACGCTTACAAATTACAATATCATGATATCTAGACATTTAGCAAGATTGCTTTCGGCAATTAACTGCCGCAACACACTACTTAAACGTGTATTATACAATACTATATCATATAAGTTCAACATATTATTACACATTCATTGTTCATCCACTTACAGACAATTCGCAGAACATTCCAGCTTTTTAATAGGATGGAAATTCAATTTGGGTTTTTACAAAATATTGGATTGTAATCTAAGCGATTCGATACTATTGCCAGCTCCACTTATAATATATATTTTATGCTTTTTATTATACTTGCAATAGACAATAATCATCGTAATATTAGTACGCGTACTAAAAAAATACTGTGATGTACATAATAATGTGTTTTCCGGGTGTGCATTTCATGGTATGGATGTTCCTCTTGTGATACTTTATACCTACGTTACAATTTAGCCTAGTATGCGGTTTAACGCGAGAAGGTTAAAAACTAACTACCTACAGTCATAATATTAAATTTATACAACAATGGTTAAATATGTTTAAAATTTTGCAATAATGTAAATTTACAATCAATGTAAAACACTCCAATTGAAACTTTCATCACCCTATCACACTCTATTGTCACTTAAACGCATCTGAATGTCATACTGTCATCACACTACATTAACATGTGACATTAGGGTTACGGGCACGAAACTGAGTGCCCCAGTGAGCGGCGCATTGTAATATCTGGGCTGGGGTGGCGTGCGCAGTGCTGCGAGCGCGGACGGGACCCCGAGAAGGAGACAGAAGATATGGCGGCGCCCGAGTGCGAGAGGGAAGCCCGCAAGCGACGTGAGCGCCGCGACTCGGGCTGCGGTCACGAGCGCAAGGAGAGGAGACCGCACAGTGAGGAACGACCGCCACCGCCGCCACCTCCGCCGCCGCTACACGACCACAATAGACTTGAAGTGAGTAATATAAAATAATAAATAATAATAATAAATAACACCCAACAGTCACACACATAGCCTCGACCCCACACTAAGATACGAGTCTTGTGTTGTGGGTATCGGGGACTGCGAGAGACTTTCGGTCTCACAACACCCAGACCCCGGACACAAACATCTGTCTTTCACACAAACATTTGTCCTGGTGTGGGAATCGAACCCACGGCCTCTCGTTTCACAGCCAGCTACTCGCCAACTGCGCCACGGGGGCTGTCAAGTGAGTGTCTGGACCATGTTGCATAAATGGCATTCTTGGCAACGGTAGGCAGCGGCTCTGCTGTGCTCTGGCATTGCAGAAGTCTATGGGCGGCGGTGACTACTTACCATCAGGTGGCCCATCTGCTTGTCTGCCTATCCAGGCACTGAACAAAAAAAAATAGTTCCAGCAACGTTTTTTATACTGATACGGCTAAGTGACCACACTGCACCTGATGGTAAGCGCAGTGCCGTCCAATTAGAGTATCGAGTAGCAAGAGACAATCCCCTCGCTACTCAACACAATCATGCCGGTCTGCTTCTTCACACTACGCCATGGGCAAGAAGGTGAAGAAGCAGTCGAAGGTCTAGTGTCAGAGAAATCAGAAGGTCGCAAAACGGTCAAACATCGTACCCCACGTCCAGACCCCTACAAAAACCGGATGTAGGTACACTGGGTGATCCCGGAACGCGACACACTTGCGTGTGCCACTATGGCGGGTTTTACACTCTGTGTACGGTGGTCGCTATCTGGGCGGATATGAATATCATACCACCAGCGTACGTTTATAAATGAAAAAAAAAATAGTATTTTTTAAAGTGTTAGAGCCACGCTGTTTTGTGTGCTTCAATAATGTATAGGCTCTACCTGTGTCATTCTCAGAAAACCAACGTGAACATCAGCTTGCTGGTGCGTTTGGTACAGCGAATGGATTTCCGGGGACCCAAATCCCCAATACTCAGATAAAATTTATTTTCTGTAAGACCGGTAACGCTTGCTTCTTTTCTGGTATTGTTTGGGAGTTCACTTTCATCACGTGACCACTAGACTGTTTCCAGGCTTCTGTTATAAAAAAAATATTCTATTACTATAAGTAGATTGATCGTATAGTATGTATTATCCTTAAGTAGAGTATGTGTATTCATTTAATGCATCATAATATTTATGTACGAATATTTTCCAAAAATGAAACATTATAATATATTATTTATTCATAAAAAGTACACCGACTTCAATAAAAAACAAATCATGCGTCCCTTTAAAATTTGAGGGTTGCTCTCGATTTTTATGAGATCCCATCATCAGATCCTGACTTGGTGCCAACGGGACCACCTGGGAAGTATACCCTTTTAAACAAAAAAAGAATTTCTCGAATCGGTCCAGGCGTCTTCGAGTAATCGGGTAACATACATAAAAAAAAAGATTCCGACGAATTGTTAACCTTCTCCTTTTTTGAAGTCGGTTTAAAACTAGCGGGCCCGGCAGACGTCGTCTTACCCAGGCAAGCAGCGCCACACCGACTGCAGCGCCATCTGCCGGGCTGATTTGTGAATCTAAACCATCCAGGGCGCCACCCAAACGCATACAAAAAATCATTCAAATCGGTCCAGCCGTTTAGGAGGAGTTCAGTGACATACACACGTACAGTAGAATTATATATATAAAGATATTCATAAAATTTGTCAGGCTTAGTATAATATGGTACGGTCAATTTCTGACAAAATATGTAATTAACGGTAGGCAGCGGCTCTGCTGTGCTCTGGCATTGCAGAAGTCTATGGGCGGCGGTGACTACTTACCATCAGGTGGTCCGTCTGCTCGTCTGCCTATCCAGGCACTAAAAAAAAAAAAAAAATTAAATGAGCCCGTATTTTTAACCTACTTCAAAAAAAGGAGGACGTTCTCAATGCGTCGGATCTTTTTTTATGTATATTTCCCGATTACTCGAAGACTTAATAAGATTACTTTAAAAGGGTATACTTCCCAGGTGGTCCCAATGTCACCAAGTCAGGATCTGATGATCTCAGAAAACTCGAGGGCAACGCATAGTTTGTTTGTTATTGAAGTTGGTGTACTTTTTATGAATTAAAAAACTTTTGCTTGTATATCATTATTTTGTACCTACGTTTGTGATTGGTCCTTCGAGTCGGATTGTTGTACATTTCCAGTCGGAGCGGCGCGCCGAGCGACTCTCTCGTGCACGCCGTCCACAGCACGCCGGCAAGCGTCGCCGTGCGCCTACTCGCACCGCCAAACATCCCAAAGAGAATGAATGCTTTACCACTACAGAAGAAATCAGATGCAGCACGCCACCCCACTTTGATTACGCAGTCATTCAAAAACATCGATGTAAGTTACTTTTTATTGTTAAAGTAAGTAGTATGAATAAGTGGGTTCTTGTGTAGCTGATTCTGTTGGTAAAACAACAGAATCAGCTACACAAGACTACACTTACAGAAGAAGCTACACAAGACTACACTAACAGAAGAAGCTACACAAGACTACACTAACAGAAGAAGCTACACAAGACTACACTTATAGAAGAAGCTACACAAGACTACACTAACAGAAGAAGCTACACAGCAGGCCGGCACGATTGTGTTGAGTAGCAAGAGATAGACTGTCTCTCGCTGCTTGATACTCTATCTGGACGGCACTGCGCTTACCATCAGGTGCAGTGCAAAAAAAACACAATTTATAAATGTTATAAAAATGTCTTATGTCTAGACAGACAGTATAAACATACTGCAGTAATAAACGTCTTTATTTCTATAACAATAACTGTTTTCTGTTCTAGTCTCCGACGAACCAGAGACCCTAGATGCGGCTGCACTTCACCGGCAAGCAGTGCGCGTCGGCAGCACTGAAACGCTCGGCTCCATCGGCTCCAATGAAGAGAACAGCGCTGACGCGTGTGCCGCGGCCGAACGCGCGCGTCAACACGAGCGCAGCGCCGCGCCGCACCACCAGCCGCGCCGCGACCAGCCCTGCCCCGACAGACGACTCGAAAAGATCACCAAGAAGGTAAGTCTTCTCTTTTTATACTCTCATGTCTCAAACCGACCGGTGTTCGGAAAAAGATAATAAGTAGGAAGTAAATACAAGCCAAAATCAATTTTATTTCAATAATATTAAAGTTAAAATTCGCATGTAAGAACGGCGAAAGTTTGTCCGCTAGCCGGAAAGCGAATATAATAAGCGATACATAACTGAATAAACAATTTCAAAAAGGAGTTGTCAATTAGACTATATTTCGTTACGCAATATCGCCACCAAATGTGGACTGGTATTGATATATTTTTTGTATTCTATGAATTACCTCTAGAATGGTTAGAAATAAAAATTTGGTCCGTATAAACTTAGTTAAAATCTGATGACGAATTGTGGGGTAAAATGGTAAATTTCACGAAGGAGAACAGCAAACCAACCGCGATTCGGTTTCTAAAGTTTTCGCTAAACTTATAACTAAGAAAACATTTTGGGGTTCTGTTCAGTGAACTGCGGGCTCTGTGGGGAAAAAATCACAAGTTAATCTGTATAAAGCAATATGGTCGTTTTGAAAAATGCCCCTAAAAGCTGGCAAACTACCTGCTTTACCTTTGTCGTTTTCGTGTCGTTTTAACATTATCTACTGGAGATTTATAATATCTTACTTTTCTTGGTTCGCGCATTCTGTTCTTGATGACTGTGTATTCAGTTGATAACTTGTCACAACATTCAGTTGTCATGGTTTCTGTTTCTTATAATAAACCCCTTTACAAGAAGCTTGAAGAAGCCATTAGTAATTGGCTGTGGTGAAAAGGGTTTTCGAAGATCCACGTACAAACTTTTAAATATTTATGTTGTTATTAATGGAGTATTTTTCGTTTGACAGGTCTTTAATAAAATAGATGAGCAATCTGGTATTGTGTAAAATACAAATGATTTGATTGATTAAAACAAATAGATTTAATGAAGATCATCGCAAATAATTTTGAGTACTGTACGTATTGTAACAAGTGAAATGATGTAGCGTGTTGATTTCTAGAAAGCCTTGCCCCTACGCTTCACAATGCTCTATAATGTAGATATTGATTACACTATAATTGTTGTTACAGATTAGTGTGCTCAAAAAGAATATCTCAAAGTATGAGAGCGATTATGAAGCAGCGAACGGCTGCGCGCTATCACAAACCGATCGCATGACCGATGTGCAACTTCTGCGAATGAACGAAACACTACGAAGACTCCAGCAAGAGAAGCGCAGCATTAAATCTGATCCCGTGGAATATGCGCTAAAAGTGCAAGCAGCAAAGCAGCAGAAAGAAAGGGATGACTTGCTTGAAGCAGCGCTCAAGAGTGACAAGCCTATGTCTGAAATTGTAATTGATATTGAGGAGGTAAATAGAGATACTAGGTAGAATGATATATTTCTGTACAATAATTCGTTTTTTATTTATAATTTCGGGTAGTTAACTGTTTGCCGTGAAGCTGATTAAAAAATTTGAACATACTTTCGTTAATGTTAATTGTTTTAAATATTTGTTTCTTGGGTATTGTTAGCTAAAATTTTGCCAGTTTAGAGCTTTTTGGTTGACAAAGCCAACCCTTTGATGTTTGTATGTATAATACATAGAACGAAGATCTGCAAACAACTTAATGCTTCGATTACAAAAAAAACACCAACATGTAGGGTCAATCTACGGTAGTTATAAATAATCACTTGATGTTGCTTACAACACCCTCATAAACTACCAGAAACATTTGTCCTAGTGGTTGGAAGGCTGTCGGCAGGCAGGCGGCAGATCTGGTATCCCCGAAGCCAACTGGACATCAGCTCAACTGGCAGCTGAGAAACTATGCGTACAGCGCGTGTTGCTTCGTCTTGAAGCGGCTCGCGGTAGACCTCCAGCTCACTCCGCGGATCGCGGTGCTGCAAGACACTTGTACGAGAGGTACCGGGCGGTCAAAAGAGTTCTGGCTTCTACGAGACCCGATGCTGTAAGTACAAAAAAGGCACATTTCTAACAGTAAAATAATCACAGAACATTCTGGAATTGGAAATCCTTTAAATGCATATCAAATGTAAGCGCTCATAAGCTAACAGCAAGTGATTACTGCCGTACACAAAAAATATTTTTTTTTCAGTTTGTAACATGATTAACGCACACTCTGAAAGTAGTTTGTTCAGAATAAGCGACTGAATCGACATCAACAATTTTTTATAGATGATTTTTTTTCCAAAAATAATTAACACTCAGGTATATAATAGTCACCCTTTAATTTAACGTTCAAGACAAACGAAACTGAAACATAACTCGATGCGATAAAGTCTTTTCGAAACAAACACTTTAAAAAATCAAGTAATTAAAATTACGAACTTTATGTCGAAAATTTGTACAACTAATTACATATAAAACAATATTTATATTCATCTCAGTCTAATTTCAATACATTAATTATGATTGTAATAATAGTTTTAAATTGGGGTGTCTGAGGATGTGCGTTATTCCCGTTACACGCAGTATAATTTATAAAAAAAATACAATTTAAAAGAAGCAAATTCCAAACGGACCCAACTCAGCTTAGTACTGCAGAGTAAACTCGAAGATATGAACTTCTCGTTTCTGTTCTTCAAAGTTTAGCAACGTAGATATTCAATCAATTAGAATATCTACGTTACTAACCTTTGAAGAACAGAAACGAGAAGTTCATATCATGGGTCTCTGGCAAATATAATTTAGCTGTAACGGAACACCCGTCTGTACTTAACGTGGCTTTTGTGAGACAGTGATACCTCAGTAGTCAGATCCTATATGCTATATACAAAAATGGTCACAAAGCTGACCAACACGCCGTTTGACTTTAACAGTGAAATTAGAAAACATTTCTATTACATTTCCATTCGAACGCTTTTTAAAATTGCTAGTGTCCCTAGAATTCATGGACAATTCGATAATAAACGGTGTTTGGTGCCTACAGGTAATTGGTGGCACCAATGGTGAACTGGCCACCATACATGAACATGAAGCGATGCTTTTCAACACAAGCGTCGATAGCTCCAGCGATTCGCAGGAGAAACCTTCTGATTCCTCGCAGGTGGGTAGTTTCAGAAAGATCAAAGTATTTGTTTTTATCGAACTCTGGGTATAATTTTCTTCACATGTTATTATATTATTTGATTCTTGAAATGAATCTCACTAGTTAAGTGGTAGCGCTTATCATTTGTTAAATTTATGAAGTCTTTGCTCTAATCTCCAAGTCGGTGGCATCACAACATGTTTGTATCTCCGATTTTATTTAATGAATTCATTATGTAAAATAGTATTTACATTTATTGAGTCGCTTTCACCGACGTATACTTGAATTGAGTTAACCCTTAAAGCTGAATATACAATAGTATAAATATTGATTTCCCAAAATCTATCTGTTCCGTATTATAAGGGGGCGACCTATCGGCACATCGTATGTGTATCAGTACACTATGCTTCGTATGGTTCATATCCAGGAGACAAGTGAGACTCCGCTGCAGTCCCCGCCGACGCGTGACTCTGGTGCCGCGGAGGAGGTGCCATCGTCGACATCATCAGCTCAATCGGCCACCAGCGAGGAAGCAGCTCCTTCTAACGAAGGGCTGCATTGTCTCGGACTCGATGACCTGATCAAAGCCCTCAGTGAAGCCAAGCTACAGAAGAGTGTGAGTAATAATATTTATAAGCTAATTGCCATTTTCATTGATGGTCACTTCACCTTAGTTGACTCTTAAATTTCACCACATATGAGGTGGTATATGCCTATGTTACATAAAGAGGGAATATGTGAGTCAGTAAATTGTTCCACAGTTTGATGGTTCGTCACCACAAAGCGATGGCTCTGTGGTTCTGTTATGAAAAGAGGATGCGATAAGATTGATCAACTTAGAGGAGTGATACCGATGGTAGAACATGCTTAGCGAGGAAATATCTCTATTTTTCATTGTATCTAGGTTCTTCGCCGCAGCATTAAAGAGTATGAACTGAGCTTCGAACTACAGAACAGCAGGAAGGTGCAGCGTGACGATAAAAAAGGACGCGAAGAAGACTACCTTCGATACAAGGCGATCAAGGCAAGGATCAAACTACTTAACGCTCTCATCAACAAGCAGAAAGCTTTGCAAGCTTAATTAGCAATTATCTGCTATCCTCAACATATTTTCATATCACAACTATGTTGAATATGTATAATATAACTGGAATTCATTCAAATGTTTCTTCAGTTTGCCTTGAAATGAAGAAGGAAGAAAAATCTTGATATTTGACTTGAGCGTACTAAATTTTAAT
The DNA here is from genome assembly GCA_905220505.1 of Laothoe populi. NCBI lineage: Eukaryota > Metazoa > Arthropoda > Insecta > Lepidoptera > Sphingidae > Laothoe > Laothoe populi. The sequence continues at coordinate 23,620,238 of HG992146.1, forward strand.
CGTATTAAGATCAGAATAATGTATTAAAAGGGGTAAGGCAATTTGTATCGCTATTTGGGATTCATATTTGAGATAGCAGTAGATCTATGGAGTCTAAATCTTGGAACCATTTCGAAATTTACCACTTCCTAAAGAGGAAGTTTGATTTTATTACCCATTACAATATGATTTCTGAAAAATATTTTTGTAAAATAGGGATATGTGGGTTACCTATTAGCATATAAGGTGTGTAAAGGATTTCTACTATCAATGCAATTTAAATCAAGATAATGCCAATTTCATTTGTAATCGTATACGAGATTCATTTATAAATTGTAATGGCAAATGTTGCCGCTCTATACAATTTTGTAATCAAAAGTTCTTCATGCGCAGCAAAATAATTGTAAATATAATATGGATAATATATGAAAGAAAATTTAATATGGTAAGTTGAATAAAAAAAAATCCTAAAATTGGGTGTTATGTACATTTCATGTACTGTCGGCATTTTGTGTAGAAACACAAGAGCCCGTTCAAACACTGCCGTAGATTCTGTGTTTACAAAAAAATACATATGAACAATTCTGAATTCTTGGTTATGGTGGATGCAAATGAAATATGCGGAATTATGTGTTATGTGATAGATTTATTCATGAAAATAGTGTTTTTCTAATTCAGAATTACTCACACAACTATATTTCAGTCGGTTAAGAAATAACATCGCGACTAATAATCCATTGAAGTAAGCTGATAGTATATCTGTAAGTCTTCGCATTGGTGATGGAATAACAAGTTTTTCAGTAGGTGTATACTCGGCAATAAGCGCGAATTTGTAATTTAAAATTTATTGATGCAATTTTTCTGTCAAATATCAATGTTGACCGAAACGAGATTAAATTATCAATTATTTAAAAACTGGTATTCAGGTATGTGTCATTAATACGATTAATTTTCCATCAACTTTCGATTTGTTATAATGGATGGTTTATGTTAATTGTGAGATTCTTGACGCTGAGACTAGATCGGAATTTAATCCAACATTTTTAATTATGACAATTTTATTTGTTTATTGTATCACCATCATCATTTATAAGTTCCTTTCGTTCGTATATTGAAATGCAATTTAAACATTAAAAGTTGTGTTAAATTTTGATAGGTATTGGAATTCGTTAGTTGGCCAGTTAAGTAGCGTTTTATTTGGCTGATGAACCTCATCGTATGATGTTTTTTCATAATCGGTAATATTATAGTCAAATAAGTCGATGTTTGTACAAAACTCGAGTACCTACAATCGATAGAATTACCCTTTCGTGTACAATCGTTGTCATAAGTTTTTCATATATATAACAACGTTTTTATATATAAGTAATTGAACGGAATTTTAATATTGTCAGACGTTACAACAATATTCAACTTGTATCTGGAGACTTCAAACATGACCACAAAATTCACAATTATACTTAAACGACATGGCTCATACTAAAGTGAATTCCACTAAACAAAATGTTCCCAATACAAAAACTTCGTAGGTTTTTATGACTTATTACAATACAGACTGTCCTTTTAGATGGTTGGTGTGCGGCCACAGAGACAATTGTAGTAGGTTATGAAATTTAATATGAGATCGTAGAATTTTATATGTGTGTTAAAATTCTTTTCAAGAGTTTATTTCTTGACAAATGAGAATACAACAATTCTTATATTAAAAGTGAACTTTCGTGTGAATCTTTTTGATGTTTAAAAAAGTTATTAAATACTATGTGGTATATTGAATATTTTAAACTGCGATACCTGATTGAACGAATACTCGAAAATTGAAATGACTAAAGAAAATTTCGAACGAAGTTGCTCCAAATGTCAAGGACGGATGTTAGTTCAGAATATAATGATGGTTCACACAAAACTAAGGCGAGCTTGTATTCTGAAGTTTAGTGGCGAATGTTTTGTATAACGGAACGAGGTCAAACAAAATGTTTTTTTATGGAAAGCTGTAGACAGAACGTGTGTATCTTTTTTGTCGGGGGTCTAGAGTTAGGGTACGATGTTTGGCCGTATCGCGGCCTTCTGAGTACTCTGACACTAGACCCTCGACCGCTTTTTCACCTCCTTGGCGTAGTGTGAAGAAGCCACACAACAAGCCGGCATGATTGTGTTGAGTAGTGAGGGATAGATTGTTTCTCGCTACTTGATACTCTAACTAGACGCGCTGTGCTAACCATCAGGTGCAGTGTGGTCACATTGCCGTGCCAGAATAAAAAAATGCCACGGAGTTGAAGCGCAATTTCAAATAGGCCTATCTAAAACGTATTTAAAATTGATATTTATTTCGCGCGTTTATTTTTACCGCCTAATTCTTTATTCTTGTTGTAGAATTTTATTCGTAAATGTATAATCGACTTTGTTAATATATTTCAATGTTTATGTGTAGTCGACTGTACCCGCTTGTTTGTTTGTCATTATTTGACTCCAACAATGTTTGTTGTGTACGATGTGTTTATTGACAATTCTAAAGAAATTGATTTTTCTCTAAAAGAGATTGTCACTTTATATGTAGAATAGATAGATGTTTAGTGATAAATATAATTAATTACCTGTGATTTTATTATAAAGTAATCTTGTGTGACAAGACCTTTCGTTTATAAAACCGTTGGTAAGGTGTTCGTTGTGTGTTCTTCATGAAACTTTGTCGACATATTCAAAATGGTTTGATATTAATATCTGTACTTTAGAGGTATACAATAGTAACTACATACATATGCTCACGCCTGTAATCCCCGAAAAGGTATGCAGAAGTATAACTAGTACACCTACTTTTCGCCGAGTTTATTACGGTCCCATAATGTGATAGGGGGCGCGCCTATCGCCATACCGGGCTCAATTCTGAACTCCGGGCTGATACTGAGTATTTCTAAATAGAAAAACCCAATATCACTTTACCCGACCAGGGAACGAAGCCGAGACCTCAGCACAGCAGTCATAACGCATGCGCAATTACAACTGCGCCACCGAGGCAGTCTTGTAATAATAATAGTAACTCTAGTTTTTCATAATCTTGTTTTTAGCATCAGTCAAATCTAAAAACAACCTGTGCAATATTGTATTCAAGGGTTTACCCGTATTTTAGATTCAATTTATGTATTGACATTTAATGGCATATCTACAGCCCACTGTACACGTTGGTCCAACATGCTGGCCCAGCACCTTGGCCCAACGTGTACAGCGGGCATAAAGTACAGATATATGTTTGAGCATTCACATAAAGAGGACACAAGAGTGATTTATTATGAACTTGTCACAAATTGACTTGACCTATATGTACTTATATGTCATCCATGGTAATATTTATGACAAGCTGGCAATTATTGTTGTGAGCCGGCGTTTACCAACATCGATAAATTAAGGAACATCATTCGCGTAACATAATCACTATTGAACTATTTATTAATTCACGGTAACTTTGTGTAACAATAATTTAATTTATATAGCTTCAATTCGATGGGACATATTAGCGAATTAAATTGACCTTGGAAGTGTATGGCGGTAAGTATGGACCGACCAAAACATATTTCAAGGCAAATATTCTATTCAATTAAACATTACTACTTAAATTGCCTATTTACATGTCCTGTCGAAACTGTTCCCATTATCCCAGATAAACTAAAAACAAAAATAAACACTTCTCTGGGTTTATGTAAATACTTAGCTTGAACACAAAGACGCCGTGAATTAGTGAAATGCGAATGTTAATGATTTGATGTTTGCCAATGAATCTGGATTATAATGTGTGGTATCGGAGCGTTTTTGTATCAGTACACTGCAATGCAAAATATATCGATTACTTACAAATTAACAGTATATGTTTGTCAGATGACGTTAAACTGCGATAGGAAGATGCGGTGGATATTTAATATGTAGCCAAATCATTTCCTACCGTAGTCTTACGCCTATTATTATAAGATTTGTACAAAAACTTGGTAAATTAAAGTATGTTAAGATATCGTCCTATTTTCCCGTCTAAGATGTAATAGCCAATCACAGAGCGTCATTCTGTTTGCTTTATTTGGTGTAACGAATGTTATTGGTGAAGCATTTAGTGAAATATTTGTAAAAGAACACACTTTATTTAAACTGTAAAAAATTTATGTAGCGTTTCAAAAGTTGGCATTAATTATAATCATAATAATATAATACTCTCTTAAAATAAAAGTATGATAAAAATGTGTTTTTGTTTAACTTCCTCTTAAGACATGTTATCTTAGTTCATTGGACAAGTCGTATATGAGAGAAATGGGCGACTAGGGTAGATGGCCCGATTACCGTCTATCATCATTAATACAATATATACAATACCTTTGTCTAGGCCTGACCGCCACTTATAAATAACTGAAATGAATGTTTCGGGCGCTTAAGATGCAGTGTTTAATTTGAATATATTTTTCATTTGCTATAGTAACGTTGAAAATGTAGTCAGACTTTTTTTGTGATACCATAACTTTTTGTGTAGGAGGGTTGTGAATAGAAATAGTAGTAATAAAAACAATTTTCAACCAAAATAACTTAAATTAATAATACATATATATTTTTAATTAACAACACCCAACACACACAGCCTCGATCCCACACTAAGATACGAGTCTTGTGTTGTGGGTATCAGGGACTACGAGAGACATAGCAAAGTCGATCATTAGCAATATTACAAGTAGTTATTAACCCATCTGAGCAAAATATACAAAACCCAAAGTGAACACCACATGCAAAATGGTGTCCGTATGAACTGAGGAGCCACTCCTGATTTTTAAAAGAGTTTCATACCATTATTTAGTAGCAAATCAGGTGATTTTGTAGGCGAAATTCTGGAATTTGTAGTAAAATATATCAAAAGTTATAGCAATGTAAAAGTGGCTCCTCAAACTAAATGTTTAGACTGAGGAGCCACCGTATAACTCGAAAAGTAGTAGACGTACATTTATGAAATTTTTGTATGATTTAGTAGTCATTGTGTATAGTATCTACTAAAAATATGGGTCCACTACAATTACTATAGGCATTGGTATGGCTCCGCAATTGCTAAATATATAAGAACACGAGTTTCTGTGAAAGTGATCGGTCAATCGGCATATTTGACTTAATGATAATTTAGTAGTAAGTGTGTTCTAATTTGTAGCATAGGAATTAAATATAAACACTGAGCGAATTTGGAAAATCAACGTATTTTATTTGGCTCCTCAATCCAGACGTTTTGCAAATAAATAATTGACTGTACGTACCTCAAATCACAACGGATTCGGAAGCTAGATACACCAATATTTAGTAGAAATTTCTACTAAATAAGTACATACATTTCAGAGCTCTACATATTCGGAAACGGAGACAGTAAATACTTTCGTAATTTTTTGTAAAATTCACCATTAAGGGTGACCATGTTACCTATGAGTTAAACCAGGATAACTAGTAGTTGAATATTATTTTTGAAAAGAATAAGACCGACAACATGAAAATCCATACTAATACTATAAATGCGAAAGTAACTCTGTTTGTTTGTTTGTTTGTTACCTCTTCACGACTAAACGGCTGAACGGATTGTAGTGGAATTTGGTAAGGGAATAGATTATATCCTGGAGAAGGACATAGGCTATCTTTTTTTTAAAAAACAACCTTGAAAGGTGTCAAATAGGAGTTCAAAATTTGTATGGGAAATCCATAATCCCTCGACTTAGGGATCTGTAAATTCATATTTAAGCTTTTGGTAGGAAATAAAGGAATACGTGTTTCAGCGTTTTTGAAAAATCATCCCTAAAAGGGGCAAAGTGAGGTAAAACTTATGGGGTATTCTTTAGATGTAATCTCGACATTCAGGCACAACACCTGTGAGGCTGGCTGAATCGCTACAGGTGCCTCAGTGCAGAAGACAACTCCTTGGATTGTATACTTCTGCTTCCGAATATAACATCTACGCAGGCGGAGCCGCGAGCAACAGCTAGTAGTATATAATGTGTATTTTTTATGTTTTAATTAAGTAGTTAATTTCGGCATAATTTAAAGAATGAATGAGTATTAGTTGGTCGGTGCTGGTATTGGTTGAAAACGGGGATTTGTTGCAGGAGAACTAGCACACCTGAGATTTGTTGACATTAAACCAAACGCAATTTCTGATACCGCATGTTGAAATGAGATCCAAGGTCATGTTGAGCTCAATGACAAGATCCTCGCATCTACTCTCAGTATCCATCCGGCAACCAGGAGACTTGCAGCAATAACGCTCATGAACCGCAAATGCACAGAGGCTTGTGGTACTCCAGCATTTACTGACATGAGCTACGAAGCGTGTCCATCAACGAGGACACGTATACTTCGCTCATGGAGAAACCTGGAAATCCACTTGCGCATGTTGTCGGGCAGACCGTATTCGCTTAGCTTGGAGAGAAGGCCACGATGCCAGACCCTATCAAACGCCTTGGGTATGTCGAGACTCACAGCCAGAGCCTCGCCATGCTTGTCAATAGCCTCGCCTCAGTGATGTAATACAAACGCTTCACGTGGATTTTAAAACTGCTTTTATTTTGTGTACTAAAAGAAGAAATTTATATGAGAGTTCCCGAAGGTGTTGTTCATAAAAATAATTATGTCTGTAAATTAAATAAAGCCTTATATGGGTTAAAACAGCTAGATATTGGTTCGAGATATTTGAGCAGTCTCTTATAGAAAGAAAAGGGGTTTCAGAACTTATTAAAATTAGTGGATAATTAAATATATATAATTAAATTAGTGGATCGGTGTATATATTTTTTAGATAATATAGATATTGGTAAAAATATTTATGTGCTGCTATATGTAGATGATTTGGTTTTAGTACGTATTATTTTAATGTATTTTATATATTCATAAAATGAATTCATTTAAAAGTTATCTTATGAGTACAATGCATGATTTAAATGAAATAAAATTATTTATTAGTATTAAAATAACTTGATATTATGATAAAATCACATTAGACCAAAGTGTTTACATTAACACAATATTGGATAAGCTTAGTATTTCCAATTGCAACCCTATAAGTACTCCCTTAGAAAATAAACTTGATTATGAAGCTTCAAATATAAATAGTGAGTATAATGCTTCTTGTCGCAATCTTATTGGGTGTTTAATGTACGTAATGTTATGTACTCGACCAGATTTGAGTACATGTATTAATATATTTATATTATTGTTAAGACCGGGGGTATAAAAAGGGCTTTATGGGAACTGAATAATAAAAAAGAATGGATTCCAAATCTCCGAAACAAAACCGGAAGATGGACAACGAGGAGGTCAGACATCCTAGCGTCGGCCACTGAGTTTTATCGCGATTTATATTCGCAAAAGACAGCTACCGAAGAGACAGACATAACGAGAAAAGAAACAGAAGAACCTGTCCCTAAAATACTACCAAGAGAAGTGGAAAGAGCAATTGAGGAACTAAAGAGAGACAAATCTCCTGGGCCGGACAACATAAGTAATGAGACTCTCATAATTTGTAAAGAACTTATTACTCCGATATTGACACAAATATTCAACGAGGTTGTAGAAAAAGAATACGTTCCAAAGCAATGGTCGACTTCAACAATAACATTGATCCACAAAAAAGGCGATAAAAGTGATATCAACAATTATCGGCCAATCAGTCTAATGAGCAATATATATAAAATATTTGCAAAAATAATACTACACCGAATCACAAGGAAATTGGACGAGAACCAACCAAGGGAACAGGCAGGATTTAGAAGTGGCTACTCAACTCTGGATCATATATATGTCATCAGGCAAATTATAGAAAAAGCCAAAGAATATGACATTCAATTCTACGTTTGTTTCATAGACTACTTCAAGGCTTTCGATTCACTTGAACATGAAAAAATCTGGCAAGCACTTAAACTGCAAGGAATCGAGCACAAGTATATCAGAATCATCCAAAACATTTATAAACATAGTTCTGCAAAAGGAAAACTAGAACGCGTAGGAAAAGAAATAAAAATAAAAAGGGGAGTTCGACAAGGTGACCCTTTGTCTCCAAAACTGTTTTCCGCAGTGCTAGAAGAAGTATTTCGCTCATTAGACTGGGAAAAATGTGGATTGAATATAAATGGAGAAAAACTAACTCATCTGAGATTTGCTGACGACTTAATAATACTGGCTTCGAATAAAAACGAACTAGAAGAAATGCTTATCAACTTAGACAAGGAAAGTCGCAAAGTAGGGCTAAAAATGAACACTTCCAAAACAAAAACTATGACCAACAGCGTCGAGGAACCGATTATAATAAACAATGCTTCAATCCAGTATGTCCAGGAGTACACTTATCTTGGACAAGTTATTTCAACAGCAGGTCAAACTTCAAAAGAAATCGAGATAAGAATAGGAAATGCATGGAAACGATATTGGTCTTTAAAGGAAATCATGAAAGACGTAGATATAAGTATTAAGTTAAAAACCAAGTTGTTTAACACATGCGTTCTTCCAGTGCTAACTTATGGCTGTCCAACATGGGCCCTTACTAATGCTCACTATCGGAAGCTCGAAACTTGTCAGAGATCTATGGAAAGAAGCATGTTGGGTTTCAAGAAATCGGAAAGAATAAAAAACATAACGCTAAGAGAAACAACAAAAATGAAGAGTGTCACATACACTATAAGAACACAAAAATGGAGATGGACAGGTCACACACAACGCGGGCAAGAAAAGTGGAGCAAAACTGTAATGAACTGGTATCCTAGAGACAAGAAGAGGAAACGGGGGAGACAATATAAAAGATGGGAAGACGAAATAAAAAAATAGCAGGAACAACATGGTCAAGAACAACCCGAGATAGAGACGAATGGAAGAAGTTGGGAGAGGCCTTTGCCACCATTGGGCAAACAGATATAGATGTCGTCAATCCTTAAGCGTAGTAATTAATGTATGTAAACTGTGAATGTATCTGAATAAAGGCTTTTATTATTATTATTATTATTATTATTATTATTAATATATTGACCAGATACACCAGGTCATCGTTTATTGAGGGCTAACACACATTTGCGGTGGACCAACAATCAGTGGGCTCATATTCTGTTTTCGAATGAGTCTCGATTCGGATTTCATCCCGATTCAAGGAGAGTGCGTGTTTGGCGAGTTCCTAGTCACCAGAGTTGACTCCAGAATCCTCAGGTAGTTCATCCTTATCAAGGCGGAACAATAATGGTTTGAGCCGGAATTCGCCTAGTTGGAAGAACAGATCTCGCAAGGCTGGTGATGAGTGTGTTTTTTTTTGGTTCCAGCACTATGTTAGTTTTTTGTAATACATTTTTATTTTGTCACTAACAAGCCCTTTATTTAATTGCAAAATGAATATTAAATTACGCTTCTATTGATGTATAACATCTAAGACAAAAAAATATTGAATTTAAAATAAACACTATTTTTCCCTTGTTCCCTAGACTTTGTTGAGCAGTGTAGATGCAAAAATTAATCTAGTGGTAATTGTACTGGTCACATAGTCTTGATGATTTATGTCAATAGAATATAGAAGAGTGTATTATTTAAAAATGTCTATATTCCTTTATTTATTATACTTATTTTGTCGTGCTAGACTACAGACATAGCCCTTCCTTGTTACATTCCCATATTTGAAATACAACTGATAGTAATTCACATCTCTTATTTTATTTCTCTCCTATAACCTGATTTCCTATAAAACATTTAATAACACCAGGAGTAAAAATAAATCGAAAGTTCATGTCACGGCTGGTCGATGAATCATTCATAATCGGCCATACCACAGCATTATGCTCTGCGTCCGCAACATTCAAAAAAGAAAAGGTCGATCGCAGCTGTCACTTTAGTCTACCTAATTAAAAATCAGAGTATAGTTGAGTTTATCAACCTCTTTCATTCAACGTCGTTGAATCAACGACAGACGCCAAAAAAATGGGATATTAATGTATAGATCTGTGAACGTTTCTGCAAACCAGTTAAAAACGTCAACTGGTCTTTCAACTAGTTGACCGTTTATAGGAAACGGTTTCATTGCGTTAACGCAAAAAAGATACTTAATAAAATCAATACTACAAATCCAACAAACAATACTACAGTACTTATTTTATTTTTTTAAACTAATATTCAACTACTAGTTATCCTGGTTTAACTCATAGGTAACACGGTCACCCTTAATGGTGAATTTTACAAAAAATTACGAAAGTATTTACTGTCTCCGTTTCCGAATATGTAGAGCTCTGAAATGTATGTACTTATTTAGTAGAAATTTCTACTAAATATTGGTGTATCTAGCTTACGAATCCGTTGTGATTTGAGGTACGTACAGTCAATTATTTATTTGCAAAACGTCTGGATTGAGGAGCCAAATAAAATACGTTGATTTTCCAAATTCGCTCAGTGTTTATATTTAATTCCTATGCTACAAATTAGAACACACTTACTACTAAATTATCATTAAGTCAAATATGCCGATTGACCGATCACTTTCAGAGAAACTCGTGTTCTTATATATTTAGCAATTGCGGAGCCATACCAATGCCTATAGTAATTGTAGTGGACCCATATTTTTAGTAGATACTATACACAATGACTACTAAATCATACAAAAATTTCATAAATGTACGTCTACTACTTTTCGAGTTATACGGTGGCTCCTCAGTCTAAACATTTAGTTTGAGGAGCCACTTTTACATTGCTATAACTTTTGATATATTTTACTACAAATTCCAGAATTTCGCCTACAAAATCACCTGATTTGCTACTAAATAATGGTATGAAACTCTTTTAAAAATCAGGAGTGGCTCCTCAGTTCATACGGACACGCAAAATGTACATAACTCAAAATGAACATCACACACAAAATGTACATAACTCAAAATGAACAAGACACGCAAAATGAACACCCTACACAAAGTGTATACATAACCCAAAATGAACACCACACACAAAATGTACATAACACGAAATGAACACCACACACAAAGTGTACATAACTCAAAATGAACACAACAAGCAAAATGTACAAAACACAAAACAACACGCGCGACCCCTCTCGTTAGTGGAGGGTTGCGCCCAGCAGTGGGACAATAATTCAAAGTTGTTCATCTAATTTATCGTATTTTTTTACTATCCTTATCTTGTTCAATGTTTTTGAATAAATTATTGTTGATGTGTATTACTTCATATTTGATTATTTGAGGCGTTCATTAAAATATAACACACAAATATTTAATGAAGACTTCCATGTGATCATTTGTAAGAAAAATACACTAAACGGCTTTTGTTAGGGGGCGATCAACATCTATCAATCACTACATTAATCCGACTTTTACAAAAAGGAAATAAGAATACGCTAATGAATGCCTGTTTAGTGATTTAAATAAAATAATTTCCAAGAATAAACATGGACTTATAATTAATTCAACAACGCACCACGCGAAATCAAACCAAATAATTTGTTTGTCTAAGTTCAAGGTTCAAAATGATAATATTGCCCGAGACAGTTATCTAACAATTTCAACGGATTTGTTATAAAAGAATAAAATTCTCCTTAATTAACATAAAGTATTGAAAATTATCTTTAGCAAATTAATTTTATATTTAATCTTTTGTATGGTTGGTGGGCGATTTGATTAAAACAATTGTTTCTGCATTTTTTTAGCCTTTTTCCATTTTTTGTGCACATTTATGGTGCTCTAATTAACTGGTCAAAACAAGGCTCATTATTTTTCAAGGCACATTTATTTTAGAAAATAATGCTCTGCATAAAAATAAGTCATAAAGATACAGTGCGTGTTACAAAAGACATATATTTATTCTATTAAAATCCACACAATAGTTTTTTTTAAGTTATTTTTTTTTTCAAAAAAAAAACGAAAACAAACAACTTTTAAACCTCTCTCCTGTAAATTTCCAAAAATGTCGCTTAAATCATTTTTTTTAGCCTTGATATGCAGACGAGCAGACGGGCCACCTGATGGTAAGTAGTCACCGCCGCCCATAGACTTCTGCAATGCCAGGGCACAGCAAAGCCGCTGCCTACCATTTTTACCGTAATTAGCTCGCTAACCATCGATTTAATCATTTAATGATTATAAAACATAGGTAAATGTGGATTAGGTACGATTGATGGCGGGGTAGTTTCCCGAACGCTGCCCAACCAAGTTGGATTCGACGATTGACCTCTCTCTCAAAGTTCGACCTGCCTAACTGGATTACTTGTCCTAGATAGACGTATTCGTCTACAACTTGGAGAGTTGAGCTCCCAACAGCTGAATGAGCCTTCTTGGTCCGAAGATTATTGCTTTAATTGTTGTTTGCATTGGATGATACCTAACAACACGTGGTATCAAATCAAATCAAATGTTTGATCAACACTTGTATGTCGTTTTTCTGTTTATTTCTTGTTATCTTTTATTTATATATTTTATGGAATACTACTAGGACTGTTGTCAAATATAATATTAGCAATGTTAACCGAGGGCGTAGGAATGTGATTTTCCTTGAGATGCGACAGATTTGAGATTGTTACTGTTGACTACTTAAATAGAAGTATAGAGGATATCTGGGAGGTGGTGAGAGGCATACTGAGACAGGTAAGGCAGATTCTAGCGCAGTCCTGGCTTTATTCACACCTTTGTGCCACCTATGACGCAGACGAGGCCTTCACCATTTACGCCTAGGTTCTTACATCTTATTGACAATATTTATTGGACCGAGTACTAGGACAGTTAATGCAATGGCGACATAGTAGGTTAGCCTTGGTCTCTTATGTGTCTAATAATACTAAAATATAGTTTGAGTTTTAATCGTATACAAGAAATTTTGCCCAAAATAAAAAGGCGCAATTTTTCATGGTATGGCATGGCGAAAGTAGCTTAAAGATCTAAAATAATATTACATTTATATAGGGCGACAGAAATAAAAATACACTCAATTTCTTTGTTTCAATTGAATTTAGAAATCTCGCAAAACATTTTGCAATTGTCAATAACTTTGAACTTGCGAACAAATTAAGCTGTAGATAGTTATGTTAGATGATAACCCCGCCAGCTATCAACAAACCAACAGTTAGGGTCAACTGAGCAGAGACAACAGCGAACTACTTCACATGGGGGACTATTCTCTGGACGGATGAGCTTAGTCGACAATCAAATTCGACATTTTTCAGCACTTTTTCAGATTAGAAAGAAAAATATTTTAAATGTACTCTATCATTACATCAGTGATAGCGCTTACAAAACTGAGAGAAAATTAGTGGAAATTATTTACAAATATTACGTGACGGGGGAATTAACACAATTCATAAAAATACAAAAGAAATGGGTAATACGTGAAATATAATAGATAGCTTTTGCCCGCGGCTACGCCCGCGTGGTGGTTATTTTTGGAAGAAAAGGTATAAAATCCATGGAGATCTCTTAAGCATTACATCTTCCTGTATTATGCTATCCCATAGGACCCATGGATTTTCTGGTTTCAAAAGTAGCCCCTCAACTAACACTATGCAGAAAATCATGTGGATCTCTTGCACTGTCTAAAACGAAAATTAATCTATCCCACGGGAGCCGTACATTTTTCCGGGATTAACGCAGCCTATGTGCTATTCCAGACTATAATCTATCTCTGATCTCTCTTCAACCAGATCCGTCGAGCCGGTGTAGCCAGATTGAGTAACAAACATTCGCATTTATAAAGTTAGTAGGATTATTGATAAACCCCCGATAAAAGAGTCCATATAAACTTACATCACCTATTTTACCCCCTTAAGACTGGAATTTCCAAAAATCCTGTAATATATATTTTAAATTTTTAACTGAAAGGCCAAATACCAATTTTTATGCCTTTAACTTCTAAAATGACGGAGTTTCATACAAACTCTCTTCCCCTATTTTACCTCCTTAGGGGTGGAATTTCCAAAAAACCTGAAACATATATTTTTTATTTTTAACTTAAAGGCCAAATACTAATTTTCATGCGTTTAACTTCAAAAATGACGGATTTTCATACAAACTCTCTTCCCCTATTTTACCTCCTTAGGGGTGGAATTTCCAAAAATTCTGAAACAAATATTTTTTATTTTTAACTAAAAAGCCAATTACCAATTTTTATGCCTTTAACTTCTAAAATGACGGAGTTTCATACAAACTCTCTTCCCCTATTTTACCTCCTTAGGGGTGGAATTTCCAAAAAACCTGAAACATATATTTTTTATTTTTAACTTAAAGGCCAAATACTAATTTTCATGCGTTTAACTTCAAAAATGACGGATTTTCATACAAACTTTCTTCCCCTATTTTACCCCCTTAGGGGTGGTATTTCCAAAAATCCTGAAATATATATTTTTTATTTTTCACTAAAAGGCCAAATACCAATTTTCATGCGTTCAAATGCAGAAATGACGGATTTTCATACAAACTATCATCCCCTATTTTACCCCCTTAGGGGTGGTATTTCCAAAAACCCTTCCTTAGTGGATGCCTACGTGATAAAAGGTACCTACTGTCAAAATTTCAAGTCCCTAACCCCAGCCGTTTTGGCTGTGCGTTGATCGATCAGTCAGTCAGTCAGTCAGTCAGTCAGTTTCTTCTTTTATATATACAGATTCCAACGTTTAAGTTTACGTTTTCTAGACATGTTCAATAAATGTCGAAAGAATATAAATAAAACATAGCGGTAGTGGGTTTAACTATTAAATAATAATTTCCGAAAATTATGAAATTAATATATCGATACGTTTTCCATCGATACGAATTCTACCATGATGCTATGACAAAACAGATATGGTCATTTGCTAAAGAATTAGCTATTAACATCAACCATCTTCCTACATAATTAAATCAAATATGGTACAATCCAGTAATACCATAGATGGAGGATTAAAAATATCATCATTAAAAGGTAAAATGCCTAGTTGCAATAAGGAGTAGCATTCATTAGAAGAGATCGATCACTTGACATGCTGCACTTCCTATCTACCTTTCAATTAGCGTTCCATAAGGGCTGATATACACTATATTTATTAAAAGAGCTGACGCTGTGCGTTTTTAGCACACGCGTCTTCTATGCTTCATCAGCTCGTACAAAGCAGGTTGTATCAATGTGAACGCAGATTAAACGCAGTACAGAAAGGCGTTTGCATCGAAACAACAATGCCATACAATGCAATAATTCTTTATTATATAAAATTAAATGGTTAAGCATAGCGTACATGGAAATAAACAACAGAATAATTCTACAAGGTGTGTTCTTATCGTTAAAAGCGTCTCTACCACCTATCTACCACACATAACTTGTAATGAGCACCACTTTTTTAGTCTCTGTAGCTATTTAAAAGTAAAGCTCAATTGTTGCTCTATCAATTCCCTTTATCGTGCATTTAAATCAGCGTTTGTACGCGATTCCAGAGTGATTATTGTTTGCAAAGGTACATCATTTTTCAACTGGATTGCGATTGCTGGGCGTCTTCGCTGCGCATTTAAAAACGACGTGTACATATGCTCCAAACATAAGGTCATTATTATTGGCACAAATGAAACATACAATGCATAATCTTTATTACACATAAAGTATTATTACGACAAATTTGACATTACAATAAATGGTTTTATTTACCCCATAATATAATTTGTATAACATTTTACTGATATTATGTAGTAGTGATGTATTTTACGGAATGTTGTCACTTTATATGTTATGTAACGTAATTGTATGGTTGTGTAAAAGCACTTTTATTTATATGTATGTATGTACTTATACAAAAGAATTAAACCTTTATCTATTGGATTAAAAGAAGACATACAACTTTGTCGAAAAAGTAACTCTTGTCGTTAAAGTTAATTGCTTAACGACAAGAGTTACCTACATATTCGCCAAAGTTGTTTTTCCTCATTACTCATATTTCCAGTGAGTAATAATACCTTCAAAAATTCATAAACAATGTACTAAATGTTAGTTCATAATGTTATCTATAAACTCTAAGCATTTAGGCAGCCGCTTATATTTAGTGTAACATTTTTATTGTTACGTGCATTTTAGACTTAGACAAGAACTGGGCACTCATTTCGTTGGCTTCATTGCTGTCTGGCTATCCTTCCCACGGAATAAGTCTACCCCATACACATGTGAGAGTTTTGTCACACGTGACAATTGCGTCAGAATGTAGCGTAGATCGATTAAATATGGAATTCGTTTTAAAACTATATGTAATTATAACACGAATAAAGTTTGCTTTGTGTCTTTGTCACAGATATGCTTAAAGTATTATTGTTTTCTGTTTCATAGTCCAGTTTTTATTTTATTAATTGGATTAGTACCAATAATCTTTTCAGCACACTGTTGTGACTAGCGCTCATCCTATTTTTGTTGTGACGTTTTTTTTTATCTAGGCACGGGAAAGTGTCCACACTGCACTTGATGGTAAGAGCAGTGCCCTCCAGTTAGAGTATCCAGTAGCGAGAGACAATCTATCCCTCGCTACTCAATAACATCACACTTCCAGAGCGAAGAGAATCTAATGATAACTTTATGAAAACTTATTTACTCTTTAGATTACAGAAAGGATTCAAATAATACTTAATAACATAAATTTCTTAAAGATAGTTAAAAACTCGCTCAATTCCAGAATAGGCCCCTAAAGTGAGTCAAAGATAACTCGTATAAATGTAGATAGTATATAATGCGTGCCAAGCTGTTGTAGAGCTTCAGTTGACATCCGCCAGGCTTATTCACACCATCCTTGTTTAGTATTTGTGCCACAATGATCTGGAAAACACTCATCGTTGCCATTATGGCAACCGGTAAGAATATTTTTAACAGCTAAGTGTGACAATGCTGTAATTTAGAATATTTGTCCAGTAGTAAATAATGTTTCAAGATTTAATACTAGTCCATAAAAGAGTAGAAAGAACTAGATGTCTCTTAGAGATTAGATTTTTTAATAACAATATTACCCAGATGTGGACAGAATGTGTGTCTTGTTAAATTTATTGATCCTGTTAAAGTGGTTAATTTTCTCAATAATAATGCTGTTAATTTCGTATCTAATATATACCGACAATAATGGTATACAATGGAAGGATATTGTATTAGTTTATTTAAATTAATTCAATTAACATAGAGGTGCCTAACTAATAATTAGCGTAGTAGGTAAACTAGTTAGGTAAATGCTAATTATAATGAAATTACTAAAGTAACTGTCATATTGTATAATACAGGAAAGTATGTACGGAGATAAGTTTTAATGAAAGTTTATCAGATTGAACTTTTAGAATTTCTGTTCTCCAATGGCAATGTTCATAATAATTACTACGCAAGCCAGCATAAT
The DNA here is from genome assembly GCA_905220505.1 of Laothoe populi. NCBI lineage: Eukaryota > Metazoa > Arthropoda > Insecta > Lepidoptera > Sphingidae > Laothoe > Laothoe populi. The sequence continues at coordinate 23,637,552 of HG992146.1, forward strand.
TACAGAAATTGCTGAAAAATGTCGTCCTTGAACCCTATATAGACTGCATTGTTTTTAACGAAGTGGTGTTTCTTGATACATCTCCAGTTCGCGTAATTGTAGCTAAAAATCATTTTGTACGTCATGAGCTTAAAACAAAAGCAAACTTAAAAATCTCGCATAATGCTCGACAAAACAGACTGTCACAGTTTATGATAGTTACTTCAATAAAAGAGCTTCGTTGGTTATTTTTTTTCTGATATCCGCAAAGAAACCATGTTAATTGTTTTCGTGATGCAACTGTGGTGATCACGCCACTTTCTGTTATGTTTGCGGTTTTGTAATTGCCAGAAAGTGTTTTACGTCTTTAGTATGTATGATCTTTGATCTTACATTTAAATAAATAGCTCTAAACAAAGATGTTTACATTATAATACCAACTGATAAAAGAAGCAATGTGACTTATTAGCATTTTATATAACCTTAGGTATGTTAAGCCTTTGTGACAAGTTTTATGATTTATTTTCCTCATATTTGAAATTGTAATTATCATATGCATCTTAATTTTATTTAACTTTTTTTAGGCGTCTTATTACACATTATTGTAAAGTTCGTCAAGAATAACTGGCACCTACATATTGTTTCATTTAGACTCAAATTTGTTTGGCAATTCATATTAACTTTTTTGGATAACGGTAAAAATTTTACTGAAGCTCACCAAAAGCTTTGGTCATAGAACAAAGTTTTATCAATGAGAATTTAAATTTAGTTAGATTATAACCCAGGTATTTCTTGAAAATATTAGATCCATTTTACACTGTTGCTTGCCTGTTTAGTTGTTTAAAAAGACGTATTTTTATTTTACATTTGTACTTAGAAAACATACTTTGTCACTATTGTTGAGAGTCATTGTCTCAGTGACAATACTACACATTGCAGTCGCCCACATTGTGATATGTCAGAGTAGATGACGAGTTTAGCCTTACACCCGTTACGAAGACTACGTCATTGCAGGAAGCCATATTGCCTTCTATGCAATCAGCAGTCCTAATGTGCAAGACCTTATGAGTTCTGATGCACAAACTGAATAATATACGATATATACGTACTGGAACATGACTAAGTCAATAGTAGAATGGATTAATATTAATAACAAGATTTCCAAACTGAATGAACTCCACAAGAATCTCTCGAGCCATTTGGGTGTTTTCATTAGGTACCAATTGAAAATCCATTTGGATTGCAGTTTGTGTAATAGATTAAATTTTGTGACTCTATAGATCCTTTATGTATATTCTATTGAAAATTTAAAGTATAGATACGACTTTTTAAATAACTACCAGGCAAGCAACAGTGTAAAATGGATCTAACATTTTCAAGAAATACCTAGTTTTTAATTTAACTGGAATTTAAATTCTTATTGATGAAAACGTTGTTCTATAATCAAAGCTTATAGTTAGCTTCAGTAAAAAGTTATTTTACGTTGCATTTTCCAAAAAATATTTTAGTATAATTTTCACCGCTATCCAAAAAAGTATAGTCATAAAAAGCAGCGATAGCTTATTTGGGAATGGTACGGACTGTCGAGACGAACGTCGCGGGTTCGAAGAAAGAGTGCCTACATATCTCACTTCCACATTCGTGTGTATTCATTGTCAACTATCATGTCATGTCAACATCACTTATAATCACCACGATTTGATGGTAACTGAAAACATAGTGAGGAAAACTGCATGCCAAATAATTCTAAATTAGTATTTCGAAGGTGTGTGAAATCTACCAACCAGCACTAGGCTAGCGTGGTGGACTAAGGTCTATCCCCTCGTAGTAAAAGAGTCGTTCCCAGCAGTAGTATACAGGGCTGGTGTTATTTATCTTCATCTGTCAACTGCATGCTGCGGTGTATTGTACCGACAGCGGACAGGCGTACAGACACTAAACTCGTTTATCCCCCTCTTCCTGTGCAACTCGCATCAACCCATTTACCAATTTACTTGATCATGCGATCACTCGACCGGGGTTCACGAGAGTTGGTGGCTGTCTTTTGTGCACATTCTAAATACAAAGAAATGGACACCTCACCGCTAAAGCAATTATGACAAATATAATTAGTTCTTTAGATCCGATTTGTTAGAATATCTTGTTACGGATTATTTTAGTGTCGTGCGAAATGCTCCTTGTTATTTTGGATTTATTTAATTAACTAATAAAACATAACAATGTTGCCAATATACCCAGGGGTATTAATTCATTTTTAAAGATGATTCATTTTAATAAAATAATGTTTTTCTGTATTAATCTAGTACTACATTACATATATCGAATATAAAGCTGGACTTTACACATTTACTTAAAAATACTTATCAGTATTAAATATATACAATAATTAAATGAAATGACTTATTAACTATCTGTGTTCCGTTCAGAGGTCGACATAATCGATTAGAGTTCTTGTTATATTGATAGTCATTGTAAACTAACGACGATTTAAGAATCTAGAATACTAAACGTATACTGAAAAGAAAAAAATCAATCGAAATCCTTTTTAGGTATGACACTCGTCAAATAAATTTGATAAAATTACTTGTTTTATATTTGTTCAATCAAATCGAATATATATTCAATTCATGGAATGCTATAGATTTATTCCATTTTCCCCTCTACCGTCAGTTCGGAATGCAATTTCGGGAAGAACTGGCATTTTTTTGAGTAAGTGCTGGTGAATTTGTCCAATGAATAATTAACAATTGATTTGATAATTAATTAATATTGTAATCACCCAATTTCTCTGAACACTGGTGAAGGATATTTGCCCAGTTACACTACTTTTCTAACGCAAACTCATAAGTTTAACACGTTGGTTCCAGCTGTACTGGCGCAAGAAATAGACGTGAGCGAACAGTGGCGCGACCAAATCAAGCAGAAGCTCGAAGCACAGTGCAGGAAAATGGGCGCTGAAGACAAAGTCAATGATGTTGCGGTACTTTAGAAACATTTTTAGTTATTTCTAATCACAATGCCGACTTCTATAGAAAATTATAGGGTTTTAGTTTGTATCTTTTAAGTGTTCAGCAATATTATAAACTGTACGATAGGTAATAGTTAAGCTACCATTTCACATCGATTTTCTGTTACTAGCGCTATATGCTGTGGGCAATTTAACTTAAGCCAATTTAAATTTAACTCAAGAACTCTTTATTTACAGCTGCGGTACTTGACCGCAACTGTCACATGGCTCTGTCGTGTCTCTCTTCCTAATACATTTAGTTGTACGGGTGAAACAGAAAAGGACCGCCTTGAGAGCCAGTTCTCGTGTACGATATCAGAATTTTATAGTCCACTGAGCAGTTTTTTTATCCTGGCACGGCAAAGTGACCGCACTGCACCTGATGGTAAGCGCAGTGCGGCCAATTAGAGTATCGAGTAGCGAGAGACGATCTATCCCCGCTACTCAACACAATCATGCCGGCCTACTTCTTCACACTACGCCATGGGCAAGCAGGTGAAGAAGCAGTCGAGGGTCTATTGTCAGAGTACTCAAAAGGCCGCAAAATGGCCAAACATTGTACCCCAACTCTAGGCCCCCGAGAAAAACCGGAAGTACACTGGCTGATCCCGGAACGCGACACACTTGAGTGTGCCATTATGGCGGGTTTTACATCCAGTTTTAGGCCTACAAAGCGATAAATATCGTTAGATTTTATTTCGAGTGACGATTAACATATCAGGTATTTAAAATATTTATAGTTTTAGATATTTCTAGATATAATATTTTTTGAGACAATGTTGTTAGTAATTTTATTCATGGCGTGTTTAGTCAACTTTTTGCCAGATAAGAGGGTGATAGTCGTGAAAGCACGCCAAAGCACTCGGACATGAAATTTATATCCGTCAAATTAGTCTACGAAACACGCAACACAGGTACCTGAGTAGTATGTGACACATTTAATAATTTTGATACTATTTCATTCCAGAACGCAGGCCGGGACTTCATCAATTGTCTGAAAGATCTAGTCAACCCCCAAACACTAAAGGATGAAATCGAAGCAGCCAAGCCGAAAGGAGAACTTGATGAGGTTTTTAAGAAGTAAGTTAACAACCTTTTTCTTACAATGGAATAAGTTAGTCAGTTAAAATTCTAAGAATTAAGACTGAATATATCTCATTCGTGGAGACGAACGTACAGCATTATTAAATTAATATTCTGGCTTTATATGTTACTATTATTTGTCACCAGACGTGGTCCTATCTGTTAGGAGCGGGTGAGCTCATCTTCTAATTCAGTTGTTTAAAAAAATAACTATTTTTGACACATCCACGATTTTTCTCATCACGCTCGATTCGTTTTGGAAGACAACCTTAATTCCCATAAATCGAGTGTTTAAAGTACTCACACACAAAAAATAGTTACAAATTTTAAACAATTGTGTAATCCCATCCTCTCCCTTCCATACCAGAACCACGCGTACTGGCTTGCGGAGCCACAGCTTCATGGTATCTACTACCCCGGCCCGAACCAAGAGGTTCGCAAACTCGTATTTTTGCCGCACCATCAAGCTGTGGAACAGTTTGCCAGCTACCGTGTTCCCTCCTTCCTATGATCCTGGGTCCTTTAGGCGTAGTGTGAAGAAGCTAAACAGCAGGCCGGCATGATTGTGTTGAGTAGCGAGGGATAGACTGTCTCTTGCTACTTGATACTCTATCTGGACGGCACTGCGCTTACCATCAGGTGCAGTGTGGTCACTTTGCCGCGCCAGAATAAAAAAAAAAATTGTACAATTTTGTCATAAATTATAAATAAATCACTACCATCATCAAAGGCCTTATTCATCATCTTATTTTGGGTTTTCTAGAACTTATTTGCCACCTTAATGTAATGAATCAGTGGTACATCAGCCGAGTAGCCAGTAGTGAAACGAAAGGCCGTGGGTTCGATGCCCACACGTTTCGTGTTGTGTGAAATTTGTTTCGGGTCTAGGTGTTGTGGGACCGTAGTCCCTCGTAGTTCTTGATACCCACGATACAGGTTTGACCAAGTGTTGGGTCAGATCTATGTGTGTGACTATTTATTAATGTAATTGTTTTATAGAGTTGTAGCCAGGGATGTTATAGGCTCCGTAACCGAAACTATCGGATATCCGAAATAAAATTCTATCCGTAACCGTAACCGAATCTGATATAAAAGTTTCAAATAATTTTCTACATGAGACACGTTATGACTGGTTTTTGTTATTGCCCGGCGGAACCGACACACGAGCCGTACCTCAATGTATTTATTATATATATTTCTATTGCTTAGACATAGCCTGTCAGTCATTTACTTTTGTGGGACTACATTTACTTACATAAAACAGGACCAAAAGATAAACTAAAGTCCGCAACATCTTTAGTTGTAGCACAGGATGAAAGATAAAATTAAAATCGTAAAATATGTCGTTTTGTTAATACATGTACATATTTTTATATTACTGCGAAACGTCTAGTAATATGAGAATGGTTCAATATCAGCTACCATCAGGCTTATCTATTTTTATCAGGTACTGCGCCAAGGCCCCGCAACTCAAGACCTGCATCAGCTCTCTACTGGACGGAGTCAAGCCTTGCGTTGACCAAGTCGCGCGGGACCATTACGCACCTATGTTGAACACCACCAACCGACTCATTGACTTTATCTGTCACAAGGACGGAGAGAGAATTGCCCGTAAGTTTAATTATTCATGACTAGCGGGCCCGGCAGACGTCGTCCTGCCCGGAAAAGCAGTGCCACCTATCGGGTTGTTATGTTTTCCAAACCATCCAGAAACCCATTGAAATATACGCGCAAAATTTCATCCAAATCAGTCTAGCCGTTTAGGAGGAGTTACGTGACAAACAGACGTACAGAAGAATTATATATATTAAGATACACGGCGGCCATTTTGAAAAATAGTGTATTAACCGTAAATGTAGGCATGTTGTATTTGTGTTAAAATGAAAGTGTTTATTGAGCTGTTCAACAAAACATTGCAACTTAAAGTATTTTTTATGTTTAAGCCCAATAATAGGCTCGCCCCCATCACATTATGGGACCATAATGAATTCGGCGAACTGGGTACACCTCTGCCTACCCCTTCGGGGATTTCAGGCGTGAATGTATATGCAAACCCAATAACTTACTACTCTTTTTATTACAGTATTCATTGCGTATAGCGGTCGCGAATGTTTCAAGAACAGCACCGATGACCTGAAAAAGTGCGCTGAAAAGATTCGTGAGGCCTTCCCTAGCGTCGAGGTCGCCAAGTCGATGAGTCTACCTGTAAGATTATTATTACAACATAACACATCCAAGATCTATAACTTAACCTGAACTAATTCTTAAGCTAAGACTCCATATTACACAATATGGTAGTTTCATGTGTTTAATTTTGTACATTATTCAATATGCAACCGAATATAATACACAAAAGAAACCTTTTTGTGAAATTAGAATCAATATTGCTCGAAAAATTGTTCACAATATTCATTTTATATATTGGTATGATCAAAAATGGTTGCTTAGTGGGAACATCTCACTATCTCCCTCGCTTAGTAATGGCCATTCTGAGAGATGACGTCACGGCTTATATCATGCATCCTTTTACTGTCATTTGACTGTTACCCCTTCTAGCAGATTTGAATGGCGTCTAATTTTCATTTTTTTGTTCGGATTCTAAATTCGATAATAGGTTTTAGGTAATGTAACATAATGATTACAATAATAAAAAATAGTGTCAAATAGCCTTCTTCTCTCGTCATTCTCTTCTTTCCATTTATTTACTAGTCAAATAAGAGATCAATAAGCAATGAGACAATAATGTTTTTGATAACATTACAAACAAACTGCAGCTAACTTCGTACTTTGAATCAAGTTTTAAAAGTCAATAAAATCAGACTGCGTAACTTTAATACTTTATTGAAGGGTTTCTTAAAGTGTCCGCAATATCCCCACTCTCCCCTACTGGGCATTTGCCATTTCTCATAATTGGACTATACTATTGGGATTTAACATTTTTATGGTACCACGCAGGACAAATGCAGTAAGTACGACGAGCTGACGTCATGCACTGTCACTGCACTCGAGAAGTGTGACAACCCTACGCCAGCCAACATGGCGGAGTCCCTACTTAGATTCATCCGTCAAGGATCGTCTTGCGACGCCGCTCTACCGGTAAGACCATTGGTAGATTTAAAAACAATGTAATACACAATTCTGCATTCAGGAATATATTTAGAAAGAAATAAACTTTCAACCTACCGAATTTCATCTAAATTATAGTAAATCTAAATAAGAGGTTCGCTGTTCTTCGGACATCTCGCACAAACTACTGGACCATAGACCATAATTACAAAATAGGCTACTTCCGGCTTAATAGGCTATTTGTACCGGGTTCGATTCTCGCTCCGGAGAAAATAGTTAAATCGAGTAGAATAGGGTGTACTTATTTACTGTATAGGACACGATTCCGCTTGGCATCGAGAAACGTAATCACATATATGAAGCTGCGGGCAAAAGATCTTATTAATTTACACACGTAGGATTGTTTACTTTAAAGAGATATCTTTAATTTTTATATAATAAAACACATTTTAATACAATTTAAATAAAAGAGTAACACCCACTTTTTAGCAGCGATAGCCTAGTTAGTTGCGGTACGGACTGCCAAGACGAAAGTCGTAGGTTCGAAACCCAAGTGGCATACACCTCTGACTTTTCTAAAGTTATGTGTGTTTTAAAAATTTAAAATGTTAATTATCGCTTGCTTTAACGGTGAAGGAAAACATCGTGAGGAAACCTGCATATCTGAGAATTTTTCGAAGATATGAGAAGTCTGCCAACCCGCATTAGGCCAGCGTGGTGGACTAAGGCCTAACCCCTCGCATTAGTAGTGGAGGCCCGTGCCCAGCGGGGGGACAATGTTTAATACAGGGCTAGTATTATTATTATTATATATTATTATACCCACTTTTTATGGAATTATAAATACACCCAACAGTCACACACATAGTTCTGACCCCAAACTACGTAAAACCTGGATCGTGGGTATCAACAACTACAAAACTACCATCCCACAACACACAGTCTTTCGGTCCACATCGAACCCACTTTCTTTCGGTTCACACCCGCTACTCGCCTACGCCACGGAGGCTGTAGTTTTATTGATGGAAAGTTCTGACATTCCTCCTCTTTGTTACCGCCTCGTATGTTTTTATGGACGTTGAACAAATTTATCCTTATTGTTCTATTGAACTATTTGTTTTTCAGTTACAGAAAGACTGATGGGATTGCTTCATGAATATCTACAGTTCGGGCATATTTGAGTGAGATCTACGTGCCATTATAAAAACCTTATGAAATAATAAAGTGATCAATTAAACGTTTTGCTGAGTTTTTATTCTACCCGATTCTTATTCATTCCGTGTTTAAAAATGTAACCATATTTTAAATAATTTAGCAATAAAAGATTTTCTTGACTGACATTCATAAAATAAAGTTTACGAGCTGTGCTTTAAGGCAGAGTATATTAAAGCAGCTCGGAAAATTATGTTACGTTCTAAAAAAATCGTAAAATCTGCTATTATATCTATATATTATTTCTCAAATGTGTTTTTTTACGCCATAGCTTCCATAATTTTTTATCAAATTTAATGATTCAATCACCATTTTAAAGGTTATGATAGCCGCTATTCATGAAAAATAGAAGCATCTCGGGTGCTCGGAGCTGACTCGAAATCTTCGCTTTAGTTGCTTTGAATCTGTCATCACTCCAACCTTCAAGGTCGTTAGCGCGGGGTACAGCCTTAAGATGCCATTTAATATGTCGCAATCGAGACAATTTTGTAGATATTGGAGCAGAATCTCTTATTTTTTTATTTAATTATTTATGCTTTATTGTACACCAAAATACAAATATTACCTAACAGTACATTGCAATAAACTTAAAATAGAATGTACAAACGGCGGTCTTATCGATAACTGCGATCTCTTCCAGACAACCTTTACATGGATTCGATCTGAAGAGAAACAAAAGTAATGGGTGGTCATCGTAGGGAAATAGACATACTATGATGTACAGCAAAATACATAGACTTACAAAATACTTATACAACTCATAATAATCATTTCTCTCTTATGCCACGTGATATATTTTTTTTATTTTGGCACGGCAAAGTTACCGCACTGCACCCACGTACACACCACACCACGTAAGCGCAGAGCGGTCCAATTAGAGTGTCGAGTAGCGACCATCATGCCGGCCTGCTTCTTTACTCTACGCCATGGGCAAGAAGGTGAAGAAGCGGTCGAGGGTCTAGTGTCAGAGTACTTAGAAGGCCACATAACCGCCAAACAACGTACCCCAACTCAAGACCCTCGACAAAAACCGGATGTACAATACTCACAACGGATCTATGTCTCTCTCAAGTTGGCTGCAAGTAGCTGCGCAGAACCCATTTTTCGGTCTAAATGGTGGCAAGGAAGGGGTGCGGAGGGGGCTAGGGATGTGGCTCGTCGACAACGAACGACAATCAAAAACTTACCGATTAATGTAAACATTTTAATCGATAAACGTAGATATTTTGTATTTGAAATTTTTCGTATGTAAGTACAGAAAGTCAGTATATATTGAGACTGAGATATTTTAAGCATACATTTTTAACGAAATCAAACTAAAAAATAATCATAAAGTTTATAAATAGGACGAAATCATTAAGTTAAGAAAATAACGATCTTATTCGATTATCGATTTGCACAATTGAATCAAACAGCACTAATAGTATGATTAAACGGCAATCCCCACCTTTGAAGGTTATAACAGCGGTGTATAACTGCCTCGCTTACTCGCTTATGTTTGTAGCATAGTCTTATCTCGCTTACTCTAAGCGATACACTCGATAACAAAACTGTTTTAAATACCACAATTTTGTTTCACTTGTTTGCTTGGACCCGTTTGAGTATTACAAGTATATTTCGCGCGCGCAAATCGCAATTTTGACACTTTTTAAGTTTTTGTTGTACCTAATTGTTATTTGTTTTAAGTGTTTTTGTTGAGTTTGGTTATTGTTTATTTTATTTTATTATACGCAAAACAGATAACAATTGTTACAAAAATAAATTTAAAATTATACAGTTTAAATCTAGATTGTATTCCAAAAATATGTGTACACAGAAAAGCTAGATTAGATTAGCTTGCTTTTGTTTGTTATAGTTGTTTTCTGTTATTGTTAAATTTTGCGTTTATTTTCTCAAAATGCCTAGACGTAATGTAGTTTTACGCCGCCAAGCGAGGAAAATAATATTCAATGTCATTAACTACATGAAAATTAAAAACAATCATACATTTCGGGTAACGCAAATAAAAGCAAAATAATACGTATCGAGAAGATCGTAAAATCCGTAATACTTCAACTTAGGGATCTGAAAATTCATATTTAGGCTTTTGGTAAAAAATAAAGAAATACGTGTTTCAACGTTTTTACCAAATTATCCCTTAAAGGGCGAAGTGATGAGTTAATTAAGAGGTATTCTTTAAATGTAATCTCAAGCTTCAGGCACAACACTTTATTTGTCGCGGGGAAAGCATTTTATTGCTGTCGTCCGCTTCGGGGGGAAGCGGAATGAGAACAAAACGGTTATGCTGGACTAGCCGGTCTTACGACCCAGCACCCCCTCGCCCGGATAATGGCTATCCGGGCTGCGTCTGGGCCGAGTCCCTACTACTTATGTACACCCAACTGGACACTACCAGCTAAAACCCCGCGGTGGCCTTCTTCGACACTTACGGAGTGTTGCGGGGTATTATAAGGAGTGATAGAAGTTTAAGTTAGGAGTTGTGCCTGTCTTGCCATCTAGACAGCCACAATACCTGAGATTCAGGACGATCGCTATAGGTGTCTCAGTGCAGAAGACAACTCCTTGCATTGATACTTCTGCTCCCGAAAATAACCTCCACGGGGGCGGAGCCACGAGCAACAGCTAGTAGAATTATAAATGTACCCTGCCACACATCGAGCGACAGCTTGGAGTTCCTTGAAACAAACCACGTTTATTGCACCTTCACTAAATACAAAAAAGAGGAACTTTTTAGACACCGGTTACAAATAATAAGTAAGCAGGTGTACAGATTTTGTTGTTGTTAAAATCCTGCCTTAATGAGTAATAAAACACGTGCGGTGTTAAACTATATAAAGTGTCATCAGAGCCCGATCCGCTTGACCGATCAAAGCCCAGCATTCGTTTCATAAAAATAAAATGCATAAACTACTCGTATTTATTCTACCGGCCTAGCTTACTGTTAATGCATTGCAATAAACTAAGTGAAAATTATCAAGATGAATTCTTTCACTCATAATTCCGCCGCCGGCCTATTGTTGTTGTGTGAGGTGATAACGTTCATTTTGAAAATGCGTTCTTAAAATCAGAATTGATATATTGATAATATAATATTTTTGAGTCGTTTTTCTATAACATAGGTAGGAAAGACATATCCTTTGTATTCTTACTTACCGAGCCTCACAAATAAAAAATATGTAGCCCAACATTTTTCCGCACAACAGTACATGCGCAGTCGTTTGTTGCACCTAACTTCAGAGGGACATAGATCCGTTGTATTGTACACTGGCTGATCCCGGAACGCGACACACTTGCGTATGCCACTATGGCGGGTTTTTCACCCTGTGTACGGTGGTCGCTATCCGGGCGGATATGAATATCCTACCACCAGCAGCATTTATGTTTTTTTTTGTAAAATGACCATAAATATCTTCAGTGTTAGGCAGTTTGACAAATGGTAGGAAATCAATAAAAGTAGAATGAAATTAAACGACCAACATATTTTCACCTCATGATTTATTTACTTTTTTTTGCAAAATAACACTTATCAAAAAGCGACATTTATGTAAATTTATCACAAAACATAGCTACCCCACAACATCGAACCTACACTAATGCTTAAAACTAACAGAAACTTTTACCAGGCACGTAGCTAGTTTGGATATTAGGGGGTCAAATAGCAAAAAAGTAACTCACTGGAAAATAAAAGTCGAGTATATTTGGATACTGTCGACTTGTTTACGAATGGCTTTATCGCCTTAGGTCTAGTTTATAAATAACTAACATTAGATATATATTTTTTTAAATATACATCTAATGCAAGGAAGTTCAATTGCTTTAATGACGTCATATTCAACATAAAAATGGGTAGAAAGAGCTCTTTACCCCTAATGCTGCCACTAAATACGTCCCTGACTTACTTAATTACGGAATTGGCATTTTAACATCGATGTCGCATAAGACATTTTTAATTAGCTATTGATCTAAATTAGATTTTGGTGCCATACTGAAACCTACTGAGTTCAAACGAGACTGTTTTGTGCATAATACTAGTATATGTCATTTTAAATTATTATTTCAAAGTGACGACTTTAAATAAAAGCCGTGTAAATATTTCTTGAATTATATTTTAAAATATATGTATGGAAAAATAGTGTTTCTCGAAATAATAGTATATGTGCGTCTATAAAATACAATATTGATATATATTTAAATGGCAGGAGTAAGTAAATAAATAAGTGTTTTCGTTGTCTATATAAGGTAATAAAATTAAAGGGTACAGAAAAAAAAACATTGTCTGAAATTACCGTCAAATTACTGCTTATGTTATCACTAAAAGTTATCAAGGTAGATCTATAAAATATTAAAAAAATACAGCTACCGTTTTTGAAATCGAATTGAAATAAAAGAAAAAATATTTTGAATAAAACAAAATTTCTAAATCTTTTCTAATTTAGAAATGATATACACCTTTTTTAAATAATTATCATTAATACAAAATTCAGGGCTAAAGGTCAAACATTACTGAAATTATTAATCGAATAAAAAAATACAAAATGTAACATTTTATAAGTACGAAAATAGAGGTTAAATTTTATTTAATCTTTAGAGTATCAGAGTCCAGTAACGAATAAAAACAAAATACATCGCCCCATAAACCGATTTTTGAATATAATAGTAAAATAAAATATAATAGAACCAGACATGAAAGACAAAAGTCGCACACCCATAAAAACAAAATATATCACCAAAACTAATAGATAAAAAGTCACCATGTCCTTAAACTAACTTGTAAAAAAAATTACTTACAAAAAATATTTGAATTCTATATTAATTGTTGCGTAGAGTTGCCAGCTTCTAAACTATAGCTACCTATTGAAATTGCCTAACAATACCTTAAATTTTCTTATTGTACGTCTATTGTTCAATGTATATAGACGCTTATGTAACAATATTACTACACATCGTGATTTTTATTTAGTTGTTTCGAAATTTAAGCACTTAGTCCAATCTCTGTTAATTTAAGATACGAACACGGATGATTAAAATGAAACATACATAAACTCACGCCTTTTTTTAGTGCCTCGATAGGCAGACGAGCAGACGGGCCACATGATGGTAGTAGTCACCGCCGCCCATAGACTTCTGCAATACCAGGGCACAGCACAGCAAAGCCGCTGCCTACCGTTCCCGTTTCCCGTTATACCCTTAAAGGTAAGGCGGAGGTGCAACTATTTCACCTAGAGAACCCCAAAGTTATTCCCATCCACTATGGTAAGAGTATCAACTTGATACAAATTCCAGGATTAATGTGCAACTTTTGAAACGAAAACTTTAATACAAATGGTGTTTGTCTGACCGGAGATTTGAACCTTAAACAGGTTTCTGTGGCTATGTAAGCCATCTCACACAATGAGGCGACGATGAAAAGAATGAAATTATAAAATTACACAAAAATAAGTCATAATTCAATCATAAATTTAAAAAGTGACTAATGACAAGTAAATCAAGTTATAGAGCATCGTACGAAATAGCGTTTTCTATAACCATCCATTTTTTTATATATTTTTTTGATAACTTTAAATGGCACTAAACATCTTACTGAGTACGTACACTTGAAGAAAAGAACCAACGTAAAACCAAAATGTATAACAATTATCGCTTAAAGCCACGCATACACTAATTATTGAATATCTCTTACAAGCCTAAGCGTTGGAAGGTAAAATATTTGGCCGCGACATTTTGGCGCTAATCCTAGTTATATATAAAAGATATGCATTCTGTGATACGGGAATGTAGATTAAAAATATATATTTTTTTTATAAAAATTATCATAAACTTAAATATAAAAGTACAAAAGTCTTTTTATACCACCGTTAACACGTTCGTGTGACATCTTACGTTACTGATTTGTGCATACACAACATCGCTAAGATACTTCGTGCTTAGGATGGTATGTACAAGGTCTTAGGTTGACATTTGATCAAACATTTTGACACAAAATACAATAAGCATCATATTTGAACAAATACAAATAAACAAACTGTGCACCCTGAACTAAGTGAAGCTGAAATATTTTCAACAAATGAAATGTGTTGTAAATTGATGTGATTTAATTTTTCTGTTTGTAGATTTTTTGTTAATGCTTCAATGTGTACAAAAATATGATCGCAAATAAATTAAGTCCCGTGGCCATCAATAATATATTATGTAGTAAATGGTGGGATTAAAACTTTAAATAAATTACCAGATCGTAGATACGAGGCCCAAATAAAAAAATAATCATACATGGTTATGTATGCACAAATCCTTTCTTACACTTATATGTAAACAAATAGTCATAGCAACCACAAGTTGTCATATTAAGTAAAAAAATTACCATGCGCCATTTTTGTATACTTTCAATCACTTACCTAACGCCATAAATCCCTTTAAAGTTATTTGGTGGTGTCCAAAATTTCATCTCAAAAATAGCCACAATGTTATCTTTAACATATTAAACAAATCAATATAAAAGTGGGAGTATAAAAACATAGACGAATCAAAGCCGATATTCAAAATGGCCGACTACACTAAACGTTTATTTAAGCGAATATTCGGGCGGTTCTAACATCAACGCTTGAACAAGACACCAATACTTCGAATCAGCAATACGCACTATATTCATATGTTTCTACTGATATTTTAAACGAACAGTGCAGTGAGAAGACTCATGGCGATCGTTGCGGCGGCGGCGGGAAGGGGGTTTGCTGCGTTTGGGTTTGATTTTTGATTCTGAAATTTTATAATTCATAGTGTTCGATAGTTTGTTATTTAATTCTAAAGACTATTTCGACAAGTAAAAGGGCTTTCGCTGGCTTTACAAACTTTTAATCTGAATTTTTTTCTTAACACCGCTGAAATAATATTTATACCATGATGGCCCTGCAATTGAAATAAATAAAAAAAAACGGTTCATGTAATTATAGTCTCTATAATTAAAATAACAAACTATAGTATCCGTTTCCATACAATGTTATTTAATATTGAACTTTTATTTACTTTTATACTATACTTTTTTAATTTTCTTTTATCTACCCAAAAATAATGGCCCCATGCTGTGACGATAACCCTAGGCATGCTCCTTGAAACAGTAACACTTCAGTTCTCAATTGCCCAATGTACTCAAGAAATCGACAACTTATGATGTGAATGAATGATTTATGCCATACCTAACTCAAAGGGACCCCTAATACCAAACGACTTTTGAGGGATTTTTTTTGTATGTTATGTGGTACTAGTAATTTAGTGATAACGAAACACACTTGAACCTTTTAGTTTTTATAAAATTTTACAGCGTGGTAATGTATTTCTCGTGTTTTTTTAGGTCTCGATAGGCAGACGAGCAGACGTGCCACCTGATGGTAAGTAGTCACCAACGCCCATAGACTTCTGCAATGCCAGGGCACAGCAAAGCCGTTGTCTACCGTTAATCGGTAATCGTGTGTTCGGTTTATTTGTTACTGGGGTACTCTGCTTATGATTGTGGACAGGGCTTTGTTTTGATTTAGGTGTGTGCTGTTACCTACAATGGCCTATTAGATTTATTTTGGGTTAGCCGTTCCCTTTAAGGGAAGGTTGTTGAAAGGGGACATTAGCCATTTCAAGTGACAATAATAACACTAGCCGTGTAATAAACATTGGCCCACTGCTGGGCACGGGCCTCCTCTACTAATGAGGAGTTAGGCCTTAATCCACCACACTGACCTAATGCGTTTTAGACTCCACACACCTTCGAAATTTCTGTTTAGAATTCTCAGGTTTTCTCAAGCTGTTCTCTCGACCTTTTAAGCAAGTAACAATAATACGTAACTTCGAAAAGTCAAATGTGTACGATTTTTGGTACGGTTTCAAACCAGTGACTTCCATCTCAGCATTCTGTACCAATTCCAATTACTGCTTTTGTGATATGACAACGCTAAATAAATAAATTATGCCAAGTAGGTATATTTTATAAGTAAAATGAAATGAAGTAACCCATAGTACGACATGCAACACAAAAAACGTTTATGATTGATGACTTCCTACTTTTTAATTCTAAGGTAATATTCGGTTATAAGCATTTCTCACATATTCTTTTAATGTTGAAAAAAGTTATTTGCATGTAAAAAACAGTATTATTTTGAGAGCAGGTTGTGGACTTTGTAAATAAATACACACAACAGTCACACACATAGTACTGATCAAAAACTATGTTAAACCTGTATCGTCGGTATCAAGAACTACGAAGGACTACGGTCCCACAACACCCAGACCCGAAACAAAAATCTGTCTGTCACACAAACATTTGTATCGGTGCGGGAATCGAACCCACGGCCTCTCGTTTCACAGACGGCTACTAGCCTACTGCGCCACGGAGGATGTCATAGAATTAAAATATATGATTACCATATGTTATTCCAAAAGGCAAAAGCGAAACTGGCATAGTAAGCAAAGACGGGCATATACATTCATTCACCCAGCCCCACATATAGTCCTGAATCCAAATTATGATACGACTTGTGTTGTGGTACCAAGAAGTATAAGGAACTTTTATCACAACACCCAGACCAGAAATATTTATATCGGGGATCGAACCCGCGGCCTCTAGTTCCTAACTCACATGCGCTACCGAGGTTGCCAACATACTATAGTTTTTCAAAGACAGTTTAGTCTAACAAAACGATTCTCATCGAATCTAAGACTTCACGGTGCATGGCTGAAATATGTAAAATACATGTTATGACCCCAACAGTACGATGGATGTAAGACATACACAAAACATCTCATACAGAAATAATCACCAAATTTCATATAACTTACACGGCTGTTAGATATGCCTTTGTCACCCGTATCCTGGTGGAAATAGTTAGTTCTTATTATATACTACATATAAATATTACAAAGAGATTTTTTGAACGAACTAATTTCTGGAACTATTAGATATTTGAGAAAATCTTTTTGTATTTTATAGCCTATATTTTGGGAAAGGTCCAGTAAAGCCTTTTGTGATCTTGCCGTTGATCTGTTACGGCGTTAAATTCTAAAATAAGACAGCATGAATCATTATAGTGACATACTAGACCGCTACACACAGCCCCAAGTATGTTATATTTAAATAATTAGAAGGATATTTAAGTTAATAAACTCTGCATTTTACATAATGATTCGATATCTTATAGAAATGTAATATTGAGTCGTCAAAAATATTTATCGACAAAATATCTCGATACCTTCACTAATTTCATTAGTAAGTAAAAAAATCGATTAATATTCATGTCATAATCGATTAGGATAGTTGACGCGTCTTGCTCTTGCTACACTCATTTGATTTAGTAAACGACTTTAAATAATTAGTTACAGCACAATTAACATTATCAGCTCTTTCAACTCACCATAAACGCCTTGCATGGCGTCACCTTGCGTATGAACTTGAATAGAGACTCGACGATATTGGCCGAGGTCGGCTTCTCGCATGTTTCCAGAACTTTCACCGCACACTCTTCCAGAATAGCAATCTTGCCGCATTGCTTCTCCTGGAATAAATAAACAAAAGAAGATTGAATTGGATAGTTGACATGATATGGATTTAATTAATAAGTTATATTAGATAAAACTAGATACAAATAATTATAAATCCGCACGATAATAGTATTATTACTTTGCATTAGAGAGTGACAGATCTAAAATAGTCAAAAAAATAACAAATTAAACGAGCCTTTTGGGCAAGGGACAGTATGATTTTCATATTTATCCAGAGAATTTATTGGTGAGTATAAATGAATAGGCTAGTTGACAGTATCAGTTCCCAAATGGCATGACAGACAGCGAGAGTAAATGGGATTGTCTCAAAAGGATGATAGAGGAAACAGCAAAGGATAATAAACTTATGAAACCCGTTATGAAAAAGTTCATCACACCTGAGACGGCCCAAATCATCCTTGAGAGACGGGAACTAAAAGAGAACGGTATAAGTTCAACTGAAGATCAGCAGCGGTATGCAGAACTGAGCCGCCAAGTTCAACTACGCTGTCGAAAAGATTATGACAACCACATTAACGAAATCTGTCTCGAACTCGAACAGCACTCGCTTAAAAACGAAACCAGATATCTTTTTCAAAAAGTAAAAGAAATCACTGGAACGCGTAAACCGAGAACCTGTGCCATTGAAGATAAGGACGGGCGTCTACTTACGAATGTGGCCCAGGTTTTAGAACGCTGGAAGAACTACTGCGCGGAGCTATACGACACGGGAGAGCCTACTAGAGCTAATATTACATGGACGACAGAAGAGCCTGATATCCTACCATCAGAAATTGAGCATGCTATCAAAGCTCTTAAGTGCAAGAAAACACCTGGTAAGGATGCTATTAAAGCCGAAATACTAAAAAACCTAGGTCACCGAGGCACAAAGGCTATCACCGAAATCTGTAATACCATCTGGAATACTGGTAAATAAATGGCCAGAAGATTGGACAGAATCGGTGTTTATACCTTTACATAAAAAAGGCTCTTCAAAATACTGTGGGAATTACAGGACTATAGCGCTAATATCTCATGCGAGTAAGATCCTCCTCCATGTAATTAATCGACGTCTTAACTACTTTTTACGCAGGCAGATACCCGAAGAGCAGGCAGGTTTCGTTAAAGGCAGAGGAACGCGGGAGCAAATACTTAACGTCCGCCAAGTCATCGAGAAGAGTAGGGAATTCAATAACCCAGTGGTCCTATGCTTTATTGATTACACAAAGGCTTTTGACTGCGTGCAATGGGACAAATTGTGGAATGTGCTGCTCGAAATGGGAGCTCCAGAACACCTAGTCGCTTTAATCCAGAGTCTGTACGCAGAAAACCGTTCTTTCATCAGGATAGGCACAGAATGCTCCAATATGTTCCAAACTAAAAAAGGAGTAAGACAGGGATGCATCTTGTCCCCTGCACTTTTTAACATATATGGAGAGTACATTATCCGAAGAACCATTGATAACTGGGAGAAGGGTTTCCCGATAGGTGGAAAGAGATTATCAAATCTCCGCTATGCCGATGACACCATTCTCTTGGCAACGTCCATGGAAGATATGAGTGAGTTGTTCCAAAGACTCGAATTAGAAAGTGGCAACATTGGCCTCGCAGTGAACAGAGCGAAAACCAAGGTAATGATAGTGGATCGAGCTAGAAAGCTAACAAATACCACGTGCAATATACCTGGCATCAATATTGTCGACCGCTACATCTACCTGGGCTCCCAAATCTGCAATGACGGCAGTTGTGTCCCCGAGATAAAACGACGAATTGGGATGGCAAAAGATGCTATGACCCGTTTAAATAACATCTGGAAGAAAAGAGGAATTGGTATCAAAACCAAGATTAGATTGATACGAGCCTTGGTATTCCCTATCTTCCTGTATGGAGTAGAAACGTGGACAATCATAGCCCGAGAAAGGCAAAGGATTGATGCATTCGAGATGTGGTGCTGGAGGCGAATGCTACGAATACCTTGGACTGCGAAGCGCACCAATGCATCGATCCTGACACAACTACAAATAAAAACCCGTCTGTCCAACATATGCCAGCAGCGCATTCACTCGTATTTCGGCCACACAGTGCGCAGAAGCGACGACAGTTTGGAAAAACTGATTGTGGTTGGGAACACCGAAGGCAGAAGATCGCGCGGTCGTGCTCCAACACGATGGACCGACCAAGTAAAGGACTCGTCGTCCTCCAAACTCTACACGGTCGTGAGAGACGCGCTGGACAGAACCCGGTGGAGGCAGTTCATCCGCTCCAGATACAACCCTGATGCTGACCACGATCCTCAGACATGAGGGACCGACTTGAGAGAGAGAGAGAGAGTTGACAGTAAGTAAAAACCTGATAGAATTTTGTTTTTTATAATAGTTTTATAATTTTAGTCTAAAAATATCGAAAATTAAACCAATTTGTTAATTTATATGCGATTATTTAATATTTTCAAGAAACAAATATGCTTAAAGTCACGTGACATGAAACACCGATCAGTCATGCATGACGTCACCGTTCGAAACATCTAAAACGCTGAGCCAACCGTCTATTAGTTATTAGACGGACGGTCACGTCACACGAGAAGCCGTGACAGTTGGCAGCGTTTTGGTGGGAAAAAAGTTGTTTGATAAAAATGCCATTACCATCAAATTACCTAATTTTGTCAACTTTTGGCCGTTATGTGTATACATAGTAAAAATAAAAATACAGAAAAATATTGGATAATAAATATAATTGTTAAGAAAGGCGCTCATAGTAACTTGTACTATACATATGGAATACGCGCACATCGATCAAATTTTTTATCATTGTAATTGGATCGTGGAAAAAATAATCAATGTTCTAGCTTTCCAGCATCGATCAATTTACATTAACCGACACGATGCTGATACGATAACAAAAGTTGGTAACACAAGTTGCTGAAATTACGTAATGTTGGCAACAAAAATTGTTGTGTTTCCGTTATTTGCGGTAAACATCAAATGAATACGCTTGTTGCCGATATTTATTCGCTTTCTGGATACGTTGCCAACAAACGAAATGTTGTATCGTTCAGTTCATGAGCGTCGGGACAATTGGACGGTGATAAGCGATGTGTTAACTAACATTTTAGTGAAGACATCCTGTTGTCAACTGAAATGTATACCAAATTGTTGGCAACTCGTTGTGGACACATATGAAACAAAAGATGGCGATTTTTTGGAGAGTTGCAAATAGTAGAAAACACGAAAGTTGTCAACAATTTTGGTGAATACGAGCCTTTAGAATAACACCCGACAGGCACATCGTTTCGATAATATAGTGTAATTATAACATAATATACAATATTCAGTCAATAACTATGTTAATGTAATAAATTAGCTTTGATCGCGTCGTCACTCTTGAGACAGCACGTTGATCTGTTCCGGTGTAATATCATGATGTGATATAGCTATGACCTATCATCTTGGCAAAACAAATATATGATGTAAATATGACCCTAATAGGTCAATATATACGGATTATCGGTCAATATACATTTTATATCTATTCATTAGAGAGATATTTATGTAGATTACTAATCATATAAAAGTGTAGCGCCATTTTACATGAAATGTGATAAACTCCGCGTCAACTCCACGCAAACAGCAGGTAGCCGACTACCTGCTATGGGTCCGAAACCATACCCCAATCTCCCCCTTCACTCTTATCCACAACCGGCTTTTATAGTGTGAATTTATATTCACTGGAGTCATTTCTAAACATCTTACCTTACGATATTCGCTAGGGTTGGTTGCCAAGCACGATTTTCAAAAACTAGGTTTTGAAGTTGAACAAACCAGAACAAGTCTTAGCATTAAAACACCGTACAAGCCTTGCGAGCTTTGAGGCCACCCGTAAGGTAAGGGTTGCAAGTGGCACGCGAATTTTAAAATACAGTACCTTATTAAGGCACTATTAAAACCCAGGACGCTGCTTAAAAACTATCCAGGAGAAAAACCAGGTCATGTCCTGGGAAAACAGGACGGTTGGCAACTCTAATATACGCGAATATATGATGCACAGAGCCGCTTTGCCTGTTGTGCGGAATATCACAGACAGTTGTGATTTTAATAACTGTAAACTAGGAGCGTACTTTCAGGTTATGAGGTACCTAATGTTGTTTTACCGGGTACGTAGGGTGTTTATATAGATTGTGATCTCTAGATAATGGCAATAACAACTTGTCATTTATATAACTCTCTACATTTCTACTACCTATGTCCGTTATAGACTAGGGCGATTTTTATGAAAAATTCATGTAGCCCATAGAATGTTCCTGTAAAGTTTGGTATATCGATATACGGTCCGATATTCGGTATACGATCCGATAGGTGGTGCTGTTGTCGAGATCGGATTTTCTTATTTTTTCAACGAAAATTCGGCCCACAGTGAAGACGGTTTATGGCAGGACGTTTGCCCGGGACCACTAGTATATTAATACTTATTATTATCACACACGTAAGCTGTTTTCGATAAACAGCGGGTCTAGCATTAACTTACGCTTGTCCTCTTGGTAAACATGGCTGGACTGACAGCGACAAAACAGTATTTACTAAACGCGTGCGAATTAAAATAGCATAAGTGATATTCGAGATGTTTCGTAATCGTAAGCTGTAAAATGTCGGGTAATGTAAAAACACCTGTATCATGCGAACCAACTAACAATAGATTGTAATTAAGACACCATAACTAATAGTCTGGGATCCCTGGTACTATGTTATGTTATGATCTTTGATCAAACCATACATTTTGTAGGACAAATATTTCTTCGAATAATTCAGATAATTATCTTCAGATTTAACAAAAAAACGCCTAGTCAGTGGTACATTTTTTGAGAATCATCAAATTGACATATTTTATCGATGCTACCCCTGTTAGCTACCACAATCGAAAATTTTTGAAAGAGAAAAAGTTGGGCGTCTCATCAAAATGAAGCTACTCACGGAAAAATGGCTCGATAGTAATCAATAGCAAACATAGTACCAGGAATCCCAGACTATAAGTCTATTGCCGATTGTATTACTAAGATTAACGAAGCACTTACGTCAAACGAGAGCGTGGGAACGTCGCCCGTAGCGAAGTTGTCCACTTTGAACGAGACGTCGTCGCCCATAGTCTTGTTCGCGCATACTTCTAGCTCCGGACGCTTGTCTTGGAAACATTCCTGTCCACCTTCGGCTATGAACACTGGAACAAAAATAAAGATACTTAACTAATAAAAGCAGCGATAGTCTAGTTGGTTGCGGTACGGACTGTCATTCAAAAGTCGTATGTTCCAAACCAAATGGCATACTCCTCTGACTTTTCTAAAGTTACGTGTGTATTAATTGTTTATTATCGCTTGCTCTAACGGTGAAGGAAAACATCGTGAAGAAACCTGTATATATGAAGTAGTAACTTTTTTGTTTTTGATTGCTTTTCAATAATTATAGACCATATTAGGCTTATGTCAAAAGTAAAATAATCGTTGAGTGACGGTCACGCGAGTTCATTGTCTTTCCCCATCCCAAAAGTGCCCAACGTTCCTAAAGAAGTTTTCACTGCAAAAAGAGTTATCCTTAAAAGCAGATCTAGCTACATTTACAATATCTCTTAAAAACATAAAATAAATGTTAACCATATAGAACATAAGCGTCTGCTTCGCTTTACCCGCTTTTGTATGGGATCGGATAGACCTAAAATCGAGACGTGAAACTGTTTTTTTATCCTAGTGTCGTCCAATTAGAGTATCGAGTAGCATGAAACGATCTATCCCTCGCTACTCAACACAATCATGCCGGCCTGCTTCTTCACACTACGCCATGGGCAAGAAAGTGAAGAAGCGGTCGAGGGGTTAGTGTCAGAGCACTCAGAAGGCCGCAAAAAGCTGATCCCGGAACACAACATACTTGCGTGTGCCACTATGGCGAATTTTACACCCTGTGTACGGTGGTCGCTATCCGGGAGGATATGAATATCCTACCAGCAGTAATGAATGAACTCACGCGCTATCCTGTCACCCTCCTTGAAGCAAACGAATTCCACCAGCTGCTCGGTGACGTTTTTTACTGTTTTCATGTTCTTGCGTTCTTCTGAAGCGAAGCACGGCTGGGTAGCCTCCTCGAGGGTATTGAAGCAACCGGTGAACTGGGGTTTCTTTTGGCAGTATCTGTCGTACAATGTTTATTTATGACTATGGTGGATGAGCCTGTGGTCAACCTGATGGTAAGTGCTTAAATTTTTTTTAGGGCTTCGATTGGCCGACGAGCAGACGGGCCACCTGATGGTAAATAGTCACCGCCGCCCATAGACTTCGGTAATGCCACGGCATAAACAAATCGCTGTCATTTGAAATAAATATCAGCGACAATCCCATATGCAGAGATCCTTGCGTTTATTTAGTTAGTTATTCTATGAAAGACTTATTTAGCTAAAAAAAAAGATGTAGAAAACAGTCCAGTTACCTAATATATAGTAATCTTTTAGGAATATCATAAAATTAATAAACATATTGTATTTTGGCTCACTTTATAAACTTTTAATGCAAATAGCATTGGTCAATTTTACTTTAGGTTACCTATTGTAAATGACATATTAAACAAAAAAAATATCTTTAATTATTTATATATTTATTTAAGTATGTTTTTATACAAATACAATTTAAATGTTATAACTGCTGAATAAGATCACGTCAAGTGGACCCCTCATTTACCACTTGGTCCTGGAATTTAAATATAATTATTTTACTGTGAAGTAGTCACTGCCAATAATTAAACCCTGACACAGTTTCTATTTTTTTTTTATTTTTACAACTTTTCTTACAATGAAAATTTTGAGGACTTTGAATTAAAAAACTGATTTCATCCAAACCGTTAAAGATCTTAATGACATTCTCATTATTTATTGTTCAATATTCATATTTAGATAAAGATTTTGATACGTGATCTCACTCTGCTGCCAACTCGAACAAAGCACACAAACTTGGCAATAAATAATGTCTTTGTTGTTTAATCATTCAAAAGCACACATGAGTTGTCCGGTCTCAGAGGGGCGATAATGCATTGGTGCAAGTTTCATTTTTTAACCCATTGGGTATAAATGCGTATACTACAACTTTGAATAGTTTCACTACAGCTACAATATCTGCTTTGGTTTTTAATCATCTATTGACAGTGGATTCGATTCCCACACCGGGACAAATGTTAGGTGACAGACAGATATTTGTGTTCGGGGTGTTGTGAGACCGTGCGTCTCTCGTAGTCCCTGACACCCACGACACAAGACTCGTATCTTAGTGTGGAGTCGGGGCTACGTGTGTGATAGTTGTGTGTTATTATTATTATCACCCTCCTTTTTTCATACAATCGGTGAATACTTACTTTTTGAACACCTCGTCAACCATTCCGTTGGGTTTAGCGTCTTCGATCTCTTGTTGCAGCACTTTCATGTCTACTAGACTTTGCAGACATGTCGTGAAATCCGAAAATGCGTTCTGAAACAATTCATTTCGAAGTTTAATAAATAATAACTGTGTATCTCCTGGAATAATCAAATTACTTTTTAACTGTATTAAATTAAACAATATCAATGTATTGATGACTTAATATATGTTATAATATACACAGTCAGGTCATAAGTATTGTCACACAGTAAAAACTTTTATTTTAGAATGCTGGCCACAAAAAAGTTTATTGAAATCGAATTTCAAATTGTTCATGAAAATAAAAATGTATACTTTTTAGAATTTTACTCATTTTTAAATATGGAGTGGACGCTTAAAGAAGACCGTGTTGCAGTAATTGCGTTGCATCGTTGCGGTTACGCGCCAATTCAAATTTTTGACATACTGAAAAATTTGAATATAACCAAAAGATTCGTTTATCGTACCATCAAACGATACAATGAAGACTCTAGTGTAGATGACAGGTCAAGAAGTGGTCGCCCTCGGTCTGTTAGGACTCCAGCAGTGATAAAAGCTGTGAAGGCGCGAATTCAAAGAAATCCCAAACGAAAGCAGAACCTGTTGGCCCTTCAGATGGGGTTAAGCAGAACCACGGTGAAAAGGGTGTTAAATGAAGACTTAGGGCTTCGGGCATATCGAAGAAAAACAGGACATCGTTTGAATGCTCGTCTAATGGACCTGAGACTGAAGAGATGCCGCGCTTTGTTGAAGCGGTACGCGGGAAAAAAATATCGGGAAATTCTTTTTTCAGATGAAAAAAATTTTACCGTAGAAGAGAGCTACAACAAACAAAATGATAAGGTGTACGCACACAGTAGTGAAGAAGCGAGCAACCGTATTCCGCGTGTCCAACGAGGTCATTTTCCATCCTCGCTCATGGTATGGTTGGGTGTTTCTTATTGGGGCTTAACAGAGGTACATTTTTGTGAGAAAGGTGTAAAAACGAATGTAATTGTGTATCAAAATACAGTCCTGACGAACCTTGTGGAACCTGTTTCTCATACCATGTTCAATAACAGGCACTGGGTATTCCAACAAGATTCGGCGCCAGCTCATAGAGCGAAGAGCACACAAGACTGGCTGGCAGCGCGTGAAATCGACTTCATCCGGCACGAAGACTGGCCCTCCTCCAGTCCAGATTTGAATCCGTTAGATTACAAGATATGGCAACACTTGGAGGAAAAGGCGTGCTCAAAGCCTCATCCCAATTTGGAGTCACTCAAGACATCCTTGATTAAGGCAGCCGCCGATATTGACATGGACCTCGTTCGTGCTGCGATAGACAACTGGCCGCGCAGATTGAAGGCCTGTATTCAAAATCACGGAGGTCATTTTGAATAAACTTTAGTGTCATAAGAATCTATGTTTTGTTAAGTTCATTTTGGTATATAAATGGTTACATAATGAATAAACTTGTTTCAATTATTTTATAATAAACATGTGACAGAATTTATGACCTGACTAGGTATATAGAATTTTATGGGTTTTCTTAATCATATATAACAGGTTGCAAACTGCGGCTCTTTAAAGGATTATTTGTGGCTCTCGATAAATATACCTGAGTTCCCTTTTTTTTGTGCTATTATATTTAAAAAAAATATTATCATTCCGTATGTGTTCAAAATGTCTTTTACATTACTGACAATAAATATGAAAGACTTAGTGCAACGTTGCAATTTTTAATATTTAAATTCAATAACATATATTGTACTTTTATTTATGTTTTCAATAAATAAAATTTCTGTAAAACAAAAATGAATATCTTTTTTGCATACCTAATAAAATCCATACATACATATTTAATTGCGACTCGCGAACATTTCAAATTTTGAAAAATTGCTCGCCTTATCAAGGATATACCAGGGGTGCTTGATATCATTTTGGTTTACCTATATTTATTGTTAAGATTGACTAAGTATAATCCTGAAATCCCAGGATCAGGATTAGGGCCGGGGTCGAATACCCTAGTTACAAGTCACGTTTTTTTAGTCGAGTAATTTATTATGCATTCGGTGTGACACGTTATGTTGAAGTTTAGCCTTAGCCTGGTGCAGCCAACATCTTCAATTTCCGTGGAACGTATTGTAACTTAATATATACCTATACGAAAGAGCCAACAACATTTTAAAACGTCAATTATGATCAATCACCTTGAATTCGCTTGCGTATCTACAGAATGCTAAAGTTAATGTTATTGAATGGATTCACATAAAAAATCACCATACGGTTAAAAGGTCGCGGATATTTCCATAATATTGTGGTTTGGTAATCGGTGTCTTCAACATTTGGTTACATTCGATGATACTAAATATGTTGCAAAAAATGATTATAACAATCTTACTGAGAAGTGACATTTAAAAAGACTCATTTTAGTCTACTTTGATAAATTCTGTACATATCAGATACCATTGTACACGCATTTTAAACATATAAGTAACACAATCTTAATGCTAATCCAGGACTGGTTTCAAGTCTATATCATTTTAGCAAACTAAGCACAATAAGTTTTTCGTAATTTATGGAAAATAAGATACTTAAATTGAAATTAAGTCCTTTTGGAAATAATATTAATACTAATCAATGCACCCAACAGTCACACATAGTCCTGACACCATAGACCCCACACTAGGTCAAACCTGTGTCGTATCAAGAACTATGACGGACTACGACCTATCAACACCCAGACCAGAAACAAATATTTATGAATCACACAAACATTTGTCTCGGTGCGAGGATTTAACCTGCGGCCTCTCGTTTCACAG
This sequence comes from Laothoe populi, assembly GCA_905220505.1. Taxonomy (NCBI): domain Eukaryota; kingdom Metazoa; phylum Arthropoda; class Insecta; order Lepidoptera; family Sphingidae; genus Laothoe; species Laothoe populi. The sequence continues at coordinate 23,665,642 of HG992146.1, forward strand.
CCGGCTGTCAAAAAACACTTCTCAGTTATGTACTAGAATGATCAAAGATTGTCTATCCCTCTACGAATAATTATATTAATTTAGTTTAAAGCAAGGTTATCAATCTGGGATTATCTGGGAGAGCATTTACCTCGATTACAATAGTCGCGAATTATAGTATTGGTTAGTGTCTTCCAAATAAGGTTCAACTGTGGACTAAAAATTAAGAATTGTATCTAGTCCCACGTCTTGTTACACGCTAGGCCTGTTTTACCTTGGCCTTCTGAGAGAACACAGAATACCTATACCGCGGTACACGCAGAGCGCGTAAAAGTTAGTGCTACGAGCATAAGTCCTAACACTCCATTATGTGAGCATGCAGGCTGACGGAAATCACAATGTGTGGCATCGCATTTTATATAGATTTCATTTCATCGTGATGCATTAGCTATATTATGCGATCACAAACTTTACATTCTATTATGGGTTTAATCTGTATATATAAAAGAAGAAACTAACTGACTGATCGATCAACGCACAGCCAAAACGGCTGAGGTTAGAGACTTGAAATTTTGATAGTAGGTACCTTTTATGACGTAGGCATCCAATAAGCAAGGGTTTTTGGAAATACCATCTCTAAGGGGGTAAAACAGGGGAAGAAAGTTCGTATGAAAATTTTTGAAGTTAAACGCATGAAAATTGGTATTTTGTATTGTATACTTACTATATACTTATTTCTACCAAATATGACCTCCACACGGGCGGAGCCGCGAGCAATAAATACTATACTACAAAAAATAATATTAGATCATGAACATACGCCACCACATATTCGTGTGATAGCGCCAAATGGTCGACGAACTACGAATTAGGCGTTTTATCGTCAACATATCACATTAAATATACGTAATTTAATATGTGTGCCAGATATTCGTATCTTTCTGACGCATGAGCTATTGCGAAAATGTGTATGTTAGCAACAATATCGAGCGAATGGAACAATACAATATTTTAATTGCTTTAAGATAAAGGAAGAGATCACGAGGAAATACCTGAGTAAAGTCTATAATAATTTCTAAGACGTAGAGGTTATCAACTCGCACTCGAATATTTTTTTTTAATGAAGGGATTAACTAAAACTAAATAGTAAAATTACTGGGTTTACCGTTATGTAAAATATGATTTCTTGCGGAACTTTCAATCTCGATTTCTATAAGCTATATCAAGTAGAAAATACCTAAATAAAAACACTGGTTTTTATAAGTACATGACTGCTACAAATATAATATAAATATGTGACATTATAAAAATAATGAGTCTCGCTACATTTTTCAATCTTCGCTGTATAATTCTATACAAAATATAATGATCATTAAATCCACTACAATCGTTGAATTTCGGGCGACCGAGACTAGACTTCGTGCGGGCTGTACCCACTTAATATAAATGTGGAATACGCCACACGTTTAATGAATTCGGCTTTAAAATAACACAGTTTTCCAATAATGCAGGTTTAATCGTTGGCCGCATTGCTTTACACGGGAACTGATTAAATGGGTCAAACTTTTGATAACGCTGCAGTTTGGCATTCATTATAAATTGACAGAATCATTACGGGTCACAGTCATTAAAGTATTATGACTATATCAGTATTAGTATTCTAGATTTGAAAAGTACATTATAATATTATTTAAAATCTGTAGCCTATTCTGGATACACCCGAAGAATATTCAAGAAGCTCAGGAAACCTCCTGCTATATGTTGATTTCTCTATACAGACTGGCTAGTTTTTGTTTGGTGCAAATAATTTATCTATGAGATATTTAAAAAACAAAGTAAGCAAAGCGCTCGTAAGTGTTGTTGCATTGCATGCAACTATATAAAGATGACGTCGAGATTCAAGAGATTCCTGGAAACTCTGCTGACTTGAAGTCACTAACACTCTATAAACAAGACATTACTTGATCCCAAGCATTTATTTAACAAGTCGTTACGTTACTCAAGCATTGGTATTCGATGCTTGACCAAGCAATCTTATGTCAAACGATTCTTACTTGGTAACAATAATTCTTAACTATGAAACATAATCTTTACTTAAGTAATGGCTTTTACTCAAGTGAAAAGTATTTCTCATTATAAATGAGAGTGTCAGAATCACTAAATTAAAAATATATGTTCAATATGGCGCCACCACGCGCCTGCTATTTAGTTTCAGTAAAAAATTGTTAATTGTTTGATTTGCAGTTAATTATTTTACATAATTTAACTAAGTCTTTGTGTTCCAAAATAAAATATAGTTAATTAAGCTAAAAGACAGTTGATGTTAAAATAAGGCGTCAAATCATTTTTATTTAACCTATTTATTTTTCTAAACATATAAACACAGAAACAAAAAAAAAATTAAACATCTCATTGTAACTATTAAATGGTTTGCTGTGTGCCGTGGAAGGGCCAACCAGCCCAGTAACACAGCACTTATTTTCAGCTGGACACCATTTATTAAAGACACATAAATGTAGTTTAAAATGAAATATTATTACTAGATATAATGATTGTACTTTGGAACATCCGGATCAGGCTAATGTTATAACACTGATAAGTACTGTTGCGAATTAGTGATTGAAGCATATTATCGCAAACATAAATAAATAAACAGCCTCTGCGAGTAGCCGGCTGTGAAACAAGAGGCCGAGGGTTCGATCTCGCACTGAGACAAATGTTTCTGTTATCCATAAATATTTGTTTCGGGTCTGGGTGTTGTGAGGCCGAAAATATCTCGTAGTTCTTAATGCCCACGACATAAGACCTACATTTTAGTGTATGGTCATACCTCGCATCTATGTGTGTAACTGCGGGGTGATATTTATTTATAACTATCTGTTGCCCGCGGCCCCGCACGCATGGAGGTTAGTTTTGGGAGGAAAAGTATACAACCCAAGGAGTTGTCTCCTGCACTGACGCACCTGTACCGATCGTCTTACCTCTCAGGTGTTGAGCCTGATTCTTGGAGAGATGCCAACGTGTAGCCGATTCTTAAAAAGGGTAACGGATCAGACAGTATACAACTATCGCCCAATAGCCAATTTACACAAAACCTCGCCAGATTATATACCTAAACCTTCCTCATGAATAACTGTATCTATTGGTGAAAACCGCATGAAAATTCATTTAGTAGTTTTTGAGTATATCGCGAACAGACAGTCAGACAAACACGGCGGAAGACTTTGTTTTATAATATGTTGTGATATTTTAAATTAGATTGTCGTGTTCAAACAAGCAAATAAACCATCAAGCTTTATAATATTAGTATAGATAAAAATTCCTTGTATTGATTAGATTAAAATATATTTTATAATTTCTGTCGAAATTTTTACGGAGTGAAGGAAAACATCGTCATGAATCCTGCATGCCTGGGAATACTAAACAATTTCGAAAGTGTGTGAAGTCTATAAACCCGCATTAGGCCAGCGTGGTGGAATAAGGCCTCTCATTAGTAGAGGAAACTCGTGTCTAGAAGTGGGATAGTGGTACAGGGCTCGTATAATAACAGTGGTACTTTTTGGTCTTAGCGAAACTACGATAACCATATTTTTTTTAGTCACACACATAGACCCAATGCGACACTAAGATACGAGTCTTGAGATGTGGGTATCAGGGACTACGAGAGACTTTCGGTCTCATAACAAAAATGTCTGTCTATCACACAATCATTTGTCCCAGTGTGGGAATCGAACCCACGGCCTTTCGTTTCATAGCCGGCTACTCGCCTACTGCGCCACGGAGGCTGTCATAATAGTTTCAATGTGTAATAATCGCGTAAACATAAGAAATCATTGCGTGCACAGAGCTAAGCACTGACCTTATTTATGATTTCTGATAACAACCCGGATTAGTATTTTAATCTTATCAGGAGTGTGAAGAAAATCCGATGAATACGCCAATATCCAAGTTATAATGCATAATTTTATAAATATAAAAATAACGGTTATTAAATTAAGATTTTTTAAATTTCGAAAATGGAACAGCTGTTTTTTTGTTTTAGGTAGTACCATTTACGCGAAATCTCCGTAAAATGTGAACTGATTTTAATTATTCTTTTTGTTCAGTTGTTTAACTCAAGGGAGTATTCATATTGATTTGGTTATGAGTCGATGACGGCTTAAGTATGGCCCTATGCTGAAATACTCAAAAATAAAAATTACGTGATTACATTGTTATGTTGAAGACTATTCCATACTACGCAATAGTTTCTAAAGCATAAAAATATAATATAATGAAGCCTAAGAAACTACTTTAAACAATTTAAGTGTAACATTAACTACAAATACTTATTTTCAAACTTTAGAACTAAAACAAATCTTTGTTATTCACAACAGTAAGATCGAAAGTCCCTCATAGTTTCTGATTATGTTCTGAATACATAAGATTTATACTTAGACCGAAAGGTATTCATGGGATCAGTTATCTCTTAGATCTATAAATAGCACTTATTAAAGTTGAATTAACTATCGATGATTGTTTCATCCCTTGAGATTCATTTCAAACAACATCAGTTTCCAAATATTTGTATTTTCGTATTGTTTTTTTTTATTTTCGATGCGTCATTACAATTAACTAATGTGTATTTAAAATGTTTGTAATTAGGTAATGTTGCAATTATTTCAAAAATAGACTACGAAACGAGCAGTCTTAAGTTCATTTTAAATTACCACGATGAGAGTGACATAATCTGTAAAGATTTCACCTTCTAGAAATAAATAAAGAGAAAAAAATTTACTGCCTCGGTGGTGCAGTTGTATTACGCATGAGTTATAACGGCTATGCTGAGGTCTCGGGTTCGATCTCCGGGTAGGGAAAAGTGATATTGGGTTTTTGTATTTAGAAATACTCAGTATCAGCCCAGAGTCTAGACTTGTGCTGATTTTAAGTATATTTTACAGAATTTGGTGACGATTTTTTTAGGTCAACTCGAACTTGACTTGACAACTTGAACTTAGCAACTTACAGCAGGTACAAACGGGCATTAATTACTGGTCTTAGAATCACAGCCTTAATGAGGTCACTACTATGTCATATTATTACTTATTGGACGTATGATTGCATCCGGTTGCTTATCGAACGTCTGCAATGAGCAAATGTTTGATAAAGATGTTACCAAACGCATACCATTGATAGAATTTCGAATGCGAATATATCATGAACACATATAACAGAGCTTACTGTGTTCATTGGATTAATATAAAGTAAAATTCTAGGATCAATGAAGTCCTGACGGTAGTATATTTACTTTACGACTAGCGAGGGATGGTTGTCTCTCGCTACTTGATACTCTACCTGGACCATCTCGTGCAGTGTGGTCACATTGCCGTGTCAGAAACTTTTTAGTGTCACAATATTAATTTGTTAGTTAACGTGAAACAGTCTCGTAGTCCTCATAAATAAACAAATAGTGATAAAATTATTAAACATATCAAAGATTATTTGTGTTATTACAAGTACTTTGCATCATTTCGCGTAAAAATATCTAACAATCGGACAATATACGTTACTTTATTGCACATGTACTTAATATAAAATATTGAGCCTCGTAAACACTTATTTTTTTATGTAAATATTTATTTTATTTTCACTCACAGCGTTCTTCAACTCCACTCAAGTCTGAAGTGGCCTTATTTATCAACAACCAGTTTTTTATACAATGCTAGCGAAAAACACACCAAATATTCGTAATTGTGACTAAACCATAAAGTTTTTTTTTCTTTAAAATACGATAACAGTTTTTTGAGGAGGTTTAAGATTTATTGCCCCTTTAGTTACGCGTAAAAACATTATGAGGTTAGGCTGCATGCTGAAGAATTCAAAATGAGTATATTTCAATTGTCCCAACCGGCATTAAGACAGTGAGGTATATTATATAAGGTCTAAGTCTCTCATTAATAGAGACAGCCCAGCAGTGGGACATTGTAAAACACAGAGCTCATTATAATATCCTTATAATAAAATTAGGTACACAAGTACAAGTAGAAATCAAAATGATTACTTGAAAGGTTTTTTTTCTCCTTAATTTTAATTACTCAAATAGTGTCTTTGTTGTTACTTCCATTTTATATATTTATCTTCTTTTTCATATTTAAATTAATTAAATTTTTGTCATGTTGTCTATGGTGAATGCTGTGTACATCTGTGGGAAGCCCACATATCAGAAACTATGCCTTTCCATTCTAATATTAATATTTATTGAGTGTTGGTGTACCTTATCTGTATATATAAAAGAAGAAACTGACTGACTGACTGACTGACTGACTGATCGATCAACGCACAGTCAAAACGGCTGGGGTTAGAGACTTGAAATTTTGACAGTAGGTACCTTTTATCACGTAGGCATCCACTAAGGAAGGGTTTTTGGAAATACCACCCCTAAGGGGGTAAAATAGGGGATGCAAGTTTGTATGAAAATCCGTCATTTTTAAGTTAAACGCATGAATATTGGTATTTTGTATTGTATACTTTTTCTCCCAAACATGACCTCCACGCGGGCGGAGCCGCGAGCAACAGCTAGTAAGTAATAAAGAGATAAATTTCAAAGTCAACATTTGGTGACCTTCGTTCAGCAGAAGAGCAACAAGATTCCATGAGATCAATACCTGTGCCTGGATAATTTCACCATATAGAGTGCAAAATTTCAGTCCGGGGTATTTCGTGTATTTTTTCAAAAAACTGTATATAAATAAATAACACCCTACAATCACTCATGTAGAGATAAAATTATGTTCCTCGTGTTTGTCAGGAACTATGAAACTTGTTTACACATAACAACATTTGTTTTTGCGCGGCCTGGGAACCGAACTTAGGACTTCATCGGAAGTAAATAGGTTGTCACTAGACTAGGTCAATGACGTGAACCTTGTATGCAAGTTAAACATATTGGAAGTACATAATTTCCAATGACCTTATGACTGATGGCACTGAACTTTAACTTATATCCGACTCATACATAAATAATCAGGTAGAAGTTATTTTGTATTTAATAATAATAAATACACCCAACCGTCACACACTTGATCCTGACCTCACACTAGGTCAAACCTGTATCTTATCAGGAACTATGATAGACTTTCGGTCTCACAACACACAGAAACTAATATCGGTATGTCACAAAAACATTTGCATCGGTGCGGGAAACGAACCCAGGACCACTCGTTTCACAACTCGCCCGATGTGCCCCGGAGCCTGTTCAACACTCATAGAACTTCTTTTGAGACAAAAGCTTTCGTAATGAAGCCATATTTAAAATATATTTATTTAAATAGCAATTGGTTCAGAAGACTTCCCAGGAATTTCTTGGAGTGCGATTTTAACGATTTGCGCAACGAATAACATTAGTGGTATACTTCCCCACATGCGCACGCGGGAAATGAGAAGCACATTTCTCACTATACCGAAGCAGGAAGTTCGTTCAGACCGAGCAAATCCACGAGTAGATGAATAACACAAAATGGACTTTAGAATACAGTTATATAAACAAAGACAATTGTTTTTGCTATCGACTGAGCTAATTAGCGAACAAAGAACTAGACTTTGGAAGACTAGTATAGAATCACCATGAATTTAAATGCTTCATGACAATTATTAAACAACAATATTGTTATTTCGATATTCCTAATGAAAAATTTACCAATTGACTCGGCGTATTAAGCAGTGTTTTACAGAAAACCGATTTGCATTGTTTTCTATTTCGTTATCTATGTGGATTCTTAATTCTGAATCCTCACATACTTTCTACAATAAAAACCATTCATCAAAGAACAATCAACAACATCGGTTAATCTTTCTAATAAATAAGAACATTATTGCCACAATATAATTACTCCGTAATTGATATTTATTGAACGCCTGGTGTTTTACTCGAGTGTATCATAGACAAGTAATAGGCCGGCTTACTTACACCCACCAGTTTGATGAAGAATCAACTGTGTATATATTACACAGTAGCTACACACACCCTCGATAAATGTGCGTAGTTATCAATTATCAGGCTATATATATCAGGCGTATTCTTAAGCGACGACACAGCATTAAGCCCAGCATGATATAATTTTTCTTATCTTCGCATACCTTTGTCACTTAAAAAGTTGAGCATAGAGCACTTTCTGATCCATGAATGACAATCTGCAGACTGCATGCAGATCAAATTGAAATAATAAAATAAAATTGTTTAATAATAATATAATACTAAGTAGCCCTGTATTAAACATTGTCCCACTGCTGGGCACGGGCCTCCTCTACTAATGAGAGGGGTTAAGCCTTGGTCCACCACGCTGACCTAATGCGGGTTGGTAGACTTCACATACATTCGAAATTCTTATAGGAATTATCAGGTATGCAGGCGATAATTATCAAGCAAGCGATAATTCACATTTAATACACACGTAACTTTTAGAAAAGTCATATGTGTATGCCATTTGGGTTTCGAGCATACGACTTTCGTCTTAACAGTCCGTACCACAGCCAACTAGGCTATCGCTACTTGATATAACGTAATTATAATTCAGACTTGAGAAGTGAAGTGGTCAACTGATGGTCACTGAAGTAACCAATGTCTATAATTTGCGCCTACGCCGAAGAATATGCAGCCCAATAAACATCATACACTACAGAATCTGTGTTGCGCTATGCTTTGTCACCTGCGTCACATATTTCCTGTGCCAACCTTCGCACACAATGCATTGTTTTACACGGAAAGATGTCTGAACTTCATCCAAGTTTCCTTTTAGCATTGAATTAACAAGAAGTCATTAAACGACCGTGTACTGCCTGACGTGTTACAATACTCTTCCGTTGTTTTAATTTTGTTTTGGCTACGCAAATGGGTCCGGCATCAGATTACCTACTTAAAAAAATATTTGAGCGTTTTTAAGTGGACCACTTTGCACCTACTTAAAATTCTCAACTACTTTGACTCGATTTATAAAAAATGAAAATTATTGCTAGGTACAATTTTTAAGTATGCTTTAAATACATGAGAGGAGAAGTCATAAGTGTGAGCAATAAAAAATAAACTTAATATCTAACTATTCTTCATATTATTATTTGTAAGAAACAGTCACAGAACTATTAATTTTTATACAATTAAAAAAAGAGGTAACAATTTTACTATAGTGTATTATTTTCGAGTAATTAAAATGAGGCTACGTTTGTGAAGTTATTTATAAGACAAACAATCTGGCTCGGTGCGTTATTTCTGGAGTGTTGATTTTCCATTTATTGCAACTTTATAAATATGCCAAAACTAGTTGAATCTTTAAGAACATAACATTTACTTTGCATTTAGAATTGATTTGTAAGTGTAAGCATATAATTTGTGTGACAGCCTTCGTAACGCAGTAGGCGAGTAGCCAGCTGTAAAATGAGAGGCCGTGGGTTCGATTCCCAAACCAGGACAAATGTTTGTATGACCGACAGATATTTGTGTCCGGGGTCTGGGTGTTGTGAGACCAAAAGTCTCTCGTAGTCCCTGATACACACGACACAAGACTCGTATAGTGTGGGATCGGGGCTATGTGTGTGACTGTTGGGTGTTATTTATTTATTTTATTTTTCAAATGAACAGTTTTAACTAAATTCCTTTATGAAATAGTTCAAGCCTGTTCGAAAGACCTTAGCAAATATATTTCTGTCTGTCTCATAGTGGCTTCGTGTCTTGTCGTCGTATGGACTAAGTTATGGTTATGGCGGGTCAATTGTCAGTCGGCTCGTTGGCTAAACGAGAATAGGGACCGAATGTTTCGCATTGTATGAGGATTGAGGGTAAGATAAAAATAGCTTACTTTGGAATAGAACTTTTTCCAAGGTATTACTTATGCAATTCTTTTTAACTGACTTCAAAAAACGGAGGAGGTTCTCAATTCGTCGGAATCTTTTATGTATGTTCCCCGATTACTCGAAGACGCCTAGACCGATTCGAGAAAATCTTTTTTTGTTTAAAAGGATGTACTTCACGGGATCTCAGAAAAATCGAGGGCAACCCTCAAATTTTATAGGGACGCAATTTTTATTTATTGAAGATGGTGTACTTTTAATGAATTAAAAAACATTTTGTTTATACGAGATCGCTTGTCTGATGGTTATGGCCACGGCTGCCCATTACACTACATAATAAATAAACAACACCAACAGTCACATTTAAAGCCCCGATCCCACACTACGATACGAGTCTTGTGTCGTGGGTATTAGGAACTGTAAGAGACTTTCGGTCTCACAACCTAGACCCGACACAAATACACACACAAATACACATTTATCCCGGTGTGTGTGAATCTACGACTATTGTACGTAAGTTTTTTTTATTAACGTAAATATAAGAAGTTAAATATAACGTCATCACTCAGTTCTAGCTGTAATCGCACCTAATTATTGGGACTTTTTAAATTGAGTAGCATCAAGTCTAATCATGGACAAAACCATGCGATCTTACAAAAAAAGGCTAACACTAGTCCTAACTTAACTACGGTCAAACAATTGGACCTTAGAGACACGACAATGTCATTAAACTGGTTGTAGAACGACTGTAAAACCACATGTAGAGTCCATCGTATTGCCTGTACGGAATGAACTTCGTACCACATCGATCATGATGAAGGCCGTGTGGATACAAACCGGTCCGTAACATTTACATAATTACACTGTTATTATACGTATATTCATTTCATGTTTTTATACACGAAATTAAATAGTAATAGGCAATATGACTAAAGTTTCAATCACTTATTGACGTCGCAAGAGTCCTGACGCTTCATGCTTCATAATTGCGAAAGTGAGTGCAACGTTTCACGCTAATACGACTAACCCGATTTCGAAAAAGTTTCGGTGTGAGGATAGCTCGAACTCCGATTCGGACTTATATTATCTTAGGAAAAAAGATGGCGCGGGTGGAGTCGCGAGCAAAAGTTACAACCTAAAATATTGGCCAGGAAATATTAAAGCCAATTTTGAGTCCTTCGTCAGCAAATGCATTAATAAAATGAATAAGTAAAATTAATTATTACATGAGTAATTTTTTATTGTCTTGATACTTATGATATATCCGTAAAATCTTATAACAATTATTCAAAAACATAGAAAAACGTTTAATAATCATATTTATAACAAGGTTTATCTAACTAGAAGTCACTAGAAATAAAACGGTATCAAATCTCCTTACATTTAATGCCATCCTGGTACATAAAGTGAATAATGACAGTGACGTACCCAAGAAGTATCTAGGAACAAACAAACCTTGCATTTTTATTACCTAGAAGTCAGAATTTAACGTGAAACTATGTTAACATGTGACAATCGGTAATTGATGTTCAATAATGAGATTATTATTTTAATTTTACTTATACTATGATTGATTTTGACTTCAAATGAAGGTCCAGAAAGTATTATATAAACAAATGAAGAAGAATAATCGTCCTTCACCCAGCCAGTAATTTCATATACCTAGTACAATATGAGAAAAAATAACACCCAACAGTCACACATCTAAACTTAGTAAACGAAATTGTATCATGGGTATCAGGAACTACGAGAGACTCTCGATCTCACAACACCCAGATCCGAAACAAATATTTATAGATCGAACCCGCGACCAACCACTGCACCATTGTGGCTGTCTAAAATAGGTTTCCTTTCCTTATCTATTATGATTAAAAAGGGACCACAGTTCTGGAAATTCCAACAATGAATAGCATGCACCATCCAAAAAAGGTTTAAACAATGCATGTTATTCATTGTCTCGAATTTACTGTATGCAGTATGAAAATGGTATTGTGTAAACGCTTCTGCAGTGCCAATCTTAGGAAGTGGTAGAGCCACGCTGTAGACATATTTGTCTACAGCATGAATGGGCCGGCTCGACCGGGGTAGTACCACTGTCTCACAGAAAACCAACGTAAAGTGACAGTTTACTGTCGCGTTTCGTATGGTAAGTGAGATATCCGGAGGCCCAGATTTCCCCTTCCCTTCCCTGATCCCTAGTCCTGTCCTTCAAGGCCGACAACGCATACATGAATGACACTTTCGGTGTTGTGGATTGTGGATGTTCATGGGCGGTGGAGATCATTTAACATCAGGTGATCCACTGGCTCGTTTGTCGGACTATAATATATAAAAAAAACCTAAATGAAACCAAAAGTGATAAAAATTATAAAATTCAATGTGGAATGTTCACATGAACCTAGTTAAACAATGTGTAACATTATTTAACCAAAATTTTAATTATCGCAGATAAGTTATTTTATAATCCAATAATCTTCAATGATAATAAAATTAATATCCAAAAGTGCCCAGAGTGGCCTATTTGCTCAGTAAATATTTTAAACTTTTTGAATCAATGGATAAAACAGTGAATATATATTTACCCATATTAACAAGATTGCAAGAGGTTAAATCAGTCACCTGATATCAATATAATTACTATCATGATATAAATTAACCCATCATTAACATGTAAATATGCACCAATTAAGAAATTTAAGCAATGCCATTAAGACAATATGACTTTATTATTAAAACAGAAATAATACATAACTAACATCTAAAATGTAATAAGTGACATAGTAGTGACATAGCAAATAAATTGAGTTAAATAGAAAAAATAAGATCACTGCAAATCTAAGGAATGTTCATTAGATACTACTAAAATAAAGATTTAGTTTAGAAATGACTATAAGAAAGAAAGAAAGAACAACGATTTATTTGTTCACAAAAAACTGGGAGAACAGATATTTATATAATGATAATATGTGATGTACATTTTTAAAACCAAAATAACTTTAACATACTATATCTATCCAAACTCCCCAACCAAAATCCCCATGCCTCATCTGTCTGTCTGAATGCAATAAACTCAAAAACTACTTACGGAATTTATTTTTTTAGTACATATATTTTTTTGCTGGTGGTAGGATATTCATATCCGCCAGGATAGCGGTTTTTGTCGGGGGTCTTGAGTTGAGATACGTTGTTTGGCCGTTACGCGGCCTTCTAAGTACTCTGACACTAGATGCTTGACCGCTTCTTCACCTTCTTGCCCATAGTGTAGTGTGAAGAAGCAGGCCGGCATGATTGTGTTGAGTAGCGGGGGATGGATCATCTCTTGCTACTCAATACTCTAATTGGACCGAACTGCGCTTACCATTGCGGTCACTTTGCCATGCCAGGATAAAAAAAAATAGTTTTCACCTATAGCTATCAGAGAAAAAGCTATCAGAAAAAAATTATTATGGCCACTGAAAGCTGATTTGTTTAAGTATCTATATTTCTTACTTTTAAAATATTTGCAGGATTGAAAATACAATGGACAGTATGAATATCATTTACATATTAATCTAACCCACATTTTCAAACGTGATAGACGGGCATAACATCACAACCGAAAAAAAGTTTGTGTGTATGCTCTGTTTCCCTTACCCTCTGTTACTTGTACATATTATTGCAGAAAAGCAAATGACCAATTGTTCAATTTTCTCTATTGTTATTGTCCAGTGTAATTGATGGGAACAAAGAACTATTTTGTAAAGTATGTTGAAATTAATTGCTTTAACATAAATTCAATATTGAGAAATGAGTATGGTAATATGGGTTATGTGTACCCTCATGGACACATTATGTGCTCATCAAAGCTTTGTCTGGAGAAACAGATCATTGTAGGGCAAATGGAAGGCAGATGTGCTCGAGGAAGGGCACCTACAAGGTGATCACATACACTGAGGAAAGAGGTGGGCGGCAGCATGCAATGGGCACATGACTCAAGACCGTACATAGTGGAGAGCGAAAATATGTGGTTGCAAACTTCAGCATTGCGGTAACGAGAAAGACGAAAAAGAAATAACTGCAATATTTGTATATATGCATGTTGGTATGTTCTCAACTGTCAATCTTCAATAAATATATATACACAAACCCATGTGCCCATTCAAAAAATAACTTACCTCAGCTTTTCCGAATGCATCAGGTCCTCCATTCTGCTCACATTTCTTCTTAAAAGCCTCCTTGGATTTATTTTGCACTGCTCCTAAGGCTTCCTGATCGATTTTGCCCTCCAATTCAGGTGGTAAGGTAATGTCTTTTGGCAAGACAAATTCCTCAGATTGGGCATAAGCAAAACCTTGAATACAAAAAATATTTTATAAATTAAAGAATAATTTATTTATCTTATCTTAATAGGATTTAATCTAAATATTACAGTTTTCGAATCTGTAGGGTATGTGTATTTAACAAATACATATTGTGTAAACAATAAAATGATGTCTATGATTCAAGTAATATTTAGTTTGACCTAATTACTTAATTCAGATAAACCTAATGGACTGTTTTTGTAATGCAAATTGTAATTACATAAAGTTATTATCTTGTCTACAAATAAAGTATGTTCCTCATTTGTTTATTAAAGGTTACTCATTCCTAATTTGAATTATTAAGAAAAACATTTAGTACTTTTAATGAAAATAATTGCTAAACAGGGGTTGAGCTATTCCATGTATATTTTACAATGAGTATATTAGGTATGTCTATTTATTGATAAAGATTTGGACATTGTATTATGATTTTTGAAGTTTGAATAATATGAATCGCCTTTTGATTACAGCTTTAGTTTATTGAAATCTTAGTAATAATTATTTATGGGAATTTAAAATATATGGTTTATATGTGACTAGTATTGTAACCAAGCATACAATGAAATCAACTTCCATCATCTTTAATCCCTCATTGTACATACAATGCCCTGTGTTTTAAATGAATTATATGTAAGCAGCTAAACTATATGTAACAAGAGTCCAATATCTTAAGTTTGGAAAGGTTGTGGCTCTTAGTAAAAAAAAGTAAGATCTTATTAATATTTATTATAATTATACACAGGCTAATCTAAGACCCCGGAAACAAACGACCTTTGATTATTATTTAATGTAATTAAATCTTAGAATACACATTTATTAGTCATGATTACCCTCTCATAATTATAGTCCAAAAATTGATGTAGAATCTAATGGATTGCCGATACATCAATAAATGATCGGTATACATTTCAAGTTTGAATAGGTACGTATTGGCCTAAAAAATATTCTAACTTACCGATTACAACGGCTAACAAAAACAATCGCTTCTCAATCATTTTCGTTGTTGTTATTACAAAGCAAATTCTACACGATAATAGTACAAGAGTACAAGCAAGGTAAGTTTTCGTTAACACAAAAGAACTAAATTACTTAGCACTGTGCACACAAGTATACGGACGGAAAACCAAAACCGAACTTAGAAAATCGGAATTCGGAATTCAGAAGTTCGATTCGTATGACTGACAAGTGAAGTGACAATTTTTTTTTTTTAATTTATTCATAGCCATGGATACATGTCCTTCAGCCGAATTTGAAGTGACAAATAACTGATAGTGTTGCCAGACATGAGCTCAACCATATCGATAAAATTCTGAGGAAAGTGACACAAGTAGTATAAAATTACCCAATTTCTTCATAATCAAGCCTAATTATTTATTTTATGAAATAGATAGTAGCCTAAATTTCTTCTATTTGATCTATATATTCATGAAAGTGAAATTAAACTTTAAAAAAATCAAACCTTGAATAGCAAACAGCAGTGCGTTTGTTTCCGTTGAAGAATTTTCCCCTTCTTCTCTCAAAACCTCGTCATCAAATTTCAACCAAATTTATATGGGACAATCCATAAATATCAGAAAAATCATAACCATGGGTAAATAATAACCATGGGTGGCTTCAGAGTAAATGAAAAGGAATTGGGAAGGTGAAGGAGATTTACTTTCTCTAAAAAAATCGAGCGTAACTAAAATATTAGCTCATAAATAAAAGAAATATGTAAATAAATAAATAAAGAAGACAAGGACCCTGGTTCATACCAGGGGAGAAAATTTAATAAAAAAATCCTACTTTCTACTACTTTTATATATAGTAATATTTAAATGCGAATGTTTAGATGAATGGATGGATGGATGTTAATGTTACTCAATCATACCAGAACGGCTGGACGGATCTGGTTGAAATTTGGCACAGAGATAGATTATAGTCTGGTATAGCACATAGGCTACTTGAGGCACATAGGCTACTTGAGGCACATAGGGTGAGAGAGTTTTGGTTTTGTTTTACATAGAGCAAGGGATCGACATGATTTTTTGCATACTGTTAGTCGAGGGTCAAGAACGTCAGAGGTCATTTCATATACTTTTATCCAGGAAAATGAACATAAAATGAGAAAAAAATAAAGAAAGACATAATACATAGCTTTTGTATGTCTCCATAGAGTAAAGTAGAGACATCTAGTATCAAATTTATGAACTAACATCCTCATCTGTACCTGTGCCGCAGTTAAAATATAGTCTACATCTACGCTAAATATAAAAATTAAATATATTTAAATATATATCTATGTGTAATAATATTAATAATTTATAGTTATAGTTGTTGTTAGTTGGTGTGTTCTTTATGTATAGTTTTAAATGTGAATCATGGCGCACGCTGTTGTATGCAGGAAGCGGTTTTGTGCCCGTGACTTCACCATACGGCCCAACGGAAGAGCAGCACTGGTAATTTATACCAGTACACGCTGAGTTCAGGCCGTATTTGTTGTAAGCATGTTGTTTTTTTTTACTAGTTTGTTGTTTAGTTTTAATTTAATTTAATTTACCCATTATTTGCTTACAACGAATAAATATTTCTTTCTTTCTAAATTATTATGAAATCCGTAAGGAAAATAAAATAAGTTCGCTTATCTTCTATCTATACTTATAATAAATCTGTAGAGAGGTCAATTCTGTACATGAAATATATTTCCAAAATAACTATCAGCGGGTGATTAGTGATCGATACTGACGCCAAAAATGCAATCAGTAAAATTTTTGTCTGTCTGTCTGTCTGTCTGTCTGTATGTTCGTTATAGAAACAAAAACCACTCGACGGATTTCAACAAAACTTGGTATAATTGTTCATCATACTCCTGGGCAGGTTATAGTATACTTTTCATCACGCTACGATCAATAGGAGCAGAGCAGAGAAGGGAAATGTTAGGAAAACAGGAGAACTTACTCCATTTTTTAAGCTTCCGTCGCGTGTGCAGCCTTAATAGTTAAAGCTACACAGAAATCATGTATGACGGAAATGTTCTCCTTAAAATTATATAA
The DNA here is from genome assembly GCA_905220505.1 of Laothoe populi. NCBI lineage: Eukaryota > Metazoa > Arthropoda > Insecta > Lepidoptera > Sphingidae > Laothoe > Laothoe populi. The sequence continues at coordinate 23,682,812 of HG992146.1, forward strand.
AAAATATTCCACGACAGCAAATGTCTATATTTTATGGTTGACTCACAATAACACGTGTAACTCCCGATAGCTTAGCAGTTCGGAGATTTCTGATTATATTTGTCTACTCTTACGTTTATAACACTCTCAATCATCCCTAATTAATAAATGTTAACATTATTACCTATTTAATTTAATAAAAAAAGATTTATAGAAATAGGTACAGAAACACCAGGCTATTTTCATTGCAAGAAAAAATAACTACTTGGATTGTATACTTCTGCTCCCGAAAATAACCTCCACGCGGGCGGAGCCGCGAGCAACAGCTAGTTTATAGTATAAGAAGCACAATCTCTGTGTATGAGAAAGTGTCCGTCGAACAAAAAATTTGGGTGATGCCACCGTAGATGAAGTAGCGTAATTTCAAAAATAGCGCCAAAAGTTATTAGAGTGGGATAGTGACTCAGCACACTTCACTCAATGATTCTATATATCAATGACTTCACTCCATTTACAATTGCTACATTCATACCACAAAGCGACCAATTATGCTAACTCCTTCAGAAGAGAATTAGTATAGTTCGGTCATTTTAGACATAAAAATAGTGATCAAATAAAGAAAATTCCGACAGAGCCAAATCTTCGTAGAGACCTTAGGTTTACCACAAGGAATAAAGTGTCAAAAGTCCCCATCAGTCCCATGTGAGCTTAGGGACTTATTCGGGGCCCAAGGTAAAAATTTTAGGTTTTTTGGATTTTTCTCGAAAACGGTAAGTTTTATCGAAAAAGTACCTCAGAGCAAAGTTGTAGATCTTAAAATTTTCTATAAAAATGGTCTCTATGATTTTTTCTCTAAGACCCACTATTTATCAGATATTACGCTTGTAAGAATCACGTTCTACATAATATGCACAAATTTCCACACCACCTGTGAGGTAGTGTACTCGGCGCGTTTTTTTTAACGTGGTATCCCCGGTAGGCCTATTCCACGAACCTTTATGACGTTATTTTCAGGAACAATAATTATTTAATAGTATGAAGATTATTGATATGGGTTACTGAGTTTAACTGTCGTTCTAACTTTTTTTTATTACTTTAATCTGACTCATACTCTTCATATTCAACTTCAACAATCATGTTTTCTTCAATTTCTTCTTGTTCTTCTTCTTCTTCTTCCTGTTGATGAACGCTTAGAAATTGTTCAAATGAAGATGAATCAGTTGTCTCTTCATCAAAATCACATGAATTATCCTCTCTTGTATTTAATTGAACATTTGAGCAAGAGACACCTTGGCAATTGGTACACGCTGGAGAACACTGCAACCCTACTTTTTTACAGCCACATTTGGCACTACAACCTTTCTTGCAATTGCAAAAAATAGTGTTAAGAAGTTTTTCTGGAGCAGGGGGCAGTAAAGTTCGAATCGGTTCCAAAGTATTATTTATCAATTTCCAACCCCAGACTTCAGGGTTCAGTTCATTGCCTTGCCATGTCTGAACTTGATAGTATACTCGAAACAAATGTTGAGTAGCAGATGCCGATGTTGGAGGAAGACAAGATAGCTGTACTTGCTTTTTGTTTCGTGTATTTTTTACAAATGTTAAATATCTGTACGTATCTATGCAATCAATTTTTTTTGGAGCTCCATAAACCGCAAGAAGAAACCGAATTCCTTTAGTAATTAGTATTTGAGGTGAAGAATTAATTTCTGTAAATACTTTTGCGCAGTCAATCAAATCATTTTTTTCAAATAATTTTAATACTGAATTTTTGCCCCTTCTAAACATTGCTGACGTAGTATCGCACCCGGTTATCGCATGTAAAAATAAAATAAAGTTTTGGCATTTTGGATAAGCTGATAAACTTTTAGAAGAATATATTTCTGACCGTTGCTGCGCCTTCCCAGGTTTTAAAAAGTAAATAATTTTATCAGATGGAGTCCTTGCAGTGAGTAGTACTAATAAATCAACATCTTCACCTACTACAATAGTTGTATTTCTTGCATTAAATTGTTCTATTGCTGTTTCAATTATGAGGACATCGGCGTCATTCGGAGCTTGTTTCACGGCAATATTTTCAGCTGTTAATTTGTTACTCAACATAGAAATAAAACGAGATTTATTATTAATGTTTGCAAAAAAATGTTGTTGATTAACTGGAACTGTCATAAATTCGTCAAACATTATGTCGGTACCTGAGGATGTTTTTGTAGCACGACGACGTTGTTCTGCAGCTTTTATGTTCTTTGTTGTGTCACTATAGCCATCAAATACTACCGTAACTGTATGACCATAATGTCTACGTAAATACTGAACATATTTTTCAAAAATTACGTTAAATGTTTCTTCTCGATCCCACACAACGTGATGTAGTAGATATCCTCCATCAATAACGTAAGCAGCGTTTGTACAATCAACCTCAGCATTGACTGTTTGAAAGCAATCGTAAAGAGCCGACTTCGTTGTTTTACGCATTCCAGCTGCATCGAAGAGTGACAACGGGTAAGGAGCTAAATCATATGCGAAAAATGTTTCAATTTCATCCTCAAAAGTCTTAGTGACACTCATACGTTGAAATAATAATACTGGGTCTATTGGTACTTCTTCGTCGTGAACTTTCACAGTGCCACTCACAGCTAAAAGAGGAAGTACTTTATCTGTGCGTTTTAATTTTATATGATTGAAAGTTTGACCAGTCATTTTAGACATCGAGGCAATCCCAACTTCACGAGCTTTATGACAATTAATCTTATCGTCACCAACGACTCCTGAAGCAATAGATAAGATTTTGTTAATTTCGGGAAAAGGATCATGTGATGAAAACCAGTCAAGAAGTATTATAATATCTTTAGCATCTTTCTTAACTCTCGAATCACTCGCATCTACATGTTGATCTGTCGTGTCCATTCGAACATTAGCAAGAACTTCCAACTCGTCACACACTGTGTTCATTGCATGCATTCCGTAAACCCATTTGCTTATTACACTTTCTTTTGTACTTCGTCCTCGAGAAATACCACCATCTGTTTTCATGGATTTCATCATTGATTGTTCGATAATCATATCTGTTGAAGTTCCACAACTGAGTTTATCAGAACGTCGAACAGTGAAAAATCCTTCAGTAAACCTTCGATAATAAACACTAGGATCAATTACCTCCGCTAATTGAATCATATCCTGCAAGTATAAGTGCGCAGACTTAGCGTAAGGTAAATGCCCCGATGCATGGAAATAAGGAAGCATTTCTTTAACGCAGTTCAAATGAGCTTGCCAATCTCCCATACGTTCAGCTCTTATAAATTCTTTTGCAATGGACACCATCCGAAAATACTGTACCCATAATTGTGCAGTTGGTCCTCGTTTCTGATATTCCATTAACTTTTTATTAAATAAATCAAGTAAAAGTTCAGATATTTCCTTATCATTTTCAATGTCATAATATAAAAGAGTTTTATCGAGGATATTTTCCACTGTAATTATAAGATCTGCATCCATACCATCATCAATAGCTAGTTCTTTTAATATTGTTAATGCTAAAGTGAGCTGAAGTAACGTGTGAGCTCGAACTGCTGTTACGTTGTAACAAGATAATACATAAAAATAAAAAATGTTAAAATAATTACAAACATAAAGACAAAATAATTAAGTTGTTACTACGGAGCGAAACCACGCGAAATGATCTAGCAATAGCGGATAGAACCAATCAGGGTAATCCTTCTGTCTGAAACACGAATCCCCACTAAAAAATATCAATTATCACGCACACAAGGAAAAAACCCTTCCTTTAAATACAAGGCGCGGGACACAAAACGACAGTTGATTCCAATACGCACAGGAAACAGGTCGGCTCACAAGTAAATACCACCAGTTAAAATAAAGTAGTAAAATCAGTGCTAATCATCATCCCCCTTGGTAAGTTAATTATAATTCTTTAGGCTTTTTGCTGTTAGCTAATTCGTGTCTGGTTTTATCCGATTTAAATTCTTCCACCGTATAATAATGGTTTAATTACGTAGAGAAATGTGACGCGTGGTGCAGTAAAACATAACCTTACCTTACATATGTTCACTCGGGTTAATTTCATTTAAATACTATTGCCAAATGAAGATGGTCTAGATCAGAAATTAAATGACCACTTGTATTTCACGCGTGTGTTCTCAATATCGGTGGTTTTCTTTCTTTAATGTAACTGTAATTTAGTAGACTCAAAATTAATCATTCAATTGTTAACTTAAATAATATCCACCGTAAAAATGTATCTTATATTTAATTTGTAGTAATGTATCTAGAAATGTAAATTTGATAATAACTTAAATTCGTTAGGTTTTAAAAGAAATCATATAATATTACTCCCATCTAAATCGCTGGGAGTCTATTGTTAAATCAGTGAAGTTTTTTTAATGTACCGGCGTTGTAAATATCACAGGTCATCGCTTCGCCGATATGCTTGTCTTTAACTACCTACTAATTTGTAATTATTGCATTCGAGAAGGAATGTTATTTTATTTTTTTGTACCTCATGGCGTAGTGGATTGGTGATCGACCGGTAAATAGTTAGATGAAGTTCGGTTTTGGGTTTTCAAATAATTTTATATATTTTTTTGGTTCTTCTACTATTACCGGATTGGTATATCGTCACTCCACTGCGCGTATTGTATTTTGTTGTTTTTTATTGTTCGCGAAAGATGCCGACACCCACACATGGTCTCGACTAGTGCTTGGGTCTCGGGGTCTTTTGCGCTACAAACGTCCTGTCGACGCGTTCCAGGAATCTGGGGGACCACCGTACGGGTTGCAGCTGGGAGGTACCAACTCCCGTACCGTCCAACACTGACTCGACAACGGCTCCGAGCCGGGAAGGAGTGCGACCGCGGCAGAACATAGTCGCCGACCTCTGCTGACCTCTGCGCCCGGCACGCCGCTGCATCGCGAGCCACGCGGCGCCCCCGGTCCCTACCGCACCGGCAGACATTGGAGCGTAGTTAAGTCCCCAGCGCACATTGCCCGTCGACCATCACCAAACGGAACTTTCTCTGTGCCGAGAGCTCACGCCCTGAGCGGTTCTCCTTATCCTCAGTACTTGGTTTTTTTTTGTAAAAGAAAAAATAAAAGTATTTTTTTTTATTCTTCGTATCTTGTTTTTTTTTGTGCCCCGCCGTCAGGCGGACCGTAACAAAATGGCGCCCAACTATTGAAAGCAAGCACAGAGAAGTTTTCGTTTGGTACTTTTGTGGTGTCGGTATTTTTTTCTTTCAAACCAGGTGGTAAGCCTATGCGGACGAGGCTGAACGGGGAGGCACCACCGACCCGTTTTCTCTTTATAGAGGAACGGGTAGCCGAAATTTTGTCTTCTGGTTCCGCAGGGTAATCAAATACCATCTATGGTTACCCACACACATACGCGTGAACTGCAAGTGGCATAACATCATAATTTTATTTTTTCTCATAACATTGCATTCTAATTTTTGTGCATTTACATGTTACTTATTTAGCAATCGTATTTTGCATTGATGTATGTGCGTAATTAATCTTTTCCTTTCAGAGATTTTTTTTTGTTTGGTGCATTTCTGCATTGATATTTTTTTGTTGCAATCATTATTGTTTTGCAAATTTTATTTTATACTCTGAAAAGATAATGATGGTAACGTACATTATTTTACATCGTACTTAATATTTTTTAACATTGCCACTTTCGTGTCACATTTCGTCGCGTATTGTAAAATTTTTTTAACTTCGAATATTTTTTTCGATTAATTTTTTTTTCGGACTTAAAATTTTTTTTTAACTTCGAATAAAAAAAATTTTTTTTTTTTTTTCGATTTTTTTTTAACATCGATTAAAATTTCTTTTTATCTTCGACTTAGCTGACCAATAAAATTAGATTGATCATTTCGGTTCGTTCTTTTCGGTTCGTGGGTTCGATTCTTTCGGTTCGGATTCGTTTCTTTTCGGTACATTTCTTTTCGGTTCCTTTCGGTTCTTTTCGATTCCTTTCGGTTCTTTTCGGTTCGTGGGTTCGATTCTTTCGGTTCGGTTCGTATAAAGTCAATTTTTTTATTTTTTTTAAAATGGACCGTACTATTAAATATCTACACCTAACTAAACCGGAGCTTAGGTATGAAGTAGCCATACGCGGTTTAGAACCTGAGAATAGGGTTGACGATTTTAGGATACCAATAGATAGTCACACCGGCATTTCTAGCGTACGGTGGGAAAACTTATACCATGCGGGTCGCATCATATTATAGATGTAGACCCAAGTGACCGAGTGCTCTCACCGCGCGATGAATGTACGGATTTTATCGGAATTTTACCGGGATTTTATCGGAATTTTCCCGGAATTTCTCGGATTCTCTCCTTCGTAAAGATTTTTTTTTTGGTGTGTTGTCACACTTTTATAGTTATCACGTGAATTATACACGATAGATAACCTCATCAATTTTGTCCTGTTTCATAGGAATTTTTTTTTTAGGATTGTTAAACAATTCTATAATATGTTAACATTCGTTTATTATCCGTTCTTTAGCGAGTTAAATAAGCCTACACGAATTTTTTTGTGTGTATTGACTTCTATATAGGTCTACACACGTTTTATTGTTTTGCGTTTTGCAAAATTTTAGCGGAGTATGACAGTTTCTCGGTATAGGTCTACTCGTCTGCTGTTTTCTTCTCTCCGTTACAGCGGGTCGTGACTGTAACAAATTCGCTAAAGAATAGACATACTCGCAATGTCGTTTAGCTATTTTATTTAGCTTGATCAAATGATCATTTATTCATCGAAGTCATTACCGATAACAGTTCAATTCAGGTTTCCTTGATTCATAGTGTTCAGAAAATGGAATATTTTTTTTTTCTTTTCTCGTCTACAATTATTACAAATTAAAAATTGTTACGTTTTGGTCTCTGTCCACATTGTCTTTGATGAATTAAAATAAGCCTACACGATTTTTTTGTGTGTATTGACCACCGTATAGGTCTACACACGTTTTGTTTTTGCGTTTTGCAAAATTTTAGCGGAGCATGACAGTTTCTTAGTATAGGTCTGCTCGTCTGCTGTTTCTCGTTACAGCGGGTCGTGACTGTAACAAATTCATCAAAGACCAATGTATTTCACAGTGCCGATTCGTCAGAATGTTCACGTTGCAGTATTCTTCTTCTTAGACGCTCCTTGTCATGCAGTAATGTTCTCGAGTCCAATTCGTTAATAGAATTGTACTCTAGTTATACGGAAGTCTGTTGATTTTAAATTTCACCAGACAACTATGAAAGGTCGGATGCTAGGTCGCATGGTAGGTATTTGTTAGTGGAAGTATGAATGTGAGACAGTACTGGGCGGTTCTAGCGATACTTAGGCGCTTACCGCAGCGGATTTTACTACGTAAAATCCTTTCTCTGGGAGAGGGGGTATTGTTACGTTGTAACAAGATAATACATAAAAATAAAAAATGTTAAAATAATTACAAACATAAAGACAAAATAATTAAGTTGTTACTACGGAGCGAAACCACGCGAAATGATCTAGCAATAGCGGATAGAACCAATCAGGGTAATCCTTCTGTCTGAAACACGAATCCCCACTAAAAAATATCAATTATCACGCACACAAGGAAAAAACCCTTCCTTTAAATACAAGGCGCGGGACACAAAACGACAGTTGATTCCAATACGCACAGGAAACAGGTCGGCTCACAAGTAAATACCACCAGTTAAAATAAAGTAGTAAAATCAGTGCTAATCATCATCCCCCTTGGTAAGTTAATTATAATTCTTTAGGCTTTTTGCTGTTAGCTAATTCGTGTCTGGTTTTATCCGATTTAAATTCTTCCACCGTATAATAATGGTTTAATTACGTAGAGAAATGTGACGCGTGGTGCAGTAAAACATAACCTTACCTTACATATGTTCACTCGGGTTAATTTCATTTAAATACTATTGCCAAATGAAGATGGTCTAGATCAGAAATTAAATGACCACTTGTATTTCACGCGTGTGTTCTCAATATCGGTGGTTTTCTTTCTTTAATGTAACTGTAATTTAGTAGACTCAAAATTAATCATTCAATTGTTAACTTAAATAATATCCACCGTAAAAATGTATCTTATATTTAATTTGTAGTAATGTATCTAGAAATGTAAATTTGATAATAACTTAAATTCGTTAGGTTTTAAAAGAAATCATATAATATTACTCCCATCTAAATCGCTGGGAGTCTATTGTTAAATCAGTGAAGTTTTTTTAATGTACCGGCGTTGTAAATATCACAGGTCATCGCTTCGCCGATATGCTTGTCTTTAACTACCTACTAATTTGTAATTATTGCATTCGAGAAGGAATGTTATTTTATTTTTTTGTACCTCATGGCGTAGTGGATTGGTGATCGACCGGTAAATAGTTAGATGAAGTTCGGTTTTGGGTTTTCAAATAATTTTATATATTTTTTTGGTTCTTCTACTATTACCGGATTGGTATATCGTCACTCCACTGCGCGTATTGTATTTTGTTGTTTTTTATTGTTCGCGAAAGATGCCGACACCCACACATGGTCTCGACTAGTGCTTGGGTCTCGGGGTCTTTTGCGCTACAAACGTCCTGTCGACGCGTTCCAGGAATCTGGGGGACCACCGTACGGGTTGCAGCTGGGAGGTACCAACTCCCGTACCGTCCAACACTGACTCGACAACGGCTCCGAGCCGGGAAGGAGTGCGACCGCGGCAGAACATAGTCGCCGACCTCTGCTGACCTCTGCGCCCGGCACGCCGCTGCATCGCGAGCCACGCGGCGCCCCCGGTCCCTACCGCACCGGCAGACATTGGAGCGTAGTTAAGTCCCCAGCGCACATTGCCCGTCGACCATCACCAAACGGAACTTTCTCTGTGCCGAGAGCTCACGCCCTGAGCGGTTCTCCTTATCCTCAGTACTTGGTTTTTTTTTGTAAAAGAAAAAATAAAAGTATTTTTTTTTATTCTTCGTATCTTGTTTTTTTTTGTGCCCCGCCGTCAGGCGGACCGTAACACTGCCCTCGCGTAAGCATGGCCATTAAGCATTTTCTCTAAAGACTTAGGAGCATAAATCTCAGAAAGCACTTCTTTTAAACCACTTCCTTGCATAATATAACCTATTGCGCCGAAAAATGACATTAACAAATGAAATCCTCCCAGTCTCACTATAATCTTTGATAATTCCGATCCTTCAGGTGCAGCAGATACTATTTCGCGAGCTTTCGCCAATAGAGGTTGATCAAAAGTAATTATGCAAACTGTATGGTTGTGCCGTTTAGCATCTTCTAAAGCACAAAGTAAAGTTGTGTATATCGTATTGTAATTACTTGCAGGCTGTTGAACAAATGGCAGAAATGTAATTTTTGATTTTGAAAAGTCTATAATATTGCTAGTCACGTGTTCAATATAACCATTCCAACCAGGTAAAGGAAAAGCTTTGCATTTTCCATAGAACCATATCACATCAACTTTTTTTAGAAAAGATACTATTGTTTCATTTTCGTATTCAAAATCTCGCACATTTATTTTGCTATATCCTACTACGCCAGTATTTTGATAAACCTGTATAGGTACATGAGCCTTGACTGCAAAATCTTTAGCTGAAAGGACTTCAGTTACTCGCGGCATCGGCTGTTCTAGTTATACTGAATCTTTGGGAGTTACAATTTGTTTAATACCCATGATATGAAGCGTATTATTACCGTCCAAAGTATTTACATTAATGTCAGCATTATCTGCAACATATTGAACAAATGTGCCAGTTTCTGGTGATAAAATGTGAGGTGGGCGACTGAAAACTGCTGCTGCTTCAAACTTCATTGTTTCACTGTAAGATGCGCATAAACCAAACGATGAGAAAATTTGTATAAGCCGTTTTGAACCAAACCGCCGATGAAAAAAAACTGAAAGACCCAGCTGTAATTTAGACTTGAAGGATTTAGGCCGAACAGCAGTCATTATGCTATGACTAATATTTGTGCAAACTAACTTTAAATGATCCAAATTATGACGCTTATTTTTAAGAATGATTTGTCCCAAAAAAAAAGATAATGATTCGGGAATATCGTTATTTATATCTTCAAACATTCTACCCGGTGGCGGGTACATAGTATTATCAAACACACAAGATTGAATATCTTCTCGAATAATTTCTGCCGCAGCTTTTAAAGTTTTCCACCGTTTTTCCTTTTCATTCAAGTTTTTGTTATCAGACCAGGCTTGACTTAAAATGTCTTGGTAATTGTCTACAAAACAAATAAATGTTAATTTTCCAGGCTTCTCTGTAATAATAATTCTACTACCATACTTTAATTTCAATCGTATTTTTATAATCCCGTTTTCTAAAGCTACATTTTGGCAAACATTCCTCAGTTCATCTAACGAAAACTGGCAGTCATCGCTACTTTCAATGAAATTGAAAATTTCCTCCATTGCAGAGTTTATAGCCTCACTTTGAGGACGGCCAATTTTACCGCCAGTATTAGGTCTCAGGAAGGATTTGTAACAACTGTCATGGTATTTAGCGTCAGCAGCAACTAAATCATACTGAAAATTAATACGCGCAAAGACAGCTTTTGACACATCATCAGAACGATCTTTAGCTAATTTTAAAATGGAATCTTTGAATGTAAGTGTAGAAAACTTTATGAATTTTTCGGCGATAAATCTTCACTTTCTTCTTTTCTGCTTCTTCATCCGCTTCATCGCCACAAAATAAGCAGTGGTTTTTAAAACAAAAGCTGGATTCACTTATTCGCGCTCTAGTATGAGGTGGACTTACTTTTGAAGTACTGGCCTGTTCTTCCTCACGTTGTCTTTTTGATGCAGAGATTGAAGTTTTCCGGGTGTATGATTTTCTGCAATCCACGTGAATTGTAACGGACTTTTGGCTTCTTAAATAATCAGCAAACTCATCACTTCTCGCGACACTTGCATCGATTAAAGTTGGCATTCCACGACTGACCACAACAGTTTCATCTTCAGTCAAAAGTTTATTACAAATAAAGCAAAATTGTGACATTTTTTTTTAAATATTAATCAGCACTAACTTCAATAGTAGACGCTTGTAATAAATACGTATAGTCACTCGAACTGCTCGTTCAACACTAAAAGAAGCAGGTATACGTGAACGACACCACATGGACAAAAGAATAGGCAGATGTTTTTCAAGGCCAGATGTTATTCAAGTAGAGGGGATTCGGTAAGGGACCGGCGGTGATTTTACAGTAAATTTTCTTAGAATAGTATAATCTATACTAATACTATAAATGCGAAAGTAACTCTGTTTGTTTGTTTGTTTGTTTGTTTGTTTGTTTGTTACCTCTTCATGACTAAACGGCTAAACGGATTGTAATTAAATTTGGTAAGGGAATAGCTTATATCCTGGAGAAGGACATAGGCTATCTTTTTTCTCAAAAAACAACCTTGAAAGGGGTCAAATAGGAGTTCAAAATTTGTATGGGAAATCCATAATTCCTCGACTTAGGGATCTGTAAATTCATATTTAGGGTTTTGATAGGAAATAAAGAAATACGTGTTTCAACGTTTTTGAAAAATCATCCCTAAAAGGGGCAAAGTGAGGTTAAACTTATGGGGTATTCTTTAGATGCAATCTCAAGATTCAGGCACAACACCTGAGAGGCTGGACAATCGCTACAGGTGCCTCAGTGCAGAAGACAACTCCTTGGATTGTATACTTTTGCTCCCGAATATAACCTCCACGCAGGCGGAGCCGCGAGCAACAGCTAGTGTATACATAAAAGAGACACGAGTAGGCATTTTTGCTTGCTTGAGTACCTAAATATGTATATACGTGGCATATGTGTGCATACTATGTAGAACGTGATTCTTACAAGCGTAGTATCTGGGAAATAGTGGGTCTTAGAGAAAAAATCATAGGGACCATTTTCATAGAGAATTTTAAGATCTACAACTTTGCTCTGAGGTACTTTTTCGATAAAACTTACCGTTTTCGAGAAAAACCCAAAAAACCTAAAATTTTTACCTTGGGCCCCGAATAAGTCCCTAAGCTCACATGGGACTGATGGGGACTTTTGACACTTTATTCCTTGTGGTAAACCTAAGGTCTCTACGAAGATTTGGCTCTGTCGGAATTTTCTTTATTTCAATTGTCTAAAATGACCGGACTATAGCTCCTAGTTTATTTCTTCTATTGATCCATTTTCGTACCCATAGCTTCTTTTTATTAATCACACAAATTTCCTCGTCAACCTCTTCTAAAATAGCCGCAACGATTAGCTTAATCAGTTTATTCACCTTATTGCGTTGTAGCGCGTTCATCTTGCCACTCACTTGTGTACTGTACTTGTCAATTTGTGCGAACGATTTCTGAGCAGTAGCGAGTAGTTTAGTTGCTAAATTACTCGCTACTACACTAAAATACTAGCCTAATGCGAACTAGGCTTTATGGTGAGTGATGAGTTGGAATTTGCTGCTTACAGCTGGACACATTTCAACTTGACCTCCAACTCAAACTTGGGCGCGTAATTCAAACAGAGGCGTGAACGCCATAATAAGTAAAGGAATGTTGTGTTAGAAATGAAGTTAGAAGCAATTTGGTAGCGTTTATTAAATCTAGATTAAAGTCATACCATAATTTGTAAAAAAATATACCTTTTTTAATAAGCTATTTTATATAATTTATTATACCTGTATCTTTTTTAAGTATGGTTTTCCCTTCTACTTTCTTTAGTTTTGCTTTAATAATTATGCGATAAAATTAACAACATTATATTCCTTGTTAGTTATCGTTTACTTTTGCTGAAATAATTGTTCGGTTGACATAACATTGTTCTAATTCTAAGATGAAGACTCTGCCTCCTGTAACACAATTTATACTAGCACAGGAGTCAGCACCGTTAATATTTTTTGTACATTTCATTTTTTATAATTTATTATAATTATATATTACAATAAATAATTTATTATTAATATTTAACGGTGAACGAAAAACATCGTAAGTGAACGATCTGCTTTTCTGAGAATTCTCATAATAATTTCAAAGGTATGGGAAGTATACCAACCCGTACCCGAATTAGGCTAGCGTGGTGGACTAAGGCTTAATCCCTCTCATTAGTAGAGGAGTCTCGTGCCTATAATTGCCCATTGAGACGTTTAGTACAACTGTGGCATTATTATTAAATTATACATTTGTTTTGTATTTAGGTAATTACTTTATAATGTTTCTCAGGAACTACCCACTAAAAGGTAGGTACTATTAGGGTAAGTCCCATTAATTTTTTTTAATTTTTTAATTAAGTCCCATTGATTTGACATATCGAGGGTATTTCGTATATATATGTGGGTAGATTGATAATTACCAACTGAGTGAGTGTAAAGGTTTTTTTTTTATCCTAGCACGGCAAAGTAACCGCACTTCACCTGATGGTAAGCGCAGTGCAGTCCAATTAGAGTATCGAGTAGCGAGAGACGATCTATCCCCTGCTACTCAACACAATCATGCCGGCCTGCTTCTTCACACTACGCCATGGGCAAGAAGGTGAAGAAGCGGTAGAGGGTCTATTGTCAGAGTACTCAGAAGGCCGCAAAATGGCCAAACATTGTACCCCAACTCTAGACCCCCAAAAAACCGGATGTACACTGGCTGATCCCGGAACGCGAGACACTTGCGTGTGCCACTATGGCGGGTTTTTCACCCTGTGTACGGTGGTCGCTATCCGGACGGATATGGATATCCTACCACCAGCGAAATAGTTAGCAATAAAAGGGAGCGCACAGGCGTTCCGGAACACAGTACATTCTCGGACTGTTCACAGTGCAGACATGGTGTGCAATCGGTTCACATCGGCCTATAACGTTGTTGGTCTGGTGACAGCTCAGCATAGAGGGTTATGCTGTCCGTGCGCACTTGAGACTAACTGGTAAGTGGTATTTGGTACATCCTGACATGGTTTTTAATGGAGGGCACTGAGGTGTGTAACAATGATTATTAAATTGATCACTGCAGTGGTGATCATCGTTTATGTGCCTTTTAAGGTACTCACCTTAAATAGCACTATGTTGCCCATCCCGTTTGTAATTATATTAAACTTTTTTTGTTATAATCACCAGTTTAGTAAAGGTGAAGATGAGACAAGTACATCCATTAATTCAGATTACCTGTTCATATTGATACAGGCGGTAAAAAAATCCATGCATGACATCGAATACCTACCAGTTATAAGGTGAGTAATCTACAGCTTACCTACTCAAGATAGCAAGAAGGAAGTAATTTCATACTATTCTGTAAAGAACGTCGTGGGCTGTACATTTGTATTTTTAGATATACTCGGTACTCGATTGTCGTACTAAATATGTAAAAATAATTGGTGCTTAATATTTGACCTACACTTATTGTTTTTATTATCTACTAAAAACAATAACAATGACTGCCTCGGTGGTGCAGTTGTAATTGCGCATGCGTTACGACTGCTGTGCTGAGGTCTCGGGTTCGATCCCCGGGTCGGGTAAAGTGATATTGGGGTTTTCTATCTAGAAATTCTCAGTATTAGCCCGGAGTCTGGAACCTGTGCCCGGTATGGCGATAGGCTCGCCCCCTATCACATTATGGGACCGAAATTCGGCGAAAAGTGGGTGTACTGGTTACACCTCTGCCTACCCCTTCGGGGATTACAGGCGTGAGTGTATATATATATGTAAAAACAATAAGTGTGGACACTCGCTTTACGCGTAATAACAATTTCCAAACGAGCCGATTCACACCGTATGATTACCTCATATCACCACACTTTCAGAATTTTATGCAATAAGATTCGTTAAAGTTTTCCTCAATCAAACTTAATAATTATGATGTCTCTGATAATGTCTTTTGTTCAATCTGTCAGCCTGTATAATTGATTTAATATTATCACAATATCTATTTGTTTATCATAAATAAATACTTTTTCGTCTAACCCCAAAAACAGTACGATTCGTTTTTGTTTAATTACGAGGGCCAATTGCAATCCTTGACTCTGTGTCCTACATGAACGTTGTACTTATATTTCTAACCGGATCTCGTGTGTCAAAAATCTAATAAAATAAACAAGTATTAGTGCAGTCTAATTGTATCTTGCGGTGAAACGAGAGGCTGTGGGTTCGATTCCTACACTGGAACAAATGTTTGTATAGACAGATATTTGCGTCGGGCCTGGGTTTTGTGAGACCGAAAGTCTCTCGTAGCCCCTGATACCTGAGAAGGGTTTGTTAGCCGTCTTTAACTATAAACATTGCAATAGTTGATGCAGATTTTAATTTCCTATATAGCCATATATTTTTTCATTTTGCCCAATTACCTACTTTGCCGACTTTGGTCCTGTACGACTCGTTTATTTATCTTAAAATGCTCTATGTATAGTAACAGTAGCCTCGGTTTTAACGTGTCGTGTCTAATAATAATTCTAATACCTACTGTTAAAACGTAAATACATGTTGTTTTGTTGTTTATTTGTTCAATAAATATGTATATAAATAATATTATAATACTTCAAGGATAACAGGTCAATGCCTCCGGGCGTCGCAAATGAAATAGCAAACAATTAATTTATAAAATATTTTTATTAAATAATATCTTCCGCTTGAATTCTTCACTGCGACTGTCCTTGGTGTTATACTTAGAACTATTGATAGGAAAAGCTTCTAATGATGCATATGTATGAGTAATGGACATCATTTTCTCCTTAAATCTCATTTCTATTGATGCATAACAATAAATGCTGTTATGATAAAGAAGAAGTGAGAAATGATGAAATTGTTGGCACTCTGAAAAAATAATAATATTGTTAGCTGGTGGTAGGATATTCATATCCGCCCGGATAGCGACCACTGTACACAGGGTGTAACACAATTTTTTTTTTGTTGTCGCGGGGAAAGCTTTTTATTACTGCCGCCCGCTCCGGGGGGAAGCGGAATAAGAATAAAACGGGTATGCTGGACTAGCCGGTCTTACGACCCAGCATCCCCCTCGTACGGGTGATGGCTATCCGTGCTGCCGCTGGGCCGAGTCCCTACCCCCTATGTACACCCACCTGACACTACCAGCTAAAACCCCGCGGTGGCCTTCTTCGGCGCTTACGGAGCGATCCCGGGGTATTCTAAGGAGTGCTAGAATTGCAGCCGGAATCGCCCCTGCGCGGTGCTGCGTACCAGCACATCTCCATGGGGGGCCTAAGGAGCCCCCGCGCACCGAACAACGACAGCGAACGAGGCCTTACCACCCGCGCTGCCGTCCATCTCGGGGTCGCACGATGCTCCGAATTTCGGAGTGCATCGATACGGGCTGACAGCCTCAGGGGGGGGGGGGGGGTAACACCTGCCATAGTGGCACACGCAAATGTGTCGCGTTCCGGGATCAGCCTGTGTACATCCGGTTTTTGACGGGGGTCTAGTGTTGGGGTACGATGTTTATCCGTTTTGCGGCCTTCTGAGTACTCTGACACTAGACCCTCGACTGCTTTTTCACCTTCTTGCTCATGGCGTAGTGTGAAGAAGCAGGCCGGCATGATTGTGTTTAGTAGCGGGGGATAGATCGTTTCTTGCTACTCGATACTCCAATTGGACGGCACTGCGCTTACCATCAAGTGCAGTGTGGTTATTTTGCCACGCCATGCTAAAAGCCGAATAGGCAGATTGCAAGCAGATAATAGTTTAATTTTTTTTTATTAAAGTTCATCATGTAGGACACAGCATCTCTTACAATATAAGCGCTCTACATAAAATGCATTTAAACAGTAGGTATGTTTACTTATTGTGTGTTAATAAGGAAAATCACTACAAATATATGCTAATAGTTGGATATAGGAGGATAAATACGTTACCGCAGTTGTTGTTTCACAAACATCCAAAACTACCCCAAACATAGAGTTCGTATAGTCTGCGATATCTGAAGTGCATTTATTATTAATAATTTCCAGCGTGCAGTTCCACGACCCGATTAAGCCTCTACATATATTATTCATACTAGCAGTACTCTGTAAAAAATAATAATAATCTTAAAAACACGATTCAATTTTAAATACCGAACAATATAAGTGGTAGAGCCACGCTGTAGACATATTTGTCTACAGCATGTATGGGCCGGCTCGACCGGGGTAGTACCACTGTCTCACAGAAAACCAACGTAAAGTGACAGTTTACTGTCGCGTTTCGTATGGTAAGTGAGATGGTATCCGGAGGCCCAGATTCCCCCTTCCCTTCCCTAATCCCTATTCCTGTCCTTTAAGGCCGACAGCGCATACATGAGACTTTCGGTGTTGTGGATGTTCGTGGGCGGTGGGGATCACTTAACATCAGGTAACCCACTGGCTCGTTTGTCGGACTATGCTATAAAAAAAACACAACATTTTAAATACCGAACAATATGAAATTTAACCATACTGGTTCGGGTTGGAAAGATGAGTAAATGGATTTTCCTCGCGAAATATAACCGTAGCCAGGGTAGTTCATGTGATGTGCCGGTGAAAGCGGTAATACGTTTTTATAATAGATAAATAATTGAGAATGATGCGAATTAGGATTGTAAACAAATTTAAATAAGTAAACAGCGGTAGTAAATTATAAGGTGGAACCGATCCTACTTCTTTGCTTCCTTCTTTCTTTGCTTAATCAAATAAAATTAACTATGGACTAAATAATTAATGAAGCTATTATTTAAAATGACTAGTTACTATTGCTAATGACTAATCAAATTCATCTAATTAAGAATTATTTAGATTTAATTAATTATTCTGGTTGTGAAGATGACAGATTATGTAGGGTTGTATTGTGACAACCAATGTGCTCTAAAATTTAAATATGTAGTTATCATCAAATTGCTTTCTTGTATTATTAGACATTTTTATGTTGCCCGGTCATTTTGAATAATGAACACGTGGTCTATTAAACCTGTAAATATTTCATCAAATTCTGTTATAAATAAACTTTCCTTTTATATAACTCAAATATCAATAAAATTTTCTACAGGTACCAAAGTAGACAAACTGTGGTACTGTGTACCGATATGGTACCTAGCTCTGGCTTCCTATAACTGTATATCATCTACTATAATTATATTCCAAATTTATTTGCCCCAGTGGTCTTGTGGTAGTTAAGTAGTAATGTTAGGCAAATAAAGTTCCCTAAAACCAAGTACCAACTTTAGATCACTGGAACTACGGTTCAAAGCCTGTGTTTTAGTACGTTGCATATACAAATAAACCAGTGAAGCCTGGTCAAACGTAGCATAAACTGATTCCTAATGTTTAATTTAACTTACTTTAAATTTGAAATCAACTCTACGTAGCATTATTCGGGCAATATCTGTTTCGTTCAACACAGTCAGATTGCGTTCGTTGCACACTTTAATATCATCTGTCAAGTTTTTCAGACAGCCTATTTTCCCTTCATTAAAATATTCTGAAATAAAAGAAAATAAAACAATGTAGATGGAGTAGTATTCTATTGTAAGTAGTAACTCCACTCCAGTGATAGATCATTTAGCACGTGTTAAGATGAGCTCCATCTAGTTAGCGGCCCAAATAGCGAAATTTGGCCTGTGACCATATGATCCGAATTGATCACAATTGGTCAGCAACTTTGAGTATTTTTTTTTTATTTTTTTTTATTCTGGCGCGGCAAAGTGACCACACTGCACCTGATGGTAAGCGCAGTGCCGTCCAGATAGAGTATCAAGTAGCGAGAGATAGTCTATCCCCCGCTACTCAACACAATCATGCCGGCCTGCTGTTAAGCTTCTTCACATTACGCCTAAAGGACCCAGGATCATAGGAGGGAGGGAACACGGTAGCTGGCAAACTGTTCCACAGCTTGATAGTGCGGCAAAAATACGAATTTGCGAACCTCTTGGTTCGGGCCGGGGTAGTAGACACCACGAAGCTGTGGCTCCGCAAGCCAGTACGCGTGGTTCTGGTATGGAAGGGAGAGGATGGGATAAGATCAAACAATTCTTCAGAGCATTCGCCATGATACAGACGGTAGAACACGCTAAGCGAGGAAATATCCCTACGCAGCTGTAGCGGCTCCAGGCTGTTACTCACGTCTGCATCATTCACAATGCGGATGGCCCGCCGCTGCAACCCATCCAAGGCATCGAGAAGGTACCTTGCGGAACCGTCCCAGAGGTGCGAGCAGTATTCCATTCCCGGCCGCACCTGCGCTTTATATAAGCGGTAGAGCTGACCAGGCGTGAAAAACCGCCGCACCCTGTTCAGGATTCCGACCCTGCGTGAAGTGGCGGATATTACGCCCTCGATGTGACTCCTTGGATTAAGATCGCAGCGGATATCCATACCTAGGACACTAAGGTCATTCCGCATTGCGAGTGGAACACCCTGAAGAACGGGGATTGGAGAAAACGGAGACTTCTTGCACGAGAACGCGCACATCTGGGTTTTCTTGGCATTAAACTCAACCCGATTCCTGGTACCCCATGATGAGATGAGATCCAAGGTCTGGTTGAGCTCAACGACAAGATCCTCTCGTCTCCTCTCAGTATCCGCCCGGCAACCAGGAGGCTTGCTGCTATAACGCCCATGAACCGTGCTGTCGTCTGCATAGCAATGAATGTTGCCAAGCGACAACATATCATTGATATGCAGAAGAAACAAGGTGGGCGAAATCACAGAACCTTGTGGTACTTCGGCATTTACTGACATGAGCTGCCAAGCGTGTCCATCAACGAGGACACGCATTCTACGCTCATGCAGAAAGCCGGAAATCCACTTGCACAGGTTGTCGGGCAGACCGTATGCCGGGAGCTTGGAGAAAAGGCCACGATGCCAGACCCTATCAAATGCCTTGGCTATGTCGAGACTCACAGCCAGAGCCTCGCCATGCTTGTCAATCGCTTCCCCCCAGTGATGTAATACGAACGCTAGAAGATCACCCGTTGATCGGTTATGACGGAAACCGTATTGGCGGTCATTGAACAACGAGTGATCCTCTAGGTAGCGAACTAATTGGCTGTTTATCAGTCGCTCCATGACTTTACACATCACTGAGGTTATGGCGATTGGGCGATTTGGTCATTACTCCTACAAAACTACAACAAATTTAAAATTTCAATGTCATCGGAATTATTTTAGCGGCCCAAATTAATCGTAGAGACCCGATCTAAAATTATTTCAACTGGTCAAAGGCCAAATTTCGCCATTTGGGCCGCTAACTAGATGGAGCCGTTAAGATGGTGGAAATTGTTCTTCCTGGGAGTGTTAGCGTAGTCAGTAGGTAGATGTGGAGCGAACTGCTGGTCTTGTTATTCAGCAAAGTAAATAAATAAAGCTATGATTTTGATTTTGTTGATTATCTACAGACGCCGTGGTCAAGAGTTTTTGTAATACGTTTTTTCGATTTACTCTCGCAGTTGGGCAAAGATGCGCATCTTTGCTCACCATTGAGGTGGCTAGGTCAGTATTTTATACCTAAAAAGTAAAGAGCTCTTCGTATTATATATTTTTACCCTTAGTATTGTTGTTATCCATCATGAATTTAACCATGTTCAGGTACAGAGTCTGCTCTTTTATCAGTGTTGCGTCCGTCACACTGAAGCATTTTCTCGACGCGTATTTGTAGAAATTCCTGAACGTTTCATTGTAACCCATAAAGTTATTACATGTCCTGAAAATTAAATGGTAAAATTAAGTATCAGTTTTACATCGCACAATTTTTGTATTGTATGCCTCGATATCTCTTTTTTAATACGAAATCCAATAGGCAATTGATAAGAAATAACTCGTAATGTCCCTCTATTTGTTGAGTACTGATTCACTCGAATTAAAATTTCATTTTTGATTTAATTACTTTCATAGACTTGACCAATGAAGCTAATAAGTATATTTTGTAAATTAATAAGGAAATTTCGAAGGTATGTGAAGTCTACCAACCCGCATTAGGCCAGCGTGGTGGACTAAGGCCTAAACCCTCTCATTAGTAGAGGAGGCCCGTGCCCAGCAGTGGGACAATGTTTAATACAGGGCTAGTAGTAGTAATAAGGAAATTGCTAGTTTATTTTGATGATGCTATGTATACATAAGCTGATAGTTTTTCTTTTTTAATGTACTGACTTGTCATAAGAGTATTTGATAAACGATTTCATTTAATTTCATTAATACTCACAAATTTGTTGCGTTGTTCACCATTTTTGCGTACATCATGTCATTATAACAATTTTGTAGACTTTTGGCTTGTTCCTGTAATAAAATTATATTCAATAGATGTAATAACATTAGGTCCGTCGTACGATTTTAAATTCAAATTAATCAAAGTTAGCGGGCTTTGTGTGTAGTGTTTTGTGTAAATCTTTGATCAAATAAAATCTTCATTTTCTTTGAACAAAATTTTAAAGAACTTAAGGATCAAAATCGGAGAGCTTTAGCAATTTAACCGATGAATTAATATTAGTCGTAAGGGCAAACACAAAAATAATTTATTGATTCTGAAATTTAAAATAATATCAAATATTAAATAAAGTATACTAATATTAAAAATTCTTTTAGGTGTCGATCGATATGAATAGAAGTTCAGACTCCATTACAGCCATGTGTAGTAGTAGTAGATAGACAAGGATACGATAACACCTCTTTCTATATTTTTAATACCAGATTGTTTTTTCAGCAGAAGGTCAGCAAGGTGCTGCTGGTGGTGGTATATTGGCTTGTGGTAGCATATTCATATCCGCCCGAATAGCGACTACCGTACACAGGGTGTAAAACCTGCCATAGTGGCACACGCAAGGGTGGCGGTCCGGTGTCAGCCAGTGTACAACCGGTTTTTGTCGGGGGTACGATGTTTGGCCATGTTCTAAGTACTCTTCTACTAGACCCTCGACTACTTCTTCACGTCCTTGCCCCATGGCGTAGTGCGAAGAAGTCGTGTCGTGTATTGTGTCGATTAGCGAGGGATAGATTGTTTCTGGCTACTTGATACTCTAACTGGACGGCACTGCGCTTACCATCACGTGCAGTGTCACACTGCCACATTGCCGTGCCAGGATAAATAAAAGTATGACTTGACAAGTATGACTATTAGTAAGTGATCATCACCGTCCTAAAAACTTACAATGATAGGAGAATACGACTTACATCCCGAAGAATAAAGAAGGACGTTTATGATTGGAAGCGCTTTATTTTCTTTTTGACATAACCATGAATTTTACACATTCCAGGTTCACGGCATTGCAGAAGTCTATGAGCGGCGGTGAATACTTACCATCAGGTAGCTCGTCTGCTATTCTGCCTATCCAGGCATTAAAAAAAACTATAAACATAATCCCCTAAAAGTTTAATGCCATAAGTTTTTAAATACATGAAGTGTATTTAGATAGAGTATTTTAATTGAGATTTCATGAAAATTTACGGAATATTATTTTAAATACTAAATTGGTTAGGATAAATTACCATCGGATCGGAAGGGAGGAGTCTGCCGTGTGCCACCATTGTGGTAACTGCCGAAATGACACGGCTCAACACACCCTTGAGGAGTGTCCAGCCTGGGAAGAAGAGCGCAGCGCTCTCAGAATATATGTCAATGGAGACCTTTCTCTGCCGGCCGTGGTGGCTGCCATAGTTGGCAGACGAAGGTCGTGGCGAGCGATGGCCTCCTTCTGCGAACGTGTCATGTCGCAGAAGGAGAGCGCCGAACGGGATCGGGAACGAACCGATCCCGCTCGGCGCCAAACGAGAAGGAGGCGCCGAGTATGACGACAGACTGGCGCCTCCCGCCCTGTGGATTGGGGGCTTTGAAGAATTCTACCACGGTATACCCTGCCTGTCGTAAGAGGCGACTAAAAGGGGTCACGGGGGGTCGCGGCTGCGCAGCGGGGGATGTGCGGCCTTCATAAATATTTCAACATATATTTTCATGGTGCGACCCCGAGACACGTGGCGGCGCGAAGTGTCGTGCTGCCGTAGGACGTGGAGGGCATCCAGCTCTAAAAGAGACGGGCCGTAGAGGTACCGCGCAGGGATGGTTCCGGCAGCAATCCAGAGATTCTCAGGATCCCCCGGAACCATCCCGCATGCGCTGCAGAAGGCCACCGCGGGGTTTTTAGTCGGTACACCGGCGTAGGAAAATTGGTTAGGGCCCCGATCTAGTCGTCCTTCGGGTAAACTGGGTCGGAAGGTCGGTAACCTCCCCCGAGGTTGAGATGGTATCCATAAGATGGATTTTCCCCGCGGCAAAAAAAAAAAGGATAAATTACCATAAAATCATGGAATTTCTATTGGTTTTCCTGTGGAATTAACGCAATGTGGTTGTTGTTGTTCTACATTGTAACGTATATAATCATCCTGCTATTTTTTCATGTAAAGATCTAGGTGAACAAATTATGTTCATTTTTATCGGCCTATGATTATATTAGTCTAGATTAAACGTATTAGATTTTTCATAAAGTCTGAGGTCCTCACACCTATTGAATGTCTTTTGAGCGTTACACATGCTGATGTGTAACGCTCTAGCTGTAGAGTTAAATGAAGTGGTTATTGAAACTGATGTCTAATCGCCGCCACACATTTTATTGTATTTCATAATATTATCACGTATTATCGTATCAGTCATCATATCAGCTGAAATATTATCGTGAATCACTAACCGTAACGTCAGGTTCTCTTAAACATATTGTTTTTGTAGAATTGTGGGCTGCTAGCGATATAGCTGAAATAAACGATACACATAAAATTAACATAAATTGCTCGAAAACCCAAAAATGATACACACAAAACCTTTCTCTTTCGCTCTGGTTAGAAACCAGATCCTCCAATTTTTTGCTCTATATATTTATTTATAATTTTTTACTCATATTTGAATCTACAGTAATGTTTCGGAAACGACGATCAGACGATTTTGTCTTGCAGGGCTACCAAAGTTTTCTTCAGAATGAGTACTCTGTATTGTACACTGTTTATTTATTTTGACAAATGACACTCTAAGCGAGGTTAGTAAACAAGTAGTTAAAGAAATGAACTTCACAAAGACCATGTTAATGATAAACAGCACAGAAATAATAATTACGACCGACAACGTAATAATTAACTACACAGAAAAATATACCTACCTAGGTAAACTAATTGGTTTCAATAAGAAAATAATTGGGATAGAACAATATAATATTTACTTGGAATAAATGCTGGAGTTTAAGAGAGATATTAAAAAGCAGTATGACAGTTAAAATTACAACTAACGTTATTACTACTTGTCTTTTGCTGTGCCTTACATATGACTGTTAGACCTGGAAATATACTAGAAAAATAAATGATGAAATTACTACTTGCGAGAGAGGAATAGAGAAAATGCAAAAAATAAAACACCAAAAAACTATATATCAAAAGGCACGGACGCTGTATTTTAAGCTCAAAAACTAAAATGGAAGTGGGCTGGGCAAGAGGGCATGTAGCACGACTGCAAGATGATAGATGGACCAAAAGAGTGGCGTTTTGGAAAGGCACAAAAAGGAAAGGATACAAAGGAAGACCCTTCATGAGATAGCAAGACGACATAAGCAAGCCTGAGATAGAGGAAAGTGGTGTTCTTCGGAGGAGGCCTTTACCCGCAGAGGGGTTCTTGCTAATTAAAAATAATTTATAATCAAAATAATAAACAATAGTAAGTAAATATGTAAACTAACAAAACTGCAAGAAATAAAAAGCCTTTTTACTTTTTTTATACTATAAAAGACCTTTAAAATTGTCCTTTATTTTTAGCGAGTTAACTGGAATAGAAAATGAGTGCAAAGGCGAACTTTTATACATTACGAAAAG
The DNA here is from genome assembly GCA_905220505.1 of Laothoe populi. Classification (NCBI taxonomy): domain Eukaryota; kingdom Metazoa; phylum Arthropoda; class Insecta; order Lepidoptera; family Sphingidae; genus Laothoe; species Laothoe populi. Next base: position 23,707,557 of record HG992146.1, read on the forward strand.
ATATAAAAAGAAACTTACTTATGAACGTTAAGCCAAGGAATATAATATACTTCGTTTCACCCATTTTCACAACACTTGTCTAAGCCGGGTTAGACTCAAATGATGCACATCACCGGGTAAATTATTCAATATCACTTATTTCCTTAAATGTATCATGTTATATGCGTATGTGGTATTCCAATATTTCATTAACAGTCTACTTTAATCCTCATACTTTGCGGTTGAAGCTGACGTAACCAATTATACTCGTGTTTTGTACTCTTAGATTAGTAATATGACTTGTAGTACCACATACGGTAACGCCATCTATGCACTGACTTGAGAGATAACTTCTTTTTTTTTAATTGTCGTTCTGTCCCTTTCTTTCATCTTTCACATTTCAGTGCTCCGCCATTTCGCATGTATTTTTATTTCTGTCCCATATTATTTTTTAAAATATAGTAAAAACGTCCGTATTATTTGAACTGTTATTACAAGTGTATAGAAAATTGTGAAGTGAAGAAGTGAAAGTGAAGAAATTAAATCGGATGTTAAGGCGTCCCCGACAATAACATTGGACTTCTTCTTCACCATCATCATCGGAGTCAACAGTACTGGATTCAAACAGCTCGGTTCGGCTTCATCCCGACCAAGATTATATATATGCACGCGGGCCCTCGTTGGCCGCGCCGATATGCATTCAGGGTTAGAGAACCTACCCACAAGTGTTTGTTAAAAAATAATATTGCGGATATCCATTGGGGTTATCACTTTATTTATTAGACAAACAATAATTTGTGATGCAGGCAATCGTTTGGGTTGTCACTTCACAATATTAAAGATATTTATTATAAACGAGTGTACCAGCTAAGGAACAATGATTTTTTGTGTTGCGGGCAATCTTTGGGATTGTCACTTCACAACATATATATCAATTAATTTGCGAGTATAGCAATGCGGGTATCTTTTGGGGATATCACTTTGCGCTACTCTTATAATGCTATATAATGGTACATAAGTAAAATATGGAATTATGATATTGCAGACGTGCTAATTCAGACAAACTGTACCCTTGCCGTCAGCCAAGCACCTGTCGTCAACTAGCACACAACCACACCGTAACTACGCCATAACCAACGCAGCTAAGTTACAAGCTTCTACGAAATACCAACAGATATTGCTATTCGGCTTCAACATATACTTCCGGGTTAATTAAGGAAATCCGCAAGGAGCTATTAGACAGGAACCTACCTATCTTTGTTGAATTGGCAGATGATCGATGCACCTACGCTTAACCCAGAGGTTAAAGCTGCCATTTCTGAGTGATTTGTAAATGGTATAAGGATATAGAACAATACAGAAGCAATGTCATCTTTCGTTACGTCATATATTGTAGAAGCTATGACCTTACAAATTACTTCTGAATCAACAAGAAATACACAGCTGGTACATTTACTAATGAATAGTAGTAAGTTACGCTGTGACATCCAGTACTAAGAATCCCTAACTTGCAGAAACTTTGTGCTCTTTAACCTCAAGAGAGAGCTAAAAGATCAGGTTCAAGCTACTAAAGTTGATAAAATGAAGTTTTACTCTCTTAAAGGAGCAAGAGCAATATCTAAATTGAAGTGGATATGAGGATATTATCAACGAAAAACCTACAAAAATGATTCCAAAAATCACAGATAAATTTAAACTGGTAAGTTCCTCCCATAAGTCAATCTAGGCAGAAGGTGAATCAGAGGACCACGGAGCTTGCCTACCGGAATCGACACGAGACCGGCTCCAAACAAAAAGGCTAGTCACGTCCAGTGCCATCGCTCAGGGCCTCCGCACCGCCCCGCCGCCCCGCCGCCCCGCAGCCACACCACCCCGCCGCCGCGCCACGCACCGCTAGCCAGGGTAAAATATGCAGGCAGATTATTTTACTTTAGTATTTAATGATCTCTTGTAATAAAAACATTTTATCGTGGATTGAGGGTTACAAGATCCCATCTTCACGACAGGTGACACAATCAGTTGCACCTTGTGAAAACATTTATACCTCTTCTGAAGATGAATTTGAAAAATCTATTTAAAATCATGTAACAATAAGAACTATAACATAATGTTTGCCAGTAAAAATCTATTTCTTTCCTCTATTGGTATGGTGCCAAAGCCGAATGGAAGATCAAGACTTGTATTCAATTTAAAAAAAAAATCTTTGAATACATTTATAAACACAAATTACGTTAAAGCTCGAAGATATTGCCTACGAGCTTAAAACGTATTTCCAAGGACTGTTTTATGAGTATGAGTACTTTTTAATATGCTTAAACGTTTATACTAAAAAGTTTCTTAACTTTTAATTTGCCAAAAAGCTATATAAATTAAATGTTACCTTTTGGCTTAAACAGGGCATCGTTTATTTTTGCAAAAATGGTATAAGCTGTAATCAGTTTGCTAAGGTCTTGTGAATCCTTATCAACGGTATATGTCGATGATGCTTTTAACTTATTTCAGACTCATTTAAGTCATGTTTAAATAATTTATCTGATACAATTCGACTTTCAGAATCCTTAGGTTTCATCACAAACCGAACACCGGTTGTAAATTTCTAGTATTTATGATTAATATGGAGACATATATGAATTAATAAATTTAAGCTGAAGTTAACTACTTCCGCAATGTAAGTCGTTGTCAAGTTGGGAAAGTCGCTAGCTCAGCAGGCTTACCTACTTACCTCTGCTTGTCCAGCCGTGTAGTATGGCTGGCTTTGCACTAAAGAACCGGAGCGATCCAAGTACTTGAACTTATTAAACGATGTTAATCATGACAAGTATATGACCGTATCCTCATAGGTTATACCCGATCTCAAATGGTGGGCTAACGCAACTAATATTCTACTTCTATAATTAAACTCAAAGGTTTTAAGTTTCAATAAATAAATATATAATTATGCCTCAACTATGGGGGTTTGCTGCCAGTGGCGAGGAACGAGCAAGTGGCATATGGACGAACGATGAACGTCTGCGTCATATATTTAATTAGAAATTCTGGTTGCCTTTTTTGGCTTACAGATTTTTTGCTAATACTTGTCATAAGTAACAAGTACTAGTTCACAGCCTCCGTGGCGCATTAGGCGAGAAGCCGGCTGTGAAACGAGAGGCCGTGGATTCGATTCCCACACCGGGACAAATATTTGTGTGTTAGACAGATATTTGTGTCCGGGGTCTGGGTGTTGTGAGACCGTGCGTCTCTCGTAGTCCTTGATACCCACAACACAAGACTCGTATCTTAGTGTGGGGTCGGGGATATGTGTATGACTGTTGGGTGTTATTTATTATTTATTACTACAAATGTACACCACAGTTATATCATATATTATAGATCATTAAACATTTCTTCTTCTTCTTCTTGCTTTAATGGCCTCTGCGGAGGAACAACTCCACAATTTTGCCAATGTCACGTAATAAAAAGTTAAATAAGTAAATAAAATTTATGTGATGATGATGATGATGAAGGATGACCAAAAGAATCCCAAGGATTATCATTAAACATTTCGAGGTTCCTAGTAGGATTGACAAGAAATGTAGCAAGTACATTTCCTGTCACAGAAACCCCGACCCATATGTCATTGACGCATTTACGGTTTCATGGTCTGTTTTTTACTTTTATAGCTTTTCACCTTTTGATGTCATTTTCAAAGGGTTAAGAAAAATTATTAATGACAATACTCAAGGGATCATAGTAGTACTATGGCTTACACAACCATGGTACCCATTATTTATGAGTCTCTTAATATCCGATCCTATTTTCTATCAGCCTTCTAAGAGTCTGATTATCTCTTATTCCAGCAATCGAGACACACATCAGAAAACTACTCTGGTTGCCGGATTATTATCAGGAAATCCTTCCTAAAAAGAAATGTTCCTCTATCTTCGATACTTGTTATCTTTACTTACTGACAGTTTACTGAAGTATACTGTATACTTGTCTTAAAATATGGTTTTTATTCCGCAGGAGTAATAATTTCGAATTGTATGAAGCTTTTGTATTATAACCTTTTAATTCAACTGTAAAAGTCAGGCGCTCAGTACGACACCTTATATAGATGTCGATCAGCCTTGTTAAGCATAGGTAACGATAAATGTATAACGAGTTTTTTCAAAAGGCATCTTTAGACTTCGTCCTACGTTGCACAAATACAATTATACTTGAGATACATATAACGTATTAAACTCTTGTTTTCCCAGTGAAAGTCGAAACATAGAAAAAATGTTTAAGAATTAAGTTACTTTGTTGGCCCTGTCAACAACTCACAGGGTTCAAACATGTTCCAGGGTAAACTTTAATAACATACAGCTATTTTCCATCGAAATTAGTACCATAATTTCCGATGTAATAAAGACGTTCCTTTGGGTTGCTATCTAGAGTTAACAAAATCATTACAAATCAATAATAATATTGTTATAAGTTTAAAAAAAAAGCCCTATAGGTCATGTTGGAAGATTGTCTCTAAGAAGTTACAAGAGAAAAACATGCCCTTAGGATTATGCAGAATTACTTGTACATTGCCTCACATCTGGCTACATGTTGTGGAACAATAATTTCTATGTACAAGTGGATATCCTGGACTTTACCCGCCTGGGGATCGAACCCGAGACCTCAGCACAGTAGTCATACTGTGTACGCAATTACAAATGTGCCACTAAGGCAGTTGCAACTAAATTTAAACCGCAGTACATTTTTAAGTTTTTATTAACTGGTCAATATTATAGAAGATTAGCATGAAGCGATTGCAAATTATTTTTGCGTTTTCGGAAAGATTCGTAATGAATACTTTACACGCGGTTTAAGTTTATTGTCGTTTATTAAATCTCTATCACATATCTGTGGTATCACACTGTCATTGAATAATATTGACACCCATGTCATGATTAAGAATTAAAATAAGGTAAAAAGTTATTAAGTTTAGGCTGATACAAAATTTCCTGCGTTCTATAATATGTACAAAATTGGTCATAATATTTATTATCTACATTTGCTGCTCATAAAATGGCAGCATAAATAATTAAGAACGAAGCATGCTTTTCCATTACAATGGAGTGTAACAACAAGCTATCTTCCCTAGCTAGAGAAGAGAAACAAATTTACTTCGTTCACAATTTATGTTCAAAGAATAAAAAATGTACTGGTATTCAAAATTGTGAAGCACTTAAAAATGCTGGATTTACACCACCTCCGTATTATATGAAATCGTCATCGACAGATACTTTCGATTGGGATGAACAAAAAATAAGTAAGAATGTTGCACGGTTTTATAAACCCAATGAAAAGAAAATGAAGATTAATAAGAATCAGTCGGCTAAATTAAAAATCAAAGGACTTGTAGACAACCCTGTTGAATCTGATGATTTTTATACTAATGATAATAATAAAACCCCTAAAAATATATATGTATATAAAAGAAAACATCTTGTACAAGAAATTACGATTCCGAGGCGAATTAAAACGTCCATAACTAACTTATATCGTCCACATAGAATAAAAATTGAAGATATTGCCTCTAACGAAAAAGAGAAATTAAAAAACAAAGACAGGAATAAAAAACATCAACGAAATCCAAATAAATGTAAATGTTCTGAAAACAAAGGAAAGAAGAAAAAAGTTGAATTTGCAAAATTGACAAATCCAGAAAAACATATTGAACACTTGGACCAGAAATTTAACTCGGTTTGCAAATGTGAAGTATATAAAAATGATGCAAAAAAAAAGAAATTCTATAAATGTGTTTGTAAGGAAGACAAGATTGATGATGAATCTGCACAAAAAAGCAAAAAACAAAAATATAAACATAAACAATTGAAAGAAAAAGATAAGATGACTTTTTATCGTGAATTTAAGAAGAAAGCCCAATTTGATGATGTACCTCCTGAGGGGAATGAAGTTCAAGAATACAAGTTCGATAAAAACGATAGTAAAATTAAAAATGAACTTCTATCCGATGAAATATGCCAAGGAGGCACTTGTGCTAAAGCAGCTAAGGGTAAAAATTATGATTTTATTTGTAAATGTGTCGAAAGGAAAAAGAAACCACAAGAAACTGAATGTATCAATGCCATATGTACTGTAACATCAACGAGTACTGTAGCTAAAATAAGAAAGAAAATTATTTTGTTGTGTAATAAATATTCTCACATATTAAAAGAAAAAAAGATTATACCCTATACGGAAAATACTACTGACAAACAAATATGTGATGTTGGTCTATGCCGAACTGCTTTTGATAGTGAAAAGCTCAATTTCACTTGTAAATGTGTGAAAAAAACAAAAGAATGTACAGACACCAGCTGCACGCCAGAAACAGAGTGGAAATCGTTTGTAAAAAAATATTACAATTTCTTTATAAAATCTCATAAAGATGACGCAATTAATAAAATTTCTAGTAAACATGCAAATGATCAAACTGGAGAACCATTTTTCGAACTAAAAGTAGACTCGATTGGCCTGTGCGCATTGAATCCTAAAGAAATAAGAACTAAAGTCGAGGAGTTAGGAAAATCTCAAAAACAAAATAATTGTATTTGCCGTTCCCATAATAAAGCACATCAAAATTTTCTACAAAAAGCTGTTTGTTCGGGGGGTATCTGTAAAAAAAAATACAGAAATAAAAAAACTAGTTTCAGGTGTGTATGTTCAAATAACCAGAGTCACATATGTACTGATTCTACTTGTGAACCAGATAAAAAAAATATTTCCTGGTTGATGAACAATGATGAACCCCTAATGGAAGTCAAATTTAGTACCAAGGATATGAGTATATTAAATACAGAGGAAATACGAGATAAAATATGTGGTATAAAAACTAAATTGCGTGGTGTTTGTTCGGCTGGAATTTGCAGAGAAGCGGTTAAAGATAAAGTTAAATACGTCTGTAAATGTTCTAAAAAAAAATTACACATGGACATTGAGGAATGTGAAGATAATATCTGTAAAAAATGGGGCAAGGGCGTGAAATCTAAAATATCATGTATATGTCCTCGTAAGAGTAGTACAATTGTGGAAGACAAATTACAAAATACCCCAAGTCCATGCGATGAACATTGCAATGGTGATCCAAAAACTTGTAATTGCTGTAAATGTATGAAAAACAGAAATCCATTTCTTAGTAGAAAATCTAACCATACTAGACGACAAAATCATTTTCATAAAAGAAAAGGTTTCTCAATTCCTTCTATTATGCCAAACAAAATCGATGATAACAACACGTTTTTAAAATGCAAGAAAGTATTATCTAGTTCATTTTCAGCTTTACTTCAAAGAGTTGAAAGTCGTCGACATAAATTTAAGCGTACCGGCTTAAACATACATTTAAAAAAAAAAGAAGTTAACAAAACTGGACATAAACAAGATACAATAAATGTTGCCGGGACATGCTGTTTATGTGAAAAACATCGCAAGAACTGTAACTGTAAATATTCTTCGGAAAGAACAGAAAAACAACATTTAGGCCATTCATTATCGGCGATTATAAATAGATACCACCAATTAGTAAAACACCATACAAAAGATGCGACTATTAAAGTTGCAAGAGACTTAAAACGAAAGAAAGCTGATAAGACAAAAGAGAAGTCTGTTGGTAAGCGAAAAAAAGGTCGTGATAAGATATGCATGTGTAACCATATTTGTGAATGTGGGTTGATACAAAAGAGAGAAAACGTAAAGAGGAAAAAATTAAAGGAAAAGTTTTCTTCGTTAAGTCGCACTCAAAGAATTAAGCAGTTGAAAAATAAAAGAAAAAAAGATAAAAGTCGAACGCATGACACCATAAGAAGAAGAAAAGAATATTTGAAAGAACAAGAACATTTTCGCAAAGAACTTAAAAAGAAGGAGAAGGCTGAAAAGAAGAACAAAGAGAAATTGTTAAAGATTGAAAAGGCAGAACTAGAAGCTATTAGTAAAGGCAGAGAAGCAGAAGATACCAGTTGCTTTGCCGACTTTTGCTTAGGGATTCTTAAATTTTTTGTTTTTATTTTAAAGAGGGTATTTACTATCTTATTTAAGATTATTTTAGATCCTAAAGGCAGTTATATGTTTATCCGGTTAAAATTACTTGATCCTGTTGGAACTTTTGAACGAATAAGTAAGACTATTTCAGATGCATGGCGAATAAAGAAATTACAAATGCTAAAATCAATAAGCGGCTCAGATAAAATGACTATTTTGACTGATACATTGCAAGATACTGCGATTTTCCAAGCTTTTGCTGACAAAGGTAAAACACCAAAAGAAAAGAGAATTATTGCGCAAAAAAACAAACAGAGGAAACTCCGAATGGAGCAGAGAACTACGCAAGCTTTCCGCAGTTGTAAACATAATCTGTTACATACTCTTCGGAAAACGCCATGTCTCTGGGTATACCACATATGCCCTTTCTTTTATCCTCAATGTTTAGGTCTTTTGGCGTTAATGAAACAATTCACTGAAATACTATTGTTTATGTTGGCTTTTATTGTGTGGACGCCCTGTATAGTTTGTTGCGAGACTTGTCGGGCATTCTGTTGTTGTATTTTGTGCACAAATTAATATTAAGTATGTAAGTTAAGTTGTGATCAGTAAAGCGCTCGAAAAGCTTAAATTAACTTGTTTAATATTCGTACGTTAAAGTAACCCGTATTGTAAGTGTGACACTATAAAAATCACCCGACAACAAAGAATTAAGTATAAAACATCAAGGTTTAACAAAGTAATGTGTGTTCAAAGATAATCTTTTTTGAGACCGCATATGTGGCGCAAACTGCATCTGTGGCGAAGTTGTTGCGTTACGACTGCTGTGCTGAGTTCAAACCTCGGGTAAAGTGATATTGGGTTTTTTCTATTTAGAAATACTTAGTATCAGCCCGGAGTCTGGATTGCCGGTATTGTGATAGGTTCTCCCTCTATCACATTATGGAACCGTGTTAAATACTGTTTACCGTTTATACTTCTGCCTACCCCTTCAGAGATTACAGGCGTGAGTGTATATGTATATAGCTCAGCGGTCGAGAAGCCAGCTGTGAATCGAGAGGCCATGGGATCGTTCCCCGCACCAAGAAAATGATGTGATCCACAATTTTGTTTTAGGTCTGGGTGTTGAGGCCAAAAGTCTCTCGTAATTTCTGATATCCACGACATGAAAATCGTATCATAGTGTGGGATTAGGACTATGTGTGTGACTGTTTTGTATTTATAATTGTTTATTAATTAAGATTTTTTATATTCAATAATTCATTTAATAATTAAAATACAGGTGCTGGTGGTAGGATATTCATATCCGCCCGGATAGCGACCACCGTACACAGGGTGAAAAACCCGCCATAGTGGCACACGCAAGTGTGTCGCGTTCCGGGATCAGCCAGTGTACATCCGGTTATTTGGGGGTCTAGAGTTGGAGTACAATGTTGGCCATTTTGCGGCCTTCTAAGTACTCTGACCATAGACCCTCGACGGCTTCTTAACCTTCTTGCCCATGGCGTAGTGTGAAGGAGCAGGCCGGCATGATTGTGTTGAGTAGCGGGGGATAGATCGTCTCTCGCTACTCGATACTCTAATTGGACCGTACTGCGCTTACCATCAGGTGAAGTGCGGTCACTATGCAGTGCTAGGATAAAAAAAAATACAATGTGGCGATAGAGTTGCCACCTCTCATATCATGGGCCGGAGATAAGTTTGGCGAACCGTAGGTGTAATAGTTTCACCTCTGTCTACCCTTTCGGGAATATAAGCACGAACTTATATTATGTACCCTTCCCTCTCGGCATCGGAACCGTTTAGACGTGTGAACACATATTTTATTATATTTTTTAAAAACATTAAATTTAATTATCAAATTTGTCAGTGCAATATTCTAGCGTATGGTACCAGGCGTTTATAAGTCAAAAGAGCAAGACAACTGTGCATCAAATTTGACCACGTAAACTGTGGACTACACACAAAAAGATAACTCGTGAAGTGTGGTAATGTCTAGACTTGAGAGATCGCCACCAACCCGTGGTTCGCATCAGACCTTATCTGACTCGGACGTGGCCGCAAAACCTCCAAGTATGAGCACTCATCCCGTTATATCACAACGGAGCAAAAGACCCAGAGAACTGAGCGAAGAAAAATTTTCTAATTTTAAAGACGAAATCAGGAGCATGTTGAATGAATGGAAAGATACTCAAAATTCTCAATTGGAAAAACTTTTTACTGAGATTGCACAAATCAAGGAACAAAACATTCTTATAAAGAAATCAAACGAGGAGATTGAGAAGGCGTTAGAATTCCTAAGTAGTCAATATGAAGATGTGAAAAAGAAAATTGAAAGTTTAGAATCTGAGCGTAAACAAAATTTGCTGCAGATAACGAAATTGGAATCTATAATAGAAGATATGGAAAGAACCTCTAAGCTCCCTACAGTTGAAATAAGAAATGTGCCTCTGAAATCCCAGCAGGAAACTAAATCAGACTTGTTAGAAATTGTCCAAAATACATGCAAAGTCTTAAAGGTGGAATATCAACAATCTTCAATTAAGGATGTTTTTAGAGTAAACCATAGAAATGGAAAAAGCACAATTATCGTTGATTTTACATCAGTTATCACGAAGAACGCTGTTATTCAAAACGCCAAATCATATAATAAACAATATTCTGGACAACGTATCAACTCTAGAGACATCGGAATAGAGGGTGAAATTGCACCAATTTATATATCTGAGTCGCTTACAAGTAAAAGTCGAAGATTATTCTATTTAGCAAGAGATTTTGCTAAGTCCCAAGGCTTCAAATTTTGCTGGACAAGAAATGGAAAAATATATTTACGTAAAACATCTGAAACATCGCATATTGAAGTGAAAGATGAATCCAACTTGATATCTTTACAAAAGCAAGTATGACTAGACTTCGTATCACTTATTTTAAGTTTATATTTTTTAAATAAGTATTGTCAATCTTTTAAATTTATCTATAGTTATTTTAAGAGCAAATTAACTTCTAATCTTTTGATACTCAAAGTTCCCAACGCTATGTTATTACAGTATTATATTTATGATAGAGAAAAGCTGAGCATAAAACAAACACAGAAAATAACAATTACTACACTTAATTGTAAATCATTATCTAAATCACAATCATATCGTAAGCAAAATTCGATTTCATCAATAGTAGAAATATAGTAGATAGCCTTGACAAACTAAACGCCGGCACTGCCTTTTTATGTCAGCCAGAATCATGTAATTCTTTTTTAATACACGATCAAGCTTCAAATTATAATAATATAAAAATCGTTACGCAGAATATTAGAAGTATTACAAAAAACTTTCCCATGTTTGAAACTTTTCTAACTAGACTGGGTATTCCTTGTGATATATACATCCTAACAGAGACATGGAATTTGAAAACGACAAACTTTCCCATTCTTAATGGTTATAATGTTTTCTTCACTGTAAATAATCATAACCAAAACGACGGCGTCGTAATTTATACAAAACAAGAACTCAGCTACTCTGTAGAAGAAATTATTTTGGAGGGTGCTACTTGTCTCATTGTTAAAATTGATACAAGTTCTATCGTTTTAGGAATTTACAGACCACCATCGCACAAATGCATAGACCCCTTCATATCATCCTTAGATAAATTATTAACCACGTTGAGTAGCTACAATAATATAATTATTATGGGTGATATAAATATAGACATTAAGCAGGATAGCGAAGACCGTAACTCAACAGACTATTTAAATTTGCTGGCAAGCCATGGTCTATTACCTGGTCATGTTTATCCTACCAGACTTGGCAATAGTATAGATCATGTAATGATAAAGACAAAACATTCTTCTACTACGTTGGTTATAAATACACCCGTTACTGATCATTTTCCAGTTCTGTTTTGTGTTAGTCTCTCGTCTAATATCAAGACAGTAAACAACTTTGTTAATAAAATAAATTATAAAACCATCTTATCTGAACTAGAAAACACAAACCTTGATAAAGTACTCCAGTCACACGATGCAAACTGGGCAGCTGAGTATTTAGTTAATATTTTGAGCACCATGATCCAGAAAAATAGTTTAAAAGTTCTTACTCCAAAGAGAATCCGTTGCCTAAAACCTTGGATTACACCAGGGTTAATCCGTTGTATGCGAAATCGTGATCGTATGCACCTACAATGTAGAAAAGAACCAAATAACAATGTACTAAATTTAACCTATAATAGATATAAAAATTTTTGCAATGATTTACTGAAAAGATTAAAAAGAAATTTTGAAAAAAGTGAATTAGAAAGATGTATGTCTGATCCCAAACAGAAATGGAAAATAATTGATAAAATATCACTTAGAAACAAGCATAAAAAACAAGGTTCTACCGATCTCTTCAAAATTGCTGAAACACCAGAACAAGCTTTAGAAAAGGTGAATAACTATTTTGTAAATATTGCAAAGGAATTAGCTGAAAATATATCACTCAACTCGTCAATTAGTCACATAGAAAAGGCTGCTCACACACCAGTTAAATCCATGGTGATGTTACTTACTGATGAGGAAGAGGTTGAATCTATACTTCTGAATTTGAAATCCGATAGTGCAATAGGGTGGGATGGCATATCTACAAAAGTGCTTAAATTAGCCAAACATATCATTGTTCCTCTTATAACACACATTTCAAATCTGTCCATTAAAACTGGTAAATTTCCCAATGTTTTCAAAATTTCAATTATCCATCCCGTATTTAAGACAGGAGACAGAGATTGTGTCAATAACTATCGTCCCATCTCAGTTCTTTCCTCGTTGTCCAAAATATTAGAAAAGATCATGAACAGAAGGCTATTATTATATTTAGAAAAAGAAAACATTCTATCAAGTAATCAATATGGTTTCAGAAAGGGAAAATCGACAGCACACGCTGTATCAAAACTCACTGACTACATAGCTACCCACATAGATAAAAATGAAAAATGTCTAGGAGTCTTTCTCGATCTGGCAAAGGCGTTTGACACAGTCTCTATTCCAAATCTACTTAAAAAGATGGAAAACATTGGCATAAGAGGAACAATATTGGAGTTATTTGAAGACTATCTAAAGAATAGAACACAAAGGGTGTCAATAAATGGGATTGTTAGCAAAAATGCTCCTATTTCTTATGGTGTACCACAGGGAAGTGTTTTAGGGCCAACTTTATTTTTGATATATATAAATAATCTTTGTAACATGGAAATAAATAACTGCCAATTATTTACATTTGCCGATGACACAGCATTGATTTTTTATGGGAAAACTTGGGAAGAGGTTCGAGTTCGGACAGAGGCAGGTGTGTCTACGGTTTATCATTGGCTTAATCAGAACTTACTGACTCTTAACGTAACCAAAACGAAATTCCTGCTCTTCGGTAGTACCAAACGTTATTTACCTACGGATCCAAGTTATAAAATACAGCTCCACAGAACATATTCATGTGATGAATCAATTCCCTGTGGTTGCACCTATCTAGAGAGAACCGGAACAATAAAATACCTAGGGGTAACTTTAGATGAGAAGCTAAACTGGTGCCCTCACATTGCGTTACTATCAGAGAGAACAAGAAAATTGATATATATATTTAAAAAATTAAGATACTTGACTGACTTTTCTTTAATCAAGACAGTTTACTTTGCACTAGTACAATCAACCCTCACATATTGCATTACTTCATGGGGTGGGGCGAGCAAAAGTCACCTAATAAAGTTAGAACGAGCGCAACGGGCCCTTCTGAAGGTAATGTCTTTTAAACCTTTCCGATACCCTACAGTTGATCTATATTCTGAAACAGATGTATTATCCATTCGAAAACTTTTCATAAAAGAAACATTGCTATCCCAACATCGGATTCTAAATTTTACCCCTAATACTAACACAAAAAGATCTAGCCGTAATATTTGCACCACCGGTATTTATAGAACGTTCTTTATAAATAAATTTCAATGTTATTTAGGGCCAATGTTATATAACAAAATAAACAAAATTCTAAAAATCTATTCACTTAATATATATCAGTGCAAAAGAGTTATCGTATCCTGGCTTAAAACTAGAAATTATGAGGAAATTGAAGGTTTGCTCACAATACTGAAATGATGCTGACCATTTATAAATTGCTTATTATATATTTATTTCGTCATAAGTTCAAATGTAAATTAAAAATTATTCAAATTATTTTATTTTTCTTTAGCAAAATTGTTGATATAAAGGCAGCCAAAAGTTGTGTATTACTGTGTGTCCTCATTTTTATTATGTTTTATATACTCAATTAATTAAGTCCAAAAATTTCCGAAGTTCACACTGTTTGTGAAACTCGTCGTTATTATAAAATTATTATTTATATGTCGGTAGTCAGAAAAAAAATTACTAGTGCATCGATGCTCAGTAGTTTATTCTCGATATTGTGTTTTTGCTGTACTTAGATTATATAATTTGAAGTAGTGAATATTGTTGCTATAATATTGTGAATATTGTTGGTGATTGGTGTTAAATTGAATCTATAGTATAACATGTAATTTGTGTCAATGGAAGGGACTGTCGTCTAAGATACAGGCTCGGCCTAGTTTAGACGACAGAGCTTATTACTTATCATGTTTAAAACCACATGTGAGTGTAGTCTAAGGTATGTAATTATTTGGTGACAATAAACGTTATTATTATTATTATTATTATATTTTGGTGAACTTATTCTCCCATACCAATGGGGTAAAGCCATTTTCTGCGGGCTTTTGGGCCAAGCAAGAAAATAATTAAATGTAAAGTTTGTGAGACAGACAAATGAATTATTGATAATTATGTGAGGTCTGTGGAAAGGAATTTTCTGACAATTCTACAAGTATTGAGTATTGTTGCTTTTTGAAGGAGGATGTAAGAGAGCTTATGCATGCCGAGAGATTGGAGACTAGTGTGAAGGGTATAAGGTATGACGCCTGTGGAAGAAATAATTATAGGGATTGTCTTTACTGTGTGTACTTGCCATTGGTTTTTGAGCTCTATTGATAAGTCTGTATATTTGGCTATTTTTTCATTGAATGTAGATGTAAGATTGTTGGTGTTAGGTATAGCTATATCTATCAAAAATATGATCTTGTTATTTTTGTCGTAAAGTAAAATATCCGGTCTATTGTAGTGTATTGTTTTATCGGTAATAATTGTTCGATCCTAGTATAATTTATAGTGGCTAGATTCTAATATTGTTGCAGGTTTATATTTGTAGTATGGAGTTTTATGTGTGATGAGTGAATACTTGAATGCAAGATATTGGTGAATGATGGCGGCGACTTGATCGTGGCGGTGCTTATAATCGGTTTGTGCAATGGATTTACAAGCACTAGTTATATGCTGTATAGTCTCTGAACCACTATAGCAGCGTCGACACTGATCAGTAGGCAGATTAGGAATACGGATGATGTGCTTTTGGTAATTACGGGTGTTTATTATCTGATCCTGTATAGCGGTCATAGAAGCTTCTGTTTCCGGGAAGAGCTCTCCACGCCGCAGCCACTCGTTCGACGCTTCTTTGTCGACGTGTGTTTGGCTGAGGTCGGCTAGATGCCTTCCGTGTAATGATTTTTGAGACCATAAGCTTATTTTGTGCTGTACAGTGGTAATTTGATAGAGTGATTGGGTGCTTCTATCATGTAAGTTAAGTGGAGTTAATTTCTTATCTAAACATGTTATGTATTTATGAAGTTGCGTATGCTCTGCTTTAGTGTGAAAATAATGTCGTAGCTTAGTAATTAGGTTGTTGTGTAAGTTGCGTATATCAATTAGTCCCCTGCCACCCATTGTGCGTGGCAATACGAGACGTTGTATGCATGATTTGGGATGGTGTTTTCTGTGAGTAGTCAAATGTGTATTTATTATTCGTTGCAATTTTATAAGATCTGATTGGGACCAGTTTATGATTCCAAAGGAATACGTTAGAGTGGGGACGGCATAAGTATTGATAGCTTTAATAATATTTCGGGAATTTAATTGTGTTCTTAATATTTGATTTAGTCTAAGTTTGAATTTCTGTGTTATTTCTAATTTGGCCCGTTTCTGAAGTATATGTTTGGATTGATGAAAACCTAAATATTTGTATGTAGCGTGTTCGTCCATGGGTTCTATTGTTTCTCCTGTCTCCAAAGTATAAGTATTTAACTGTGTTTTACCGCGGCTAACAGAGTGCATTTTGCATTTGTCAACTCCAAACTGCATTCGTATGTCTGTGGAGAAAGATTGTGTAATATCTGCTAGTTTTTTGAGTTCAATGTTGTTACTTGCGTAAAGTTTTATGTCGTCCATATACATCAGGTGGGAGATAGTGTGGTAGGAGTCACTGTCATTCAATTTAAATCCCGCGTTAGTATTATTAAGCAATTCGGACAAGGGGTTGAGTGCAACACAAAACCATAAGGGGCTGAGAGCATCTCCTTGGAATATGCCTCTCTGTATTTTTATAGTATTGGTAGTTATTGTTGTATTGTTTTTATTAAGCTTTAGTTTTGTTGCCCACTGGGCCATGGTTGCTTTCAGAAATTCTATTATTTTTGGGTGGATTTTGTAATATTCTAATACATTAATCAGCCAACTATGAGGTACTGAGTCGAACGCTTTTTGGTAATCAATATACATTGTGTGAATGTTTCTATTTTTAGTTTGAGCTTGTTTCATAATAACGGAATCTATAGTAAGCTGTTCTTTACATCCTTGGCTATTTTTCTTACATCCTTTCTGTTGTTCTGCAAGGATGTTTTGTTCGTCTAGGTGTTGATAAATCGAGTCACTGATGCATCCTGTTATGATTTTATATATGGTTGGTAGACAAGTAATAGGCCTGTAGTTGGCTGGGTTTTTAGAATCTGCACCTTTTGGTAGCATGTACGTGATTCCATGTGTTATAAAGATTGGTACTGTATGTGGTGTTTGTATATATTGTGTTATATGTTTATGGATGAATGGGTGAGTGCATGTAAGTTTTTTGTACCAATAGTTGTGTATATTATCAACCCCTGGTGCTTTCCAATTATGAGTACGGTTTATTACTTTAGTTAATGTGTCTACAGTAATGTTTTCAAAAGACATTTGGTTTATATGTGTTGTATCGGGTATTTTGTGTAACCAGTCTGCATCTGCATTGTGTTCTACAGGATTTTGCCATATGTTTCCCCAAAATTGTTCTAAGTGTTCTGGTGAAGGAATTTGTGAAGAATCAGATGTGTTATTTTGTTGACTTTTACCCAAGGTTCTGTAAAATATTTTTTCATTATTGTTAAAAATTGAGTTCTGCTTCTTTCTTTTTGTACAAGCAAGATATCGTTTTAACCGCGTGGATGCTGCGTTCAATTTCTGTTTTATTGTGTCCAAAAATAGTTGAGGCTCTGTATTTGGTTCTTCGTGTTGTGAATGATTTTTATATTTAGTTGTGATTTCTTCTACGGTTCTCATTATTTTTGGGTTTCTATTTCCTGATATGTATTGTGTGAGTCTTCCTATTTCTAATCTGTATTTATCTACTCGGCGTTCAATTCTTATTTGCCAATAGGGCTTTCTAGTAGCTCTATTGGAAATATTTGTATCTATATGGAATCTTGTACCGTTGAATGCAGCCGCTGTGAAAGCTGCCGCGTATATAATTGTGTGCAGTGGTATAAAATCTAAATCATTATTAAGGTGTTTTGGTATTATTGTATTATTAAGGTATTGAACAATCTGAGAAAATTTTCGCGAGGTTTTTTGTTTAGGAATATAGGGCCTTAATTCTGGATCAATTTCACCAAATCGTATTATCGCATTTGCGAATTCAGTTTCAATTGCATTAAAATCAATGTCGTTACTCTGTGTTCGGTTTAAAATAGTTTCACTATCTGTGTTAATATGCATAGACGCTTGTATGCCAGTAGTTTGTAGGTCTGTTTGTGTTAATGTTGAGTCTATTGTATTTTCAAGTTCAATTACTGTAATTAAGGACTGTTGTGAGTTTTCTACTGTAATTGATGTATGTTCTGAAGAAATCCGAGGCGAAGTAGAACTGGGAACAACCCCAGGAACTTTAAGCTCTACCTGCCTTTTTAATTCATGGACTCTGCTAACCCATCTCTTATTATTAAATATCAATCTTCTTTGATCTGCGATTCTTTGTTCCGTGAGATGTGAGAGATGTGGGTGTCTTTGTATAAATAAGTCGTATAATTTTTTCCTGTATGCGGTATTATTTTTCTCTAGATCGGTGACTTCAAAATAGCAGAGGATAATTTCATCGTTAATTTCGTTTGTCCATTTCATTCTGCTACTTTTAGGTTGTGTGTGTGATAAGGCTGTAGGGTTTTTTGAGTTGTGTGTAAGTGATTGTTTGTGTTTTGGGTGGACGTCAGCTTGGATGTGTTCCTTTACTTCGCCCCATATTTCATCAAGAATGTCTTGCGACAGTAATTTTCTTCTTAGGATTGCCCTCCTTTGATCACCTAGGCGCTGTCGTGTTGTTTGCATGTCAGGATATTTAGCGTCAAATTGACAGTGTAGTGATTCTAGGTAATTATTCATTTGTACTGTCTCACACTTTGTGATTATTAGATATGTGTGCCATATAAACCGGTTCATTTCTTCAGTCCATTTCTTTCGCGCACAGTTTGAACGACCAACAGTGGGTGTAGGATTTGTGGCATGTGCCTCCTGCACAACAGCTGTTGAGCTTTTTGATGTAGCTGAATAAGTAGATGAAAGTGATGAGGTACGAGATCGGTATAAACTATGGGTTGAGGATGATGATGGGATGTTAGAGAAAAGTGAACGATCTGAAAGTGTGGTAGATGAGGGTGAGGATGATGGGTCGGCTGTAGTATTTTTGTCGAGGGGAACCCGCCTGTTCAGTCCCCCGTCGCCAACGGTTCGCATACTGTGGCACCCAGCGTCGGCTCCAGATGCGCCCCGGCGACCCCCGGGCAGCGGCCGCAAACTATATCTTTTCAACTTTTCTTCCATAAAGGTTCTCCACTAAGTGGGTTTTGGGATCGTTGGTTAGGTAGGTGCATAATGTAATTGGTCAGATGTTATGACCATTTTGAAAGCCAGTACCCGGTACCCGTAAGCCCCCCCACCACGACAAGGTGATCCCTCGGGGGGGTTATTATTATTATTATTATGTTATATAATATACAAAGATCAATAATGCTTATATTATATACAAGATTATTGATAAATAAATAAATACATTGTATGTATTAAATGTATTGTGTGTATTAAATGTTAATTACCACTTGCTTTAACGGTGAAGGAAAACATCGTGAGGAAACCTGCATACCTTTTTTTTCGCGGGGGAAAACGCTTTATCGCTACCGCTCCATCCTGGGGGGAGGTGGAGTGGTTATGTTGGACTCACCGGTCTTACGACCCAACGATAAGCCGTCCAGTAGAGATGGAAATTTCTGAACGGTCGTTGAGCCGAGTCCCTAACACTATTTACACCCTACACCGTAATACCAACCAAAACTCCGCGGTGGCCTTCTTCAGCGCATTATGGTCGGCCTCGGGTTCTTGAGGCTAAGTCGCCCCAACTTCTACCGGAACCTACCATGCGCAGTGCCGCGTAACGGCTCATCTCTAAAGTGGGGCGGGGTTGTTCAGAAATCCCCGCACACCTACGGACGCCCTTGGCGTCTACAACAGCAATGAGGCTAGCCACCTATGCTGCCGTCCATCTCAGGGTCGCGCGATGTACAAAAGTTTTATAGTACAAATGGCGCTATAACAGCCCCCCGCTGCGCGCCCACGACCCCTGATGGCCTCTTTAGTCGCCTTTTACGACAGGCAGAGGATACCGTGGCCGAATTTTTTAATGCCCCCCAGTCCACAGGACGGAAGACGCTGGTTATTCGTGGCCGCGGCGCCTTCTACGCCTCCTCTGACGGCGAGAAGGATCAGAATGTTCCCGATCCCTCTCGGCGTTCTCCTTCTGCGAGATTACCCTTTCGCAGAAGTGGGCAACCGCACGCCAGGACCTCGGGCTGGTGACCATAGCTGACATTATGGCCGGCAGCGAGAGGTCTCCTCCAACTATTGTCACGAGAGCGCTGCGCTCGTCATCCCAGGCTGGGCACACTTCTAAGGTGTGTTGTGCCGTGTCCTGCAGACAGTTGTCACAATGGTGACACACGGCCGACTGCTCTACGCCGACTATTCGACACAGGTACTCGCCAAAACATCCATGGCCCGTGAGAACCTGTGTCAGTCGGAACGTTGCCGCGCCGTGGCGCCTGTCTAGCCATTGGCCAAAGACATCGCGCACTGCCGCAACGGTCCTCAAACCCGCTGTTGGGTTATCCAGTCTGAGACGCCAGTCCTCCACGGCGGCTCTGCGGAAGAAGCCACGAATGACTTCTATCTCCTTTGGTGCCATCCTTTCTCCGCGCCTGGACGCCGCCTCCCGCCACTGAAACGTAGTGGAGAGAATTTCGAAGGTATGTGAAGTCTACCAACCCGCATTAGGCCAGCGTGGTGGACTAAGGCATAACCCCTCTCATTAGTAGAGGAGGCCCGTGCCCAGCAGTGGGACAATGTTTAATACAGGGCTGGTATTATTATTATTATTAAATAAATACACCCAACATCTTTCTGACCCCACACTAGGACAAACCTGTATCGTGGGTATCTGTATGAGGGACCGTAGGTCCCATAACACCCAGACCCGAAATAAACATCTGTCGTGTCACACACAAATTTGTCTCGGTGCGGGAATTGAACCCTCCCGTTTCACAAGCGGCTACTCGCCCATTGCGCCAAATTTTTTTTTTTTTATATATCTGTATTTCAAAAGTTATTCGCAGTGCTGGTGTTAGCACTACCGGCGCTCTGGGCGAAAGTACTACACGGTCCACTACCACTATCAAAATCATTGCAAAAAAAGTAAAAAGAAATTATGAAATGCAATGCACACTTATGGTCGCGTTCTAATGACGCCACTTAAGCCGGAATTATGGGATTTAATTTTTCAAATGTATAAGTTTTTTCTAGCGATCCAACAAGTTATTTAAATTCACAAGTTGATAATAATAAAATGTACAATTTCCTAGGTGGGTTATTTCGGCAATGTACTGGTATATGTTGTATATAATAATAAAATAGACACATAAGACGTAGGTATTTATATTTAACAGAAGTGACAAAGCCAAAATCTACTACACTCCAATACCAGAAAACACGGACACCAAACGAGTGCTGCTAACATGAACAAGAATATTTGGAACATTTGCTTACTGAATTTGACAAAATATAAAAAATGTGGATAGATCCATGGACACACATTGTATATTATAAAGCAAGGTCTACGGATCAACGTCATTCTGTATACTTCTTTGGCCTTAAAATCTGGTAATTTGCTTCTGATACGTTTCAACGAAATCACCTTCTTAAATCCCTTGGGTATACTAGATGAAATATCTTTAAAATCTTTAAACCATTTCACGAATCGCGATTTTAGACAGCTTTTACATTTTTCGTTAATACTTTTTCTTTTATTAACTAGATGTGTACTACTGTATATATTATTAAAAGGGATTTCTTCTTGGTTTGTTTTGATGTCACGATTTCTGGTACAAGTCTTCTCACGTTTGACTAATGATTTTAATACTGCCGATATCAGTTTACGATAGTTATTATTATATTGGACACATTGCATCATCACGGAAG
Source organism: Laothoe populi (assembly GCA_905220505.1). NCBI lineage: Eukaryota > Metazoa > Arthropoda > Insecta > Lepidoptera > Sphingidae > Laothoe > Laothoe populi. The sequence continues at coordinate 23,729,212 of HG992146.1, forward strand.
GGCTCAATAAGCGGTCTTGTTTGTTATTAATTTTCTTTTTACATGTACCAGAATTATTTTCATGATGTTTAGAACATTTAAACATTTTCACATTATTATAGTTTAAAATTTTTAAACATTTTCCATCCTTCTTAACTTCATAATTAATTCTTTCGGGAGATACTAAAATAAGTTTATTAGGTTTATCAGAGGCTCTGTTACAGGGACAACTTTTTATTGTCCTAGGAGTTTTTGGAAACGTGGAGTAAGTATAGTCAGAATATTGAACCTGATTGGTATCACCAATATTTCTTTCAATCAGTTGTTTCGCATTGCTTTGTGATGGTTTATTTGTTGATATATCTGCAGACATTTTGTTTAAAATATGCCGACTGGAAGTTGTCCTGTTTTTAAATAATCGTATTCTGCATCCGTTTTGCTTATGATTGAAATCGTCTATTTGTGTCTTTGCATTCCGACTTCGCGCACAGGGCTTTTTAATTGTTACACCATTTTTAACATCAGTCAGATTACCGTCAACATTAGGTACTTTTATACAAATACCATTATTCCATTGTTCAACTTTAGTGCGTTTTAGTAATGTATCAGATGTAGATTGAATATTACTAGTTTTCTCTTTTTCGTGTACAGGATCATCACTGTCTTTGATATTTATATCCATACGTTTTGATCTTTTTCTCTTATATTTACGGTATTCACAACTGCATCTTGTAAGGCGCTCTGATAATATTTTTAGTTTTTTACATTGACATAACTTTGGTTTGAGAGAATCTGTTTTCTCTTTATTACTTTTCTCGCTCCTTTTATAATCATGTGGGAATTGTATTACTTTAAATTGACCACAATTTGATGCAGGTGTAGGTGTGTAGTGTCTGGAATGCTTGTATGTAGAAATCTTATGTCTTTTTATATCTTGGGTAGGACGTGCATAGTTATTTTTGGTTAAACAAAAATTTACATCATAATCGTTTGTCGTGGCAATATTATTCTTTTTTGTTATATATTTGAGAACAGGTTTACCATCATGATTTTCATTACACTTCATTTGACTTGGATGAAGAGAATCGAGATGAAGTTTAATTTTTTTCCAAAATGTAAATTTTTTGCCGGTTATACAGAAATTCTTTGAGAAAAATGCCGTATGTAGTTCATTACTTTCACCTAAAAATGTATTCAAGCCTAATTGATATTTTAGTCGGGAGCGTCGTTTTAGAGAGGTTGAATTTTCTGCACTGTATTTGTTTTCTTTGTTGTAGAATTTATTAATCTCCAGTTTTTTTTTCTTTAACTGTATGTTATCAGTTTTACGGTGTAAAGAATGATATTGGTTACTACATGACTTTGAATATTTAATTAATTCTGTACTTTTAGACGAAGAAGTACTTGGTACGCATTTTAAAATAGATGTTTTTTTCGGTTTATCCTTTGACGATTGTCTAATAATATTTGTAAATGTGGTATCACCAACCATATGTGAGTTTTTTGTTGATAAAAAACTATAATCTTGCTTTTTAAATATATTTTTTTGACTTAAATTACAATCGCTGGCCGTATTCCTTCTGCTCAATTCTTTCTTAGAGGTAGGATTATAAGTTTGGAATGAAAATGTTACTTTAATTTTCGGTTGGTATTTATGTTTTTTAGAATAAATGTTTGATTTTATGGTTACATTTTTCGGGTCTTCATCTTCTATACGCTGTGTTAACCTGTAACACACTTTTTTCAAATCTTTAAGTTTTCGAGGTTGGGATTTTACTTCATTGTTTTTCTTGATATATAAAATACTTGAAGATTTTGTAGTCATACAGGGGTAATTCTCGTTTCTTCTTATTAACAAATTATTCTTATTTTGGCCCAAGGAAAAACCTTTTTGTTCTTTCGGCATCACGGCGTTTTATTGACTAACAAAGAAATTTCTTGGAATAGTTTACATTGAATTTTCTACTTGTAGATTAGTGTCATATAATTAATTTTGTATTTATTGTAGATTGTTTCATAATCTAGGTCCTTATAAAATATCTGAAACAAATATCACCTATCATCAAAAGCTACAACAAAAAAAAGTTTTGTTAATTTCTTTTTTACACTAGTTACTGTTTTCTAACTAGTTACTATTATATGTAACATAGTCATATGTCACAAGTAGCAATTATACCGTAAAATATCCAAATAAAACTTGACTATAAAAGTAACCTTGGTTGCTTAACTATATGTCTTGTTGGGTCTGGACTCTGGGTGTTATAGGACTGTACTCGAAGGGAGTAAATAGGTTTTTGAAGGGTCGCCAACGCACATGTGATGCTCCTGGTGTTGTAAGTGTCCATAGGCTACGATAACCGCTTACCATCAGGCGGGCCGTAAGCTTGTTTGCCATCAACGTAGTATAAAAAATATAAAAAAACACCCTCGAAGTTCTTGATACTCTCGATACAGGTTTAACCTAGTGTGGGGTCAGGACTCTGTGTGTGACTGTTAGGTTAATTTATTTTTATTTTATTAACTCAATTTCGGAACAAATTTACGCAGATGATAATATACATTTTTCTTAGCAAGAAATTAAACTCAAAATTCTAGTTCTCAATTGGGTACGTGAGTCCAATCTTAGTGGTGCATCCTTTATCACAGAAACACATGTAACATACCAAGAACGAAGTATGTGAAAAACCACATAGCTTTAAAACAGGAACATACAAAAGTAAATTAGTAAAACGCAGTTTCCTATTTACTTAGCTATTGACATAATATGACAGAATGTAATCAAGTTCTTATACTATTTGCAATGCAGAGACAATTTTATCCAAAGAGTATTTTAGTATTAGCTATGATTGTAAGTGTTGCTTGTTTGGTCTGATGTGGGAGTATTTCTACGGCATAAAAGAACTGTCTTGAGCAGAGTGATACCGCAGCCTCATATAAAATAAACGAAGTAAATCTATTCTGATCCTTTAGTACGGTCACTGGGATTACTAATGGCACAACATCTCCTAAACGTCTTTAAGTTACAGTATATTGGAGAATTTGCAATCTAAAAAACCATATAATAGCCTAATACAATTTCTCGAGGCACAATGTCAAAAAATATTTTCTTATAGGTACCGCCATCACCACCACCATTTAAAAGTAAGAAGGACCTGTCCTTCATAGTATAGGCGTTTTGATTTAATTATAAGATTATTGTTATATAGTAGTGATTCCATTTCAATGATTTCTTGCGCATTGCAGAATAATGAAGGATCTAGTAAAACGGGCTTCAAAGTAACGTAAGGAAGAAAAGGCGAAATTAACTTTTAGAGCTGGGGCAACCAAACAGTTATCTTAAGGTATAATATTGGGAAAAGTACATTTCATATTATTTAGTTGATATCCGTAGTCACTTTATATGCGTAAAATTTAAATCAGTATTCTTCCTATTAACTAGGTTTTACTGATAATTAATAGAAAATTATCCACAATATTATATCATAAACATAAAAATCAATTGCTGTTCGTTTCGTCTCGCTAAAACTCGAGAATGGCTGGACCGATTTGGCTGATTTTGATCTTTACCCGACCCGGACCCGGTAGATGGCGCTGCTGTTGGTATCACACCAAATTTAATTTGCTGGGATTTGTAGGAAAAATGCCAAAGATTGTGATCTTCAAAATATCATATTATTCTGACGCTGCTTTTCCGAGCAGGACGACGTCTGCCGGGCCCGCTAGTCTATACTTATAATAAATCTGTAGAGAGGTCAATTCTGTACATGAAATATATTTCCAAAATCTACTATCAGCTAACTATCAGCGGGTGATTAGTGATCGATACTGACGCCAAAAATGCAATCAGTAAAATTTTTGTCTGTCTGTCTGTCTGTCTGTCTGTATGTTCGTTATAGAAACAAAAACTACTCGACGGATTTCAACAAAACTTGGTACAATTGTTCTTCATACTCCTGGGCAGGTTATAGTATACTTTTCATCACGCTACGATCAATAGTGTAATATTCCTCGTTGGGTAGCAAACAGGGAACTTAGGGATAAGAATGGAAACAACTTCGACCGTTACAAACCACGTTTAATACCGAACTGAGGTGACAGCTATGTATTTCATAGTTACCCCCACTTGACATATACTACACCCCAACACTTATTCTAAGACATACACTACCTAAGTTACAACATATATAATTCCTTATATATAAATTACAAACAATTTTTAAGTTTATTACTCATTTAATATAGAACCGGATTGCCGTAACGCTCGATAGGTTTAGGGTTTCTTCGGTGCCTGTTTTGCGACACCGATGGCGAGGGAAGAATGTCTTCTACGATGGCTGAGTCATTCGTAGTGGGATACGCCAACAGAGACGTTGACTGTTTAGACCTAACCTGATCAATGTGCCTTTTCATCTTTATAGGTAGATCGCTTTCTTTATCTACTAAAACGGTTCGAGTTCCAATCGTTGTGTTTATTCTACCTTTCACCCATTTTCCCCCAGCACTAAAATCGCGCGTCCATACCGAGTCCCCTTCGTTAAAAGTACGTAGCCTACCCCCTGCATATTTGACCTGTTTATCTTGCGCTAGCTCAACTTTTCGAGGAAGATCCCGGCCGGTACGTAAAAGATCTAACCTCGATTTTAAATTCCGTTTCAATAGCATCATTGCCGGGGTCTCCCCAGTGGTACTATGTACTGTGTTTCTATATGCCATTAAATATGTTTGTAAGGCTATATTAATATTAACTTTATCTCTTATCGCTTTTTTAAGGGCTCGTTTGCACAGTTTAACTGCTCCCTCCGCAGCACCATTCGATGCTGGGTGATATGCAGCCGTGAACGTGTGTGCTATGCCATTATTTTTCATAAACTCCGATATACGAGAACTTGTAAATGGAGGGCCATTATCAGACACTATTTCTTGTGGTAAGCCAAATCTAGCAAATGTTTCTCTTAATACAGATATCACGGACTCTGCCGAAGTATCCGTCATCTGAAAGGCCTCGATCCATTTTGTAGTAGCATCTATCATAACAAAAAATCGTTTACCATGAAACGGTCCCAAGAAATCCACATGTAGCCTGTTCCAGGGTTCGACTGGGTACCGCCAAGGCTGCGGTGGTGCGCGAGGCGGTGCCGACGCTTCACTCGTACACGCATAACACTCCTTACAAATATTTTCAATATCTGCGTCAATCCCAGGCCACCATACATAGCCCCGCGCTCTTGACTTCATCTTCACTATGCCCATGTGCCCTGTATGCAGCTCCTGTAAAATTTTTTCACGGAGTGTTTGTGGTATTACTGTTCTATATCCCCACATAATAACACCCGAATCTAAGTACAATTCATCTTTCCTCGTATAAAATGGTTTCATATTACTTTCCTGACAATGAGAGGGCCACCCAGATTGTGAATATAATACTACTTTCCGTAATAATTCATCTTTTGTTAACTCTTCTTTTAGCGCATTATGAGTTATAGGTAAAAAGTCTTGCATAAAATTTAAATATGTAACCTCCTTTTCTTCTCTGGATTGTTCCGTACTAGGTAGACGTGACAACGCGTCCGCCCCGTTCTTAGACGTAGTAACATACTCGATATCGTATTGATAACCACCTAGAATAACCGCCCATCTTTGTAATCGCGATGCTGCCATTGTTGGTATGCCCCTCTTTGGACCAAAAATTGTAACTAATGGCTTATGATCTGTTCGAAGTAAAAATTTGCGTCCAAATAGGTATTGATGAAATTTCTTCACTCCATAAATGATACTAAGAGCTTCTTTATCTATCTGCGAGTAGGCCCGCTCTGAGGAATTAAGAACTCTCGAGGCATATCCGATGGGACGTTCCCGGCCGTCTGGCATTACGTGTGAAATGACCGCCCCGATACCCACGCTGCTGGCGTCTGTTGTCAAAATAAGTGGTAACTCGGGATCGTAATGCGCCAATACCTCACTTGACATTAACTTGTTTTTTATTAATATAAAAGCACTATCGCATTCTGATGACCATAAAAACTTAGCTCCTTTTTTCAACAGCGCATACAAGTGACAAAATAGTACTTATATTTTTAATAAATTTACCATAATACATTACCATTCCGACGAATGCTCTTACTTCCGTTACCGTGGTGGGTAACGGTACTTGACGTATAGCCTCTACTCTCTCTCTATTAGTATGTATGCCTTCTTTATCAATTACATAACCCAGATATGTTACAGAGTCAGCGAAAAATGTACACTTTTCCCTTTTAACTTTTAACCCGAATTTATTCAAACGGCTTAAGACCTTATGTAATGTCTCTAAATGTTTGTTGTCGTCAATCCCCGTTAAAATTACGTCATCTAAGAAAACTCCTACTTGAGGTAAATCTGCGAACATCTGCTCTAACTTACGTTGGAAAATACTTGGGCTTGACGATAACCCATAAATCAGTCTATTATACTGGAATAGACCTCTATGTGTATTTATAACCGTATATTTCTTAGAAGCTTCGCTTAAAGGAAATTGCGCATACGCCTGTGATAGGTCAATTTTTGTAAATTTAACCCCGCCCTTCAACTTGACTAATAAATCCTCTACTCTGGGTAATGGAAAACGATCTACCTCTAGGCACTTATTGAGAGTTAATTTATAGTCACCACAAATCCGAATGGTTCCATCAGTTTTCACCACGGGAACAATTGGCGTAGCCAAATCCGACGAGTCAACTGGCGTTATAACGCCGTCCGCGATCAGCTGATCCAGTGTGCGGTCCACGGGTCCCCGCAACGAATACGCGAGAGGCCGTGCTCGCATAAATATCGGTCTGGACTCCGCGCGAACATGCAGACTTACTTCGCCACCGGTGTATCGCCCCAGCCCGTCCGAAAACACATCACCATATCTAGAAATCACATCCGTTAAATTAAACGACAAATTACTTCCATTCAAAAAATTTACCTCTTTTAATTGAAATCCCAACTGATTAAGCCAATGCCGGCCCAACAACGGTTTCCGACCTTTATTTATTACATATAGTTCTAATTTCATAGTTCGTAATTTATATTTTACCATCGGATATATTTTCCCAACTGGCATGATCCGTTCCCCCGTATAGTACGACATAACAATGTTACTTTCTATTAAATTTAAATGTGCTAAATACCTAATATAATATTCGTAACTAACACATGAAATGGCACTACCTGTATCAATCTCCATATCGAGATATCTATTCTCAATAAACACAGATAACGTGTACGGTTTGCAGTCCGTCGAACTACTCACATTATACATATTATAGTTTACCTGCTCATTGTTATTGTTATCTAATCCATCATCCATATATTCTTGTACACAATTATTATAAATCGGTAGTTCCGAAGAATTACTTAGGCTAGGGCACGTTCTCTTTAGATGTCCGGATTTATAGCACACTTTACAAACATAATTACGAAATTTACATTTCGATGACATATGCTGTCCGCCACAAACATTACATTGCATTGCATCCGATCTGAATTTGCTATGACTGTGTGCCTCTGACTGAGCCATTACGCCGCCCGCGCCACTGCGGCCTACTACCGTCGCGTTTCTCGTCGGCGCCGCCTGCAGCTGTCTCGCTCCGCGCACACCCGGCCTATGGTTAGCACCTTGTCGTTCTCCGCGTGACGTCATGCCTCGATGCGCTCGCTCCGTCGACACTGCGTAACACTGTGTATGCTCCGTGTACGACACTGGGTTTCGTGATTCACTACTACCGTCGACTAAAGCCGCGTTCTTTTCCGCCGCTTCTATAGCGATTGCCAATTTAAATGCTTTTTCAAAGGTTAGGTTTTCCTCCGTAAATAGGCGTTGTCGCACTATTTCACTGCGGAGACCACATACCAACTGGTCTCTCAAACTTTCTTCTAACCATGTTCCGAACTCGCACCCTTTTGACAACTTTTTGAGTTCTGTAACGTAGTCAGCGACCGTTTCTTCTTGTCTTTGTTTGCGTTGCCTGTAAACATATCTCTCTGCCAAAATACTCGGTTTCGGTTGTAGGTGACTGTTCATAATGCAAACTAGGTCTTTGAATGATTTGGTTGCTGGTCTGTCCGGTGTACATAATGTAACCAGTAATTCGTAGCTAGCTCCTCCCATAACGGTAATTAATGTAGCTACCTTATGTGTTTCTGCGACTCCGTTTACAATAAAATATTGCTCCAGTCGCTCGACGTACAACTCCCACTTATCCGCGTTCATATCGAACGGCTCAAGTTTGCCCACCGGTGACATTTTATTTAAAATTCTTCCACACACGTAGCTTCAAAACTCGTCGCCAATGTAATATTCCTCGTTGGGTAGCAAACAGGGAACTTAGGGATAAGAATGGAAACAACTTCGACCGTTACAAACCACGTTTAATACCGAACTGAGGTGACAGCTATGTATTTCATAGTTACCCCCACTTGACATATACTACAAATAGGAGCAGAGCAGTGAAGGGAAATGTTGGGAAAACAGGAGAACTTACTCCATTTTTTAAGCTTCCTTCGCGTGTGCAGCCTTAATAGTTAAAGCTACACAGAAATCATGTATGACGGAAATGTTCTCCTTAAAATTATATCAAAAAAAATCCACGACAGCAAATGTCTATATTTTATTGTTGACTCACAATAACACGTGTAACTCCCGATAGCTTAGCAGTTCGGAGATTTCTGATTATATTTGTCTACTCTTACGTTTATAACACTCTCAATCATCCCTAATTAATAAATGTTAACATTATTACCTATTTAATTTAATAAAAAAAGAATTATAGAAATAGGTACAGAAACATCAGGCTATTTTAATTGCAAGAAAAAATAACTCCTTGGATTGTATACTTCTGCTCCCGAAAATAACCTCCACGCGGGTGGAGCCGCGAGCAACAGCTAGTTTTAAATAAAACAATATGATTCATCGTCAAACTTTAATTTAAAACAAAATAATACAGCACTGTTGTCCAGTTATTATTAGATGTCGTCTCAATGTCCTCTCGCAGAAACAATCTTGCTGGAGGAGTGTTCGAGTCATATTCCGTATCGTTTCTAGAACATTCGGTGATATCGCCGGGTGTGGGGACGAATCTATGCGCCATCATACGGGCCTTAGTGTAACCAAGACTATAGAAGATCTTATCCAACACTCCTGTCGCCCTGAATATGAAGAACAGGATCACAATTGCCAACCCAGACATGAGACAGTCGCAAGTGCCACCCCTATTGACCGGACACGGCCCACCTCCTCCACACATGAAACACTTGAGTCTTGCAGTCAGGAGGAACACCACGCATATCGGTATTAGGGATATCATCTGCAGTATGAATGATATGAAATTGTACATAGTCTGCAGCACCATTCTGATGACGTTCTCGATCATGAGTATGACGGTCATGAAGACCCGGACCAGCATTTGTATGCCACATATTGCTGTTTGTAAGAGCGCGTGTACCGTTCGACACATCTTTCAATAGGGACCTGAAATATATTTTCAAATAAGAGCAGTATACTGATGCTTTTATTGATGAATGAATGTATTACAGTGAGCTTGCTGAGGGTTAAATCGTATATGGAAACGTCACAGTTTTGCTCCCGATAGGTAGTATGCACGCAAACATCAAAATCTAATATGGTGAATTTTAGAAATAAAACTTTCAAGCTATGAAGCTATGATGCTGATGAAGACTAGTTATGCACGGTTTCGCTTGAGTAAAATTCTATTTCTCACTAATCACTAGCTTACATCACAATAAAACAGCCTACAACACTTAACCCTAGAACTACAAACGCGTTTTTTTTTTACCTGTAAACTATAAGCCGGGGCTACATTACTCATAAAATCGTTCTGAAAGCAGTAATCTGAATATAAAGTACTTAATTTTTTTTATGCCAAAAAGTATGGTGAAGAGCAAATCCAATTTTATCAAGGTTTAGTTGGTGAAAAATCGATTTGAATTCAGCCGACATGTCACTCACTTAGAAACCTAGTTTAAAGTTTACCTGGGGTAGATATCTACCACGGTTTGTAGTTATAGAAGAATAATGTGACTTCCTAATGGTGTATGAATTTTCACAACTGGATCAGTAGTTTAAGAAGTTATCCCCACTTACACAGTCGCGCAACTTACTAACGTTACCTCTTTATAATATTAATTTATATTATCTTACCAGATTTGGTCACTATTTTGTATACATTCAAGAAAGTCCAATGAATCGTCTCATTTATCTAATTAAATAAAAATCATTTCGAAATAAAACTGAAAAATATAATAAAAATCCCAACTATAAAACGAATGTGTCAAAAACAGAATGCAAAGTCAAATCGAATATCGTTTTCTGTTGTGTCATAGTATGAAACTCAGAGTATTATAAACTTCTTGACAAAGTTTTAGATGACATTTACATGAACACGTCAAGAAACATACTGCAAGATTTCAGTAGTATTATAATGCTCTTTGCTGCAAGATAAAGTTACATATCTGTAAAACTGTTTTTTTCGCATATAACATTACTATATCGACTGACAAAAAACTTCCATAAAATTCAAATAAAAGTAATATTACGCCCCGTGATCCTGAAATTTGTAAAGCTTTCAAATTGTCGGCACTAAAAAATTAAAATAAACCGGTATAAAAACCGTAACATTAGCTTTAGTTCAATGTATAATATTCGCGTAAACGCCAGAAACCATTACTTCCACATAACATAGGTAAAACATTTATCTTTTGTCCCAACTCATGCCTGCATATTTCCATTTTTTCCTATTCAATAATTTATAAAAAGTACACCGACTTCAATAAAAAACAAATTATGCGTCACTATAAAATTTGAGGGTTGCCCTTGATTTTTCTGAGATCCCATCATCAGGTCCTGACTTGGTGCCCATGGGACCTCCTGGGAAGTATACCCAATTTCAACGGTAGGCAGCGGCTTTGCTGTGCCCTGGTATTGCAGAAGTCTATGGGCGGCGGTGACTACTTACCATCAGGTGGCCCGCCTGCTCGTCTGCCTATCGAGGCACTAAAAAAAAACCCTTTTAAACAAAAAAAGAATTCCTCGAATCGGTCCAGGCGTCTTCGACTAATCGGGTAACATACATGCAGCAAAAGGATTCCGACGAATTGTTAACCTCCTTTTTTTGAAGTCGGTTATAAACAATAACAGAAAAGCAACAACAGGAAATACTAAGAACATAAAATAACAATGGTCATAAGGATATTGGAATGAAACACTGATTTTACAGTTAATAAACTTTATTAATCAAATTAACATAATTAGAATGCCGAAACACGAAAATTTAATAAATAAACTTGTTATACAAAATATTTGGTGCAGTTAGATATAACGCCATCTTTCTCGCTCTAGGTGCATATGTGTATTGAGGGAGCGAGACAGGTATGTATTTAAAGTTTGTAGGCTTGTCGCATCATGAGGTCGAAGTAGCAATCGTTATCGATGGACACACTTATTCCACTGTAATAGTTCATGAATTCTTCGAGGGTTACCTGTTGCAAATAGATTAAATATTAGTAAGTATTTAATCACTCGTGTCTATAGAAATATTTTAAAAAAGTAGGGAGTAAAATACAAGCCAAAGTCATTTTTATTTCCATAACATTAAAGTTAAAAACAGCATGTAAGAATGGCGAAACTGGCCAGTATTTGATCGCACCGCCGCACTGCCGGCAAGCTTATGAGTAATGACTGGTTAAGGGCCTGTAATGTACCTTCCAACCACCTACTAGCCCATGGCGTAGTGTGAAGAAGCAGGCCAGCATGATAGTGTTGAGTAGCGGGGGATAGATTGTCTCTCGCTACTCGATACTCTAATTGTATGGCACTGCGCTTACCATCAGGTGCAGTGTGGTCACTTTGCCGTGCCAGGATTAAAAAAACTATAGTAAGGTTAAGGTCATTCTTCAATTCAATACTCTCATACGGTAGCAAACTATCTACCGTATTTGGTAAATCGACCTTGAAACTGCGTACAGTATATAAAAAATAGTTTCTGCATATAACAAAAACTCTTTATATCGAAAACCACAAAATAATCGTTATAAAGGGTACAATGTACTTTAAGATATACGTATGTAAGTCGATGACTTACCTTGCCATCTATGGAGCCTTCAGACTCGAAGTTTGCCAGGAACTTGTTCAATATGACTTCGGCTGACTCTTCACCGCTTATGTATCTAGACAAAGGACACTCTATTAAGGTCAATAAAATTTTATTCATCCCTATTGGTAATTGGTGATTTTTCATAAATAAGGTTTATTTTAAAAGTGTCCCTTTTGTATTGCAGAAGTGTTTTAATAAAAAAAACATTCTAAGGGCCCTCATGCATTATTACACCTAGGCAGTCTTAAGTTCGAGTTAATTCTGAGATGCAATCATCAGATCCTGACTTGGTGCCAATGGGACCACCTGGGAAGTATACCCTTTTAAACAAAAAATAGAATTTCTCGAATCGGTCCAGGCGTCTTCGAGTAATCGGGGAACATACATAAAAAAAAAGATTCCGACGAATTGTTAAACTGCTTCTTTTTTTGAAGTCGGTTAATAAATGGTATAAAGGACATACCTCGGATGTGCTGTGACGGAGTACACTCCGCGTATGTCGTCGATGGTGATGACGCCGTCCCCGGTCTTATCCAACTTCTTGAACGCTTGCTCGACTATGTTACGTCGAGACTCCGACATTGGAGGCTAGAAGGAATAAATACTGCATTGATCGGTGTGGTTCGTACGGTAGTGTGAAAGGGTCGAATTTTTTTTTATTTATTAAGGAAACTAACAGCTGTCTTAACAATATATAAAGTACAGTTCATTTTTAACAATACACAAGCCATTTATAGGTTTACCTAGATTAACATATATGTCGGAGAATAATGAATACGGAGACTGAATTGACCTTACAAATAATTTAATCTTTTGTAAATCTGTTGTGGGTACCGTCAGTTGTTTTACTATTTTGAAGGTAGTTTCGAGTTGTTTATTAAATGATCTCACTCGTAGTGGGGCACAACGAAAATCACAATATAAAAGAGTGCCTCGGCATTTGGCGAAGCATTCAGGAATAATTATTAGACGAGTCAATATCTCGAATGGTTTAGTAATTTAGAGGTCGTAATGCCCAAGTGCTGTTTAACTGATCGTTGCCTACAATTAAAGTAATGTAATTGTAAACCATGGTTTTTCTTGCCAGTTCTTTTTGCCATGGATTATTGTATTCCGAACTGGCAGTAGCTTATTAAACTATAAAGTGATTAACGTGTGTTATTTCTACTGAACTATCGTACGAAGTGAATCCTGATTATCTGTAGAGCAAAGAGGGATGAATAACCCTCATAGTCATGACCTATGATGACGTCATGACCTCAGCCATCTGACACAACACATAGTCTCTCGGACATCAGAAGTGGGATCGAACTGGACATCCACTATCGTAGATCAGGTGATGTGATACTTACAGTTTCATTTTATAATATTTCTGTTTCGAGAGTTTGGAAAACATTAGTAATTAGTTTATGCGCTTTGTTGGGTTGTGCAAAAAGTTATAAATCATTGAAATTCTATCATCCGAAATAAAATTGTGATCGTAATATTCTACCGCTTTATAAGTGGTAAAAAGTGCTCGGCGGTACTGTAAATTTGCTAGTCTACAGTACATTTGAAGATTGCGAATTTTGGGAATCATTTGGATTGTGCTATGTTTGTAAATTATAGCAAGTCCCTTATGTTGGTAAATAAATTTTGAATTATTTTATGTTCCAAACGAAATTGTTTAAACGATAGGTATGAAGTGTCGATGTTTACTGTGTTAATGATTTTGGTGTTCAAATTCCATATGCTGTGGATGGTTTCCTGTGGCGCTGTGGAGTTGTTGAGGCGGTTCTCTGGCAGCGCAAGTAGTGCTACAGCGTGTTGTTTGCGTGCCTACCTACATATGTGATCCTACCCGTGGATTTATTTGAAATTTGGTGAGTCGCTCTCAGTTTTTAAATGTACAGAACGATTTTTAATTTTGATCGTTCTCCTAAAATAAACTATTAATTTAGTTGGAAATATGAGGATGTGTTTCCTACCTCATTGATTTTTTGTTTTTGTATTTAAAACTGATGGTAATGAACGACTATTAAGTTTGATCTTTCTGCTAATCTAAACAGTTAAATGCAAAATAGTGTTGTTTGTTTCCAACTTAATTGATTATTTCTTTATGTAAATTTGTACTGTTACAACCGATGGAAAATTCATCGAGATTTTGCTTAACTGCTAATGACGCAGTGATATTATATTTGGACGTCCACGGTCCTCGGTGGCGTAGTTGTAATTCTGTAGGCTGTACGACTGCCGTGCGGGGTCTCGGGTTCGATCCCCGGGTCTAGTAAAGAGATATTGGGTTTATCCGCCGTGAGCCTGGAATTATGCCCGGTATGGTGATAGGCTCACCCCTATCACACATGGGGTGATAATAGCTGCGCGAATTATGTGTACTAGTTACACCTCTGCCTACACCTTCGGGAATTACACTGGGAGTGTGTATGTATGTGAAGATACATAACAGTTGACGCGTGTGATGTTTGATGATTTAATGAACCTTGAATTTGATGTGGTTCAATTCCATCATGTGTGTGGGTTGAAAAAAAAAAAACATTTACTCTTTAACTGGTGTTAAAAAAAAACAATAATATGTTTTAACGTGTTATGAAAAAACTGCATTGAATGAATAATTCAGTAATTTAATAGTTACTGCAATATTGTTTTACGGGTCTAGTTTTTATTAAAGTTTCAGAATTAATAGTTGATAATCAAGTTAGTCAAGTATAACCATTTATTTTTTGTAACATTGACATTCAATAAAAAAAAGGACGTACACGTATCATGCTTGTGTTTCCCGCTAAAGAGCGGAATTTTATATTGGTATTGGTGGTAACTGTTAGTTCTGGTTTTAATTCGTTCTGCCCGGTAATACATTATTTTTATATTAATAGTTACGCTAAACTGTGCAATTAGTTGAGGTGAAAATAATATGATTTGGTTTGATTCTTAGTGATCGTGGTGAGTTAATTATCCATAATTAAATTCATTATCTTCTGGTAGTGATATTAAAGAAAGTTTTACATCCAAGTTTTGTGGAAAACTTGAACATGACATAGTTACTTAAAGCATTGATACCCAAAGTGGTCTATATCGACACCCTGGGGCCGATGACTACTAAGGGGTCAAAGTGAGCGAAAAAAATTGAAATAGGGATCTATGGGGTGTAAACGGGGTCCACAAATTTGAAGCCAAATATTGAATATTTATTATAAAAGCCCCAGCTTCACCACTCCCACTAGATGCGTTTATTTTTACTTATTGCTTTTATGTAATACATATTGGTACTTTATTAATTTTGATATATTTAATTTCGGTTTCTTCTACATCTCACTACAGTTAGACATCAGTCAAG
Source organism: Laothoe populi (assembly GCA_905220505.1). Classification (NCBI taxonomy): domain Eukaryota; kingdom Metazoa; phylum Arthropoda; class Insecta; order Lepidoptera; family Sphingidae; genus Laothoe; species Laothoe populi. Next base: position 23,744,656 of record HG992146.1, read on the forward strand.
TGTTTAACACTTAGTTTTCTGGTTGTTAAATTTTATGGTGATTTAACCGAGACTATGTTTTGTTTAACCTCTATTTACGCTATGATATTATAAAGCGCGAAATATTATTGCAGAGATCCAGTGTTACCGCGACTGTGATACAGTTTAAAAATTCCTCGAGTTCTCAATATAATTAATGTTATTTTGCCACTTTTCTTTGTTAATTATCGTTTGCTTTAACGGTGAAGGAAAACACCGTCAGGAAACCTGCATACCTGAGAATTCTCAAAAGGAATTTCGAAGGTCTGTGAAGTCTACCAACCCGCAATAGGCCGGCGTGGTGAACTAAGGCCTAACCCCTCTCATTGGTAGAGGAGGCCCGTGCCCAGCGGTGGGACAATGTTTAATACAGGGCTAGTATTATTATATTTTGCAACTACCCTTAGTCGATATCCAAAATGTTGTAGCCCTCTGTGAATGACATTGCGCTTGTTAATACTGGTGTGTGTCCCTAGGACATACACCAAAAATTACTTGTATTAAATAGCTACCGATTAGATTGAGTTTCATTTAACTCCGACCTATCGGTGTACAGCGTTTGTTACACCTAAGGGTTTGTACGAGTATGCCGCAATTTCATTCGGGCTTATAAGTATTCAATGTCGGGTTTTCGAGTGAACGTTCATGTAGAGCGTTTCACGAGTGTCCTTAAATCGATAATTAACTGCGATGGACTAGCGATCACAGATCGTGGTAGGACTCTATGAGAGAGGTCCACCTAGCAATGCTTAAAATAACAAAAGCTACGTCTCTGAAACTTTTGATCGGAAAAATTCCAAGACCATTGTCGTTGATGTGTAGAGATTTAGCGACTGATGTACACACACAGAAAATTCGCGAGCGGTTGTCGGTAAATTATAGGGTCAGGAGTGACCGAGTGAAACATATTTCTCCTGTGAACTATCTAGCGCTAGATAGAATCGATCTTGAAAAACAATCTTAAGTTCATTGGTTCATTCAAGTAATTTTTTTTTTTATTGTTTTATTATTGTGATGTGTGTACAATTAATGAACTAAATTTCGGTTTCTTAATAATTAGTGACTACAATGTTAGTAGAAGTTCAAATTTATTGAAGCTTATTAAGTATTACTGATTTTTTTTATCAGTAATATGGGTTTTTTCTATGCTAATTGGACACTGACATTTGCGTCTACTTATCATTCATTGGTCGGATCGGCCGAACGGGTGAACAGTTTTACTGTGTGTGCCGTTTCTCTTTTCAGGTACCTCACACATGGACGTGTGAGCACCTTTCTTTATGTTTTGCTCAAAACTCACACTATACATACACACAAACACACATAACCAAACATGAAAAAAAAAAAAAATGAAAAAAAAAAAATGAAAAAAAAAAATATGAAAAAAAAAATGTATGAAAAAAAAATATATGAAAAGATGCTTTTGACGTGTGGAGCCGTTCAAAAGCCAAAAAAAAAATATGAAAAAAAAATGTAGAAAAAAAAAAAATATGAAAAGATGCTCTTGGCGTGTGGAGCCGTTCAAGAGCCAAATGAAAAAAAAATTGTGACTGTTATCACGTGGAGTGAACAGTCCTTATATTTCAACAAATTATACTGTAGTCACGTGGAGTGAACAGTCCATATATTATTAAAAAAAAAAAATGCTGTAGTCACGTGGAGTGAACAGTACTGCATATATTTTAATACACATATTTGACCTGTAGTCACGTGGAGTGAACAGTCCATTTATTAAAAAAAAAAAAAAAATGCTGTAGTCACGTGGAGTGAACAGTGTCTTACGCTATATTCCACAATTAATTATGGCACTCTAATTGAGTATAGTTTTCTATATTTTTACCCGCGTATTTTATTTGGCCTATACTCGCGTGTAGTGAGCAGTGTCTTTTACCACAACATTTCATCTGCCAGCCTTGTCGTAAGGAGTGAGCATTTAAATATCTATCTGTGGTCACGTAGAGTGAGCAGATTAATAAAAAAAAAAATATTCTTTCTAATAATTATGCTTAGGTACTGTGGAAGTACCCAGGCTTAACATTAACAATCTGTTTGAGTATCTGTTTCAGAAAAGGCTGACTAACCAAGCGATGCAGGGCACGCATCGCAATTCAGAATGGCCGTGTCGCCATAGCACCTTCTTTACACACTTTATTTACAAGATTTAAGTCTATCAATTATTTTAAAAGAAAAAAAAAATGTTTTGCTATTGTAAATTAATCCTACATTTTAACACACTACCTTAATGAATATGCTGTTGTCACACAGTGTGAACAGTAACATATTTTCTCACAAATTATGCTGTTGTCACGCAGAGTGAACAGTAACATATTTTCTCACAAATTATGCTGTTGTCACGCAGAGTGAACAGTAACATATTTTCTCACAAATTATGCTGTGTCACGCAGAGTGAACAGTAACATTTTTTCTCACAAATTATGCTGTTGTCACGCAGAGTTAGTCTGTAAGTTTCAGATAGGATCTAGCAAACTATTCAAAGTGCCTAACGCACTATAGAATGGAGTCGGAACGCCAAGAAATATTTTGACATCTTGCTGGCATTGGTGGTAAGGACGATGCCCAACCAACACGCTGATTCAACGTGGCAGTAACTTTTGGTGAGTAACTTTCATATTGGTATCTCATTTGTGTACCACACACAGACCCACATACATACACACACACAACGCTAAAAGCTAAAAAAAAAAGGCTGTAGGCTAAAAAGCAGCAAGTAAACAAAAAAACACAAACAAAACTGACTGATGGCGTGTAGCCCCGTTCAACGTGTCATTCCTCCTTTAAAACCGAACATTCAACTTTGAACTTGTCACTTATAGTGAGTGCCACCGAACATTTAACTTTGAACTTGTGTCACTTATAGTGAGTAACACCGAACATCCAACTTTGAACTTTTGTCACTTATAGTGAGCCCACTCATTGAACTGTTGTCACATTGAGTGGAGCAGTAACATATTTTCTAACAAATTTTACAGTTTGTACAAGGACTTGGTTGCGTCTTATTGAAATCTACAAATCAACTTTGATTACAGTGGTTACGAACTCACATCTTCATTACTTCTTAAGGACCATAACTATGATAATTTTTCACAATGTTGGCAGGTGTACTGTGGAGTAACCTAGCCTGTGTATACTGATGATATTCTGAGTTTCAGCGGAGTTTTAGAGGATTTAGCAAGCGATGCAGAGCACGCATCGCATTTCAGAATGGCCGTGTCGGAGAATAATGAATACGGAGACTGAATTGACCTTACAAATAATTTAATCTTTTGTAAATCTGTTGTGGGTACCGTCAGTTGTTTTACTATTTTGAAGGTAGTTTCGAGTTGTTTATTAAATGATCTCACTCGTAGTGGGGCACAACGAAAATCACAATATAAAAGAGTGCCTCGGCATTTGGCGAAGCATTCAGGAATAATTATTAGACGAGTCAATATCTCGAATGGTTTAGTAATTTAGAGGTCGTAATGCCCAAGTGCTGTTTAACTGATCGTTGCCTACAATTAAAGTAATGTAATTGTAAACCATGGTTTTTCTTGCCAGTTCTTTTTGCCATGGATTATTGTATTCCGAACTGGCAGTAGCTTATTAAACTATAAAGTGATTAACGTGTGTTATTTCTACTGAACTATCGTACGAAGTGAATCCTGATTATCTGTAGAGCAAAGAGGGATGAATAACCCTCATAGTCATGACCTATGATGACGTCATGACCTCAGCCATCTGACACAACACATAGTCTCTCGGACATATATATTTTAATTTAAAATAAGCTAGTCGGAACGACACACTAGAATACATAGGCGAGTACAACAAAACATGTGCGTGAGCGTGTGTGTGCGTCGAGTCATTTCTAAAATATGAAACAGAACACATAAAAAAAGTCTATTTTTACTTTTCCTTGCTATTAATCTATTTAAAAGTGATTCAAGGCTGGTTCACAACGGGAACACCCAAAAACTCCGAAATATTTTTTTCCGAATTTCGATATTCCGATTTTTAAAAGTCCGAATTTCATAATACCTAAGGAATATAATGTCTATTTATTCAAAACCACGCAATTTATCTCACCGAAAGTCGTAAGTCCGATTTGTTAGTTTTCAGATTTTCATAAGTCCGAAGAATCAAATGCCCGATGGGTTCTTGGTCCGAAAAATAGCATAAACTGTTATTGAATCCCTTGGGATAGGTTATGTTAGAACAGTGACCATTAAAGCCACTCTATTGTTGGTTATCAATCAAAATAATTATTCGATCTATTGAAACTCGGTATTTTGAGACTAGGAATTATAAAAATGGGATGAATTATAAACCGGAGTTGTTATATTAGGAATTGTGAACCATAAGGAATTATGAAAATCGGTATTTTGAAATTAGTTTTTGTGACTTTCGGAATAAAGTTTTTCGTATTTATGAAGTGTACCCGTTCACAACAGTCAACACTAAATTGATTATTTTTTTAATGGTACAGAAATTGTTTCACTTTTAAACATATACTTGCAGCGTTTGTAAAGAGCTATATCTGGCTGCAATACTTGTGTATTGTTACTCGAGAGTGTACGAGTCACTTCAATCGCTTCTCGATGATGTTGGTTTTTCGTGAAAACGCGCACATTGACAGACTGTTATGTATAATAAATAAATAAATAACACCCAAAAGTCACACAGATAGCCCGGATCCCACACTAAGAGACGAGTCTTGTGGGTATCAGGGACTACGAGAGACGCACGGTCTCACAACACCCAGACCCTGGACACAAATATCTGTCTGTCACACAAACATTTGTCCCGGTGTGGGAATTGAACCCATGGCCTCTCGTTTCACAGCCAGCTACGCGCTACGGAGGCTGTCGAGATGTATAGTTTTAAGACTTGGCCAAGATTGTGAAACTTGAGGCCCTGACTTCGAAGCCTATTTGACACAAATTCGAATTCAAATGGGTTCTTTAGTTTTTCGTGACTAATGTGTACCTTAAATGGCGATAGGCGTGCCACCTATCGCTTCATGGGAAAAGTTCTACTATACACAATATATGTGATTCATTCGAAATTAATGTTACTATATTTAGTCATGACTTAACGGAATGAAATACTCGCATGACTATAATATATACATACATATACACTCACGCCTATAATCCCCGAAGGGGTAGGCAGAGGTGTAATCAGTACACCCACTTTTCGCCGAATTTCGGTCCCATAATGTGATAGGGGGCGAGCCTATCGCCATACCGGGCACAGGTTCCAGACTCCGGGCTAATACTGAGAATTTCTAGATAGAAAAACCCAATATCACTTTACCCGACCCGGGATCGAACCCGAGACCTCAGCACAGCAGCGGTCGTAACGCATGCGCAATTACAACTGCGCCACCGAGGCATATATAATATGTACTATAATATGTACCTACTTAAATACGTTGTCACGAAACAGTTATAATATGTCACATGTCCAATGGCAATTATAATATTATTTTGCCTGAAAAATGCCATATTAAGGTAAAATACAGTATGGGTAAAACACAAATATGGGTCGCGGGAAATATGACAGGTGCTATTCCTATCTCCCTCTAGACCGTGATTCAGTAAAATCTTTATCACACTTTTATGATATGAAAACCAGTATGTCTCTTTTCTTTCTCTATATATGTAGTGCTACCGACTATGTGTATATCATATTTTTGCTGCACCATCAAGCTGTGGAACAGTTTGCCAGCTACCGTGTTATCTTGGGTCCATTGGGCGTAGTGTGAAGAAGCTACACAGCAGGCTGGCATCATTGTATTAAGTAGCGGGGGATAGATTGTGTCTCGCTGCTCGAAACTCTAATTGGACGGCACTGCGCTTGCCATCAGGTGCAGTGTGGTCAATTTCGTGCCAGAACAAAAAAAATAGAAACATAGAATTACATCTGCATGTAAGCGTTGTTACTCAGAGTACGCGCGATTTGAAATACTAATAAACATAAAAAATGTATCAAACTTAAACACTTACTCGGATTTGAATGAGGAATTCATCGAGACTGATAGAACCGCTGTTGTCGGTGTCAAACTTCTTGAACAAACCCTCGGCCTCCTGCGTAATAAAGAACGTAACATCAGTCTCTTGCTGCTATAAATAATAATACTAGCCCTGTATTTAACATTTCCCACTGCTGGGCACGGGCCTACTCTACTAATGAGAGGGGTTATGTTTTAGTCCACCACGCTGGCCTAATGCGGGTTACCAGACTTCACATACCTTCGAAATTCTTTTGAGAATTCTCAGGTATGCAGGTTTCCTCATGGTCTTGACAGACCGTGTCGCAACCAACTAGGCTATCGCTGCTACTTTTGTTAAATATCCCTACTTTGTCGACATTTTTCACTTCACCTATTTAGAACCCGTCCATCCATCACTTAGCGGTACGCCGAAAATCCCTTTTACACCAAAGTAGATATTTTTGCACGTAAACAAAACAATATTTATATGAAGCACAATATGCCTGATATTTAGTAGTACAAAATTAGACACAAGAAAACATTATGTTGGTCTAAAGCAATTGGATGTACACCGACTGACCTCCGAACGCAAATCATCGAAACGAGCCACTGCGTGTACGACGCAGTGGAACCATCCAGGAAGATAATAGGTGTCGATTCTGTTGTACACCTTACTAAATTAAAATATCTCAAAAACTTTTTTATCTAGAGGCTTTAGGAAAAAAAACTATTCTCTTTTCCAGCAAATAAAATGTTGACTTCATTATAACAACACTAAATTTTATTCTAAAGTAGGTACTACAATAAATGAAAAACATTAATTAAATAAATGAATTTGTAATATATATCGGGTTAATCTTAAATAAGTACTTTACACAATTTCGGAATATGAAACGTCGTTTAATAGGAACAAACTTAATTTTAGTGATTTTTAGTATATTTTCAACATTTTGTGTGAATGAAATAAACCCTAATGTATTACTCTACAGACAAGCAAAATTTATCAACTATTTAGAAAACTTTATAAAAATTGTTTTCTTATAATATCTACCTCTTTGGTAAGATCCAGTCCTGTGTCTTTGATTCCGTGGATGAATTCCTCCTTATTTAGCTGCTTGCTGCCATCGTCGTCCATTCTTCGGAAGATCCTGTAATGATTACGTCATTTGCTGTATAGTGTATTTTTGTTATTACGGTTTTCACAACGATGCATGAAATGGTGGTAATAGAATATTCATATCCGCCCGGATGGCGACCACCATACACAGGGTGTAAAACCCGCCATAGTGGCACACGCAAGTGTGTTGCGTTCCGGGATCAGCCAGTGTACACCCGGTTTTTTTGGGGGGATAGAGTTGGGGTACCATGTTTGGCCGTTTTGCGGCCTTCTGCGTACTCTGACACTAGACCCTCGATCGATTCTTCACCTTCTTGCCCATGGTGTAGTGTGAAGAAGCAAGCAGGTATGATTGTGTTGAGTAGCGGGGGATAGATTGTCTCGCGCTACTCGATACTCTAATTGGACGACACTGCGCTTACCATCAGCTGAAGTATGGTCACTTTGCCGTGCCAGGATAAAAAAAAACATGGAATGTACTCAAGTCTGTAAATACTCTGTCTGGGGAATTACATAAAAAATATTAAATAGCATATTATATAGAATTTATACCTTGAAATTTTCTAATTAATAATATTGTTGTTAATCTGTTCGCATAAACAGTTAAGGAAAATTCTTATGAGAATCCTCAGGTATGCACATGGTTTCCTCACGATGTTTTACTTCACCGTTAAAGCAAGCGATAATTAACATTTAATACACACGTAACTTTAGAAAGGTCAGAGGTGTATGCCATTTGGGTTTCGAACATACGACTTTCGTCTTGACAGACCGTACCACAACCAACTAGGCTATCGTTGCTTCTATCTGTATCTATTCTATAAGGTATTTGACCCTATTATTAATATTAAAACATTATGACAAAGAAAACAAAACAGTGAGGTTCTTGGTGCTTATTCTCAGATCAGTAGCCATTTATGAAGCAGGGTAGGTTTTAATATAATCCTGATATTCTAAAAGATCATCTAGTGGCACATTTTACTTAAGTGATTATTTGATTTAATTAAATTCCTTTAAAAATTACTCGAAACCTTGAGGTTAAATCCCACCCAAAATCGACCCTGCCACCGTTTCTGGACCACTAACATAATTAATTATTAGTTTAATAAATTACAAAGCACTTGCCTGCCAAGACCCAAGATGCCTGATGCCCCGCGAGAGAGACACATCAGGCGCAGTTTCTCCAGGGGATCGGTGGCGGCTGCGAGGGCTCGGGTGCTCTTCTGCACCAGCTCTTCCTCTTGCCTGGAGGTCGCCGAGAGCGGTCTGTGCCATGCTACTGCAATAAACATAATAATATTAATCTCATAATAATAATACCTCGGTGCACTTGTATAGTGTATACAGGGATAACCGTCGGCTGGTGTCACATCACAAAATTTAATTAAAATAGTCTAACGGGCCTCTCTACCTGTTGGCTTTGGCCCCACGCACGCCTTCCAAATGTCAGATACTCTATAGTCCCGTGATTATAAAAAAAAACTCGGTGACGCAGTTGTAATTGCGCATGCGTTGTGACTACTGTGCTGAGGTCTCGGGTTCGATCCCCGGGCCAGGTAAAGTGATATTGGATTTCTCTATCTATAAATTCTCAGTTATTAGCCGACGCCATCTGGAATTGTGCCTGGTATGGTGATAGGTTATACCCTATCACATTATGGGGCCGAAATAAATTCGGCGAAAAGTGTGGGTACTGATAGCACCTTCGGGGATTACAGGCGTGAGTGTATACCATAATAATAATGATCCAGCATGGACAGCGAGGTTGACAGAAGGCTTGGATCTAATCTATAGTATGTTATTATTGATTGTAAGGAGAGATAAATCTCTGAAGATAGTGAAGGGATTATAAATTTCCGTCGCTGATGAAAACCTATGTTATCCTTCAGAAGAATATATAAATTTTTATTAATAAAAACATTTCTCTGAAAAATAAAATAATATTGAAGGAGCACTGCGCCCTCGCCTCGTATTATATTGTGTATATTTTTTATTTCTATACCCAAAAATTACCTATATTCCAGAACTAACAAACAATACATTCGATATTTTGGATATGTTTTTTTTGTAAATGATTAACAATATGAAACCACACTCGCTATTCATATACATTTCGGCGGTTAACTTTAAATTAACTTTTTATGAAAGCAGTCAACAGACACTGTATTTTCACTGTTAATTGTCATAATCTAGTTTATAGTGGTAGAGATCCGCTGTAGACGGTTTTGTCTACAGCATGAGCCGGCTCAGCCAGGTTATTGACACTGTCTCACAGAAAACTGTTTTGAAGCTTGTTGTTGCGTTTACGCTGAGTGGTATTTTTGAAGGCCCGTTCTCCTGACTGCCCATGATTATTTTAGGATTTAGGCTTTGACGGTGGAGATCTATTACCATCAGATGACCCATAAAATCGTTTGCCGACCTCTACTATAAAAAAATATTTCATATTGAAATTTGTTTTCTATTTAATCAAATACACAAAGCAGGATATTACACCTAAATCTAATAATTCCTATTACGTCATTATAGTATAATAAACACTTAGGGAAACAATACCCACGCTTCAAATTATTCCAAATTGTGTTTCCAATCACGCAATCACGAATTCGTGGAAATAAACTAATAATCTACACTGTTTTAATCTTGAAATATTAAAATATTGTCAACAGTTATTAAAGTAACACGTTTATACCTATTGTTTACTTAGATTCATACTTAGATCGTACTTTACGCCAATGGCCCTAATTGACCACCCCGTATTGGTTGAATCCAATGATATTGTATTAAAAAGACTCATTGGTTGAATCCGTTTTGGGCGCTCAAAATGCAGAGGTTTCTATATAGTATTTATGGTTATTTTTTGGCTAAGAATGTTGAAATTGCAACAAAATCCGTTAACGTTTGTTACGGATGCCATAACACTTCCTTCATTTACGATACACGTGAATAGACTTCGTAGTTTTTCGTAGTATCCAATTTGCATTAAAATCGGTACCATGTACTTTTTAAATATTTTTTTCATTATATTAAAGCAGAACGTAGGTAATGAAACCTTATTTAACATTTTTTTATAGACGATGGGTTCACTAGATTTCTCAGGATTTTTTGGACTGAACGCAATTTATTATAATTTGCGATTGGAACGCCCTATTAACTAAAGATTAGAAATTCAAATCATCTAAGCTGCCATTCTGAAGACGTTATGCTAGTAGAATTTCATTTATCAAATTTTAGTAAGTTAATGAAGAACTAGGTTTTTGGAAATTATATCTTCCACTGAACTAAGGTGGTGTCTAATCCATCGTATTGCAAGCCCTAATACCGCAGCTCGAGGGGAACTTTTGACGCCATTCAATGCACTGTAGCGCGATTGTAATTATTGTTTACAAAAGTTCATAGACCTCAGAAAATTTAATATCCGTCGCTATGCCAAAGAAATCCCTTAAAACTGTCTTAAAAAGAAATAATATGGAATAAGCGCCATGGGGGTGATGTGTTTAATAAAAAGATTAAATAATTTATGCATTAGCAAAGAAATAACAGGTTGATTAACAAAAGAGGTGCCAGCGAATACCCGCATTAGACCAGCGTGATGCATTAACCGCCCAAAAATTTTTTTTAAATTTCACACAATGGGAAAAAAAGATAAGGCATTTACCCAATAGTAGGCCAGTACATAAACTAAAAAATATAGTATGCCTACAATATACAATACTATAGACCTTCATAACAAAAAACTTGATAACGCCAAATGTTACTATTTATATAGAAACAGACATGTGTGAATGTAACGGTTGCCTAGCAGAAATTCGAAACCAATCGATATCAGCCGATGTCTACTTAATTATTTACCACACAGAGGCGTATTAAATTATCAAAGTAACAACAATCGATAATAAAACATTAAACAAGTCACAATTTTATGCGTCAGTTTAAAACACGCGTACCGCATTATTATTGTTTTGAATAGCTCATCAACATAAGCAAGCAGCAAGTTAGCAAAACAACAAAACTCACAATTCGATTTCGTCTTCGGTTTACCGCGATACATGACTGCACCGTCAAATGTCATGTGTGAAAAAGCGGAAAACATTATAAGCGATTTTTCGTGAACATCGCAACGAGCCAGTGAAAATACGTCTTGAAGCTTTCAGTCGCGACGACCAACTGGTCCAATGTAAAGTGAAAATATTTTCTTTGGACTATGCTTACTTTAATAATTACATGTGTGAATGGATGTGTGTGTGAAAGTAATTAACTTTATTTAACATGTTTGTTGTATATAATTAAATGTTGTGTTTATTATTAATTAAAATTAGGCTCCATATAATAAACCATTTGAAATTAATTATAGATCACTTAATTGAATTTGGAAAACCAATTGATGTAAATAAAATAATTTTCAACAATAAGATTTTAATCGAAGCTGTTAAAATTAAATAGGTAATCATTATACACAATGATAGTGACTAGTATTTAGATATCCTATAATTTAGGTTCAAAAAGACACATTAGGTATACGGTGTAATCGATAAAATCAGTAATTTGTTCCTACTTACCAGCAATGATATTTACAAAGGTTTTACAGCTTTGCGACACTAACAAAGCAACAATTTGAAATGGCACCTAATGAAATTAGTATTTAATTTTTGTAGTATATTTAACTACAGAAATTCGTAATTGTGTAAATGTAACTTCCAATTACTTAAAGCGGCTTTTGAGCAATTAACTGGAAACGTATTTCACAAATGTTATATATAACAAACAAACGTTAACAGTACTCCTACGAGAAACGTTAAAATAAAATAACATAGCAGTAATTAATATTTACATTCAATTAGAAGCAATAATATTTTAACCTGAAGATAGAAGAAACATATTATTTTGTCATTTATTTAGTAAAATTCTTATTTAATTATTGTTTGTATTCTAACTGTTCGAAATTTCTAAAAAAGCCATTGTCGTTATTTTTCAACGTTATTTATACAACACCTTTAGTTAAGACCAGAGTTTTCAGAAAGCCATACTATTGCCAATAACAGACGTGATTGATGACAAACAGAATATTTTAAAACCATGAAAACTGGTGATGGTGATACTTAACCCAGAGCAGCTAGTGTTTGTTATTTAACCTCTCATGTATACACAAGGACACCGGTGTTCAAAAAACGGTGGTAAAAATACAAGCCAAAATCAACTTTATTTTCATAGCATTAAAAATACAAATACGAATAATACGCACGTCAATAAGGGCGAGTATTGCCAGTTTTAGCGCGGCCAAATATGGTCAGTTGATACTTGAGTGCTAACATCATGGTATAGCTTATATATTCCAAGTTGACAGTTGGATATCATATCAAAACTCATAAAAAACCCAAGACAATGAAGACGCCAAATCGAGTGTAACCACCAAATCATATGAGACAAAGCGTATTCATCAGCTGAAATCAGACCGAGACGATAATAATATGGTTCTAAATGGAGTGTGAAGAGGAAATTGCGTTTTTACGGGTCAGAGTGTTGGTATCTTCAAAAGCAGTGGAGGTATCATCCACTTTTGTCTTTGGTAGAATTATACCGACTCGACCTGTGTCTCCTAGACCTAAAGTGACTAGCGTTTGATGTATTTGCCGGTGGACTGTAAGCTCGAATCGATCTATGCTTACGTAAAACATTGGTTTGCATTGCCATCTTATAAAAATAAATAAATACACCCAACAGTCACACACATAGTTCTGATCGCACACTAGGTAAAACCTGACTACGCTTCCACAACACCCAGACCCTAAACAAATATCTATTTGTCACAAATATTTGTCCCGGTGCGGGAATCGAACCCACAGCCTCTGGTTTTACAATTTTACTCGCTCGCTGCGCCTCGGAGGCTGTAAATAAAAAATACAATTTATTTGTAGCAGATATACTTACTTCAAATTTTAAATCTGTAGCCCTTATAGTCTGAATAAAAGGACTACATAGAATTTACATATTTTATCGATCTTGCAACGGAATCCAAAAAGAGGACTTAATTTTATTGCCACCATTAAGGAATGATATTGTATCTCATGGTAACAGTACATTGCAAATATAATGCGGACCAACCAGAGACGTCCCTTGACATAATATGTCGGCCTGAAGTACTTATCTATCTGTATGTAGGTACACTGGCCGACTCCGGAACTCAGTTCGCCGGAACGAGCCCCTATGGCGTTTTTATCTGGTGTATGGTTGTCGCTATTCAATCCGGGTACATTTATACATCAAGTACTTTGCAGAAAAATTCTTTCTTTCACCCAATGTGTTAAAACTACATACCTTAGTATCCAGAACAATTATTCAATTTCGATTCTGTTTATTGTTTTTAAAAGGTAAAAGTTACTTAAAATAAACAAAAAAAAAAAAAACAATATTTTGAGTTTTTTATAAGAGAGAATATGAAATTATTAATTTAACTTCACTTAAAAAAAATTACGTGTTGGTCTCTGATAAAAAGCCATAACAGCCTTCTTGGTTTAAAACAACCTACTATCCTACTTCCTACTAATATTATAAATGCGAATGTTACGCTACAACGGCTGGACGGATCTGGTTGAAATTTGGCACAGAGATAGATTATAGTCTGGAATAGCACATAGGCTACAAGGCACAAGGCTTATATCCTGGAAAAATTTACAGTTTCCGTGGGATAGTTTGGTTTTTCAAAGAGCAAGGGATCGACATCATTTTTTGCATAGTGGCAGTTTAGGGATCAGAAAATAACATAGGCTACGTTTTAACCCGAAAAATGCACGCTTCCAATGGGATAGCAAAATATAGAAATTTATATAAATATTCAGAAAAATTCGGCATGTTACATAAGGACGTGGCACATTGTATACAACTTAGGAATATGTTTTATACGGGTAACTTTACGATAGGTTGTACATAAATCACCAGCGACGACACATCGAAGTAACTCCCAGTTCCAGCCGATTTAAATAGGAAAATTAATTATTCAGTCGAGGTTACTAAGACAATTTTTTACTCACAACATGCTTTGTTATGTATTTATTCAAGGTTTTCGCAAAGCAGAATACTGTTTTATCCAAAGCAAAAGTGCCTATGTCACTCGAGGCTGTCCTATATTTTAAAACATAAAGCGGTAGACTGATTGCTAATTATAAAGGGCTGTATCTACGTTTTTGTTTCTCATTTTTATTAGAAAGAATGATGTGGTGACTAAGATAGAAAGAGGTATGCTGAGATGGTGTGGCCATATGGAGAGGATGGATAAAGGCGATTTACGAAAGATATTTATCGTGCGAATGTGACTGGAAGAATGGGTAGAGGGCGCCAGAGGAGAATTTATACCGATAAAATAAATGATCTTGTCTAAAAGGGAGAATAAGGAGTAGGTACCTCCAACCTTCGAAAATGTATGAGAAGATGTATCGATATGGTATAGGCGAAAGAAATGTGTCAGGATCGCAGCTTGTGGCACTCAGTCTCTGTCTACCCCTATGGGATACAGGCGTGAGTGTATATGTATGTATTTTAATACGCGGTGATAGATCAGTGATGTAAAGTGAACTGCTGATCCAGCTGTAATGGGCACACATCTCTGACTTTAATTGATGTGTTTATTCATTGTCAATTATCCTTTGCTTTACCGATGCAATAAAATATTGTAAGTAATGGATATCAGATAATTCTAAATTCAAATTTCGTAGGTATCTTAGGTGGCATTATGCCATTGTGCTGGACTAAGGTCTAACTCCTTTACTTTGTGAAACGAGGCCGTGGTTTCGATTCCAGATGAGACTGATATTTGTTTCGGATCTGGGTGTGGTGGACCTCTACTAAAACTAATTTCTCGTAGTTTTTGATACCCACGACACAGATTTCACCTAGTGTAGGGTGGCACATTTAAGTGTCGGAGCAGTAGCCAGGAAATCGCATAAAACTTCCGATAATTATCGGTGCCGATAACTTTAGATCCCACCAATGTAAATAGTCATTGAAATAAATACGCCAATTGTCCGACACGTTTTTTCGGTTTGCTAAATTTGTCGTTTCGACCTAATATGAACCAACCCATAGACGTGGTCCTCGTAAATCTTTTGTTCTTACCACAACGGAGTTCATTGCCGTGCCACAAAGTTTTAATGGCGTGACATGTGTGATAGACGGTCGCGTGTGGACTCACCCTCAGCACATTGTAGGACATGTTCATCTACATTATGATACACATCGGCCTGGACTGATTATGGAATTCTTACAATGATATACGGATAATAGGCTAGTTGACTGTTTTTGGGATACCGTTTCATTTTATTCTTAATGGTCTACATTATTAATAAACGTAAAACATAAGTTTTCAAGATTTAATTTGCATTTTTATAAACCAACTTTATTTTTCCCACCAAAACGCTACCAACTGTCATGGCCTCTCGTGTGACGTGACCATCCGCAAAACTAATAAACGTCTGGCTCAGCGTTTAATAGATGTATCGTACGGTGACGTCATGCATGACAGATTTGTGTTTCATGTCACGTGACAAAATTATTTATTTTTACATATTTATTTCATGAAAATATTAAACAATCACGTAAATTAACAAATTGGTTTAATTTTCGATATTTCTAGACTAAAATCTAGTATAAAAAACAAAATTCTATCAGGTATTCATTTACTGTCAACTACCAAATTTCAATAAACAACCTTTATCCGCATCTAGCGATGAAACATGAAAATGAACCAACATGACTAATTTATTTGTAGACGTGGTATTAAAATGTATTATTCATTTGTGGGACCAATCTGAAAATTGGGAAAGCTTGTTGACATTGATTGGCTTTGAAGTTGTTTAACTATAGAAAAACTAATGGTAAAATCTATAGTTTTACCCAGTTATAATCGTTAAATAGCTATAATCTGTTTTGGCCAGCAATATAATAAAATTAGTAATTTTAATATATCAGGAGCTAATTTAGTTAGTTACTAAAATTGTATAATAGACTTTTGTCTTTTAAAGAAAGTCTAACCAATTTTTAAAACCGAAATTTTTGTTTATTTTTTTATAGTAGACTCCGACAGACAAAGATTGCTTACCTTATGGTCAGTGATCACCTTGTATGATATCCAACGACCATATTTCTATGAACACGCCCATTACCGAAATAAGACGATTGAGGATTGAAAAGAGAGATGTTTTATCCATTCATTCGGCTAGCCAAAATTATCCATAGCATATCCTGTATGACTTTTAAACTAACACTTGCTTAAAATACACATAGATTACTAGCGCGACCGTGTAGACGTCGTCCTGTCCAAAGCAGCGCCACGTACCGGGTCCAATTCTATTTTCAAATAATCCAGGAAGCCATTGAAATATACACACAAAATGGCGATAGGCTCCCCCCCTATCACATTATGGGACCGGAATTCGGCGAAAAGTAGGTGTACTGGTTACACCTCTGCCTACCCCACCGGAGATTACAGGCGTGTGTGTAGAAAATTTCATTTAAATCGGTGCAGCCGTTTCGGAGGATTTAGGTGATAAACACACGAACTATATGTATTAAGATATATACGGATAATTAAGTACATAGTTACTAACTAGTAGGCCCGCATAAGTGGTATCGTATTAAGGTGCGGCCAGTTTAGTCCCTTATGTACTTTCATGGCCCATGATAAATGTATTAGTTAAAAGAAAATAGGGCAAACTGAAAGTTATTAAATAACTAATCGCCACTATGAGAGCGATAGCACATGTTGATATGGTTTCATTTCTATTAGCTTTTATTTAACTTCACCTGTTAATATGTAGGAGACAGACCGTGCCACTGGAGATTGAGCTCAAATTGTACATACACTTTAGGTGCTGAATTTAGTGAACCCTTCTTTAAAGTATTTTATTGACACCTGATATTACTAACAATTAATCTAATTACCACTGGTTGTTTATGGCTATAATAAAAACATACTATGAGAAGACCTATTCATTTACCAATACATTTTTACAAGAAATTTTCAATCATCACGTAATGCTACTGCTACTCCGATAAGTCTTTATATACTAATATAAGCAACATAACTTCACCTCATCACTTATCTTTAGTTCGTCCAATTTCCATTCTAAGGCTAGCCTATCACCATATCAGGCACAGACTCCCAATAACGAGTTCATGTGTGATTTTACTATTCGAATACTCAAGCATAATTGTGCGATTTTTCATCCTAAGTAAGACAAGTAAGGCGATGATGTAAAACGTTGAAAAATTCTCACCTGCACTCTCCATTTCAGCCTTGTTCCTCGGCGAATTGTTGTTTTCGTAGTTGAAGCAGGCTGGGGACAAAACGCAATTTTAAGATTAATGTGAATATATTATGTCACGTAACACCAGTAAAAGAAAATATCGTAACGAAACATGCATGTCTGATAATTCTGAATATGAGTTTCGAAGGTGTGTGAAGTCTAAATAGTACGTAGTCTAAGTAGGCTAGCGTGGTGGACTAAGGCCTAACTCCTTATATTAGAAGAGGGCCACAATGCAGTGAGCCAGTGTATAATATAGAGCTGGTATTATTAAATTTTTTATATGATCTTGATATTATCTCATATCTAATAAAAACACACACATTTATTGGGTAGGGTCTTCTAAAAATAAATTATGTGCCATCGAAAGAAAATGGTCTATTATTTTGAAAAATAAATGTGAAAGTTGTCTAGTTATTTAAGACTCTACGATACCATAGAGTTAAACATTTTAGACAGTGTATCCAATTTCCATTATTTATTAAGTTAATAAGTTTTAATTAATTAAATGATTATTCCGTCATACACATTATTATGATAAGGATATCTATGTTATGATAAGGTTTACTAAACCATTACGAAAACTATTTTTAAAGCCGTGATATTTATTGTAGTACTACATAATAGTAAAATCTATAACCAAAATCGTGAAGCACGGACAAATTGATAAGCAGACAGAAAGCCTACTGTTTTATTATAATTAAGTTGATAACAATACTTTATTTATATACCATTTGTATGAAAATAACGACTCACCTAACCCTAAAGGGAATAAAAATTATCTTCACAGAGGTATCGTCACGCCAGTAATTTTGTTCGTTGCCTAATGCCTGATCTATATGGGTACACTACATAAATACGAAAAATTTTATTCCGAAAGTCACAAATACGAATTTCATAATTCCGAATGGTTCAAAAATTCCTAATATAACAACTCCGATTTATCATTAATCCTATTTTTATAATTCCGAATTTTCAATATTCCTAACGTTTATAATAACTATTATCAAAATACCGAATTTCAATAGATCGAATAATTATTTTGATTTATAACCAACAATAGAGGGGATCTGGCGCTCGGCGGCCGCTCCCGCGGCACGCTTGCTTCAGAATTTCGGACTTTTGAAAATTGGAATATCGAAATTAGGAATAAAAGATTTTGGGTGTTCCCGATCTATATGCATAACGATTGAAAATATTATACCTAGAGTTAATAATAGAAATAAAGACGACTTTGTTTAATGTTTTTTTTTATCTTGGCAAAGTGATCACACTGAACCTGATTGTAAGCGCAGTGCCGTCCAATTAGAGTATCGACTAGCGAGAGACAATCTATACCCCGCTACTCAACACAATCACGCCTTGGGTAAGAAATCTGTAATACAGTGGTTTTATCTTGGTTGAACCGGTTCATTCACAAATCTACACAATGGCTCTGCCACTTATGGTAAGCTTAATACAGCAAAAACAAACTTAAATAATGTAGATGTTGTGTAAATTTATAAATAAACAATTTCAGTATATAAAATTACACAGACCCTAAACAATAATTGCAAGACTATTGGAAAAGCTTTATCATTATTATTCACAAACAGACAGCTGTGTGCCATTAGCTATCGATCGATACAAAATTACCCACATGTGCCTATAGGTGACTAGTCCATAAAAAATAAACTTTTGTGTAGTAATAATACTAATAAAACGATAGCCTCGGTGGCGCAGTTGTAATTGCGCATGCGTTACGACTGCTGTGCTGAGGTCTCGGGTTCGATCCCCGGGTCGAGTAAAGTGATATTGGGTTTTTCTATCTAGAAATTCTCAGTATTAGCCCGGAATCTGGAACCTGTGCCCGGTATGGCGATAGGCTCGCCCCCTATCACATTATAGAATTCGGCGAAAAGTGGGTGTACTGGTTACACCTGTGCCTACACCTTCGGGGATTACAGGCGTGAGTGTATATGTATGTATGTAATACTAATAAAAATATCAAAAAAACATATTTTTATAAGTATCTACCGAATTAATTAAAAAATAAATAATAAAAAGTGTTCACTATGTCAAGTATACATATAAGTAAACCTAATAGGTACATATTAAATGGCTTGTAGACACCCAAGGGATGCATAACTGCTAATACCCGTACAGTACTATATCATAATGTTATTAATATTTTGTTCTATTGCTAGGATATAGAACAAATAATATTATCCTCAAATAGAACGAAAGATTAGGCCGTGCCTGCCTTAAACTGACACAAATATTAAGTGTCTTTTTTTTATAGTATAGTAGGATAAACAAGCCAGTGGGTCACCTGATGTTAAGTGATCTCCACCGCCCATGAACAGCCACAATACCGAAAGTATCATGTATGCGTTGACGGCCTTAAAGGACAGGAATAGGGATTAGGGAATGGAAGGGGGAATCTGGGCCTCCGGATATCTCACTTACCATACGAAACGCGACAGTAAACTGCCACTTTACGTTGGTTTTCTGTGAGACAGTGGTACTACCCCGGTCGAGCCGGCCCATTCATGCTGTAGACAAATATGTCTACAGCGCGGCTGTACCACTTCCATGTATGTCTTATATACTTCAATGTATGACGTATATTAATAAAAGAAAGACTTATTTAAAAATCGATGCAATGCAAGTTGAAAAAGTAGGTCATATAAACCATATTATAAACCATATAAACGCAGAGCGTGAGAAAAATAGAAAACTTAGCCATAAAACACATATTGCATTGATATTTGCATATGCTAGTATTATTAAGTATAAATTATTACTATTTTTTAACGAAAACGAATCTAAGGTTTTCATAGAAGTCAAATAAGAAACTTATACAGTGGATCTCTCTGGGAAATATTTATAGAGATCGTCAGTCTTTCAAATAAATACACCCAACAGTCACACACACAGTCACACACATAGTTTTGACAACACACTAGGTAAAACCTGTATCGTGGGTATCAAGAACTACGAGGGACTACGGTTCCACAACACCCAGACCCGAAATACATTTCTGTCTGTCACACTAACATTTGTCTCGGTACGGGAATCGAACCCACGGCCTCTCGTTCCACAGCCATCTACTCGCCCCCTACGCTACGGAGGCTATCAAGATTCCAATTTCAATTCAACGACATCTAACAATATGTTTTCTTAATTATTTTCTTCACTCAGTATTAAATTACACCCGAGTGGCCGAGGATGGTAGGACAACAAGTTTCTCTCAAATTACAAATTTAATAAGACAATATATTTATCTTAGAGTCCTCTTAATCATGGCGGTATGTCGCCTTATTCCTTTTTGTATTAAATTGTATATGACTCACAGTTAAACCTACGCGCAATTCCTTTCATTGACGGGTAACCGTTTTTCCGCACATTTTATTGGTAAATCGTTCTCTTTCAATTAATGGATCTTCGAGAATGTACGAACAAATGAAATACCAAACTAGACCAAAATATTTGCCGGTAAATAATTAATCGCTTTCCTGTATCACAAAATTATACTTCGATACATCTATTTTACACTGACAGAAATACGCAGAAAATTTAAATTAAAGTATAATTTCGAATACTGGATTTGGGACGAGACATCTAAATATGCGGCTTAGGAGACGAAGAAGTATTAAAAAGGTTTATTTAAGTTATCACCTGTTTACGGAAATTCAGATTCTGTGCAACAAAATTTTTAGTAATAGATAGATTATAAAATATTCCAAAATAAAAAAGAGTGTATAAGGTACGTATATAAACCATTCCACAGGTTTTAGTAGGTTAATTATGTGTAATAAGTAGATTATATGTGTACTCGGTGCTCCCAAAATACATAGATTAAAAAAATATGTACTCGGTACTCACCGTAAATGTTTTTAATTTCACAAATGTGTGCAAAGACGCGAAAGTATACAGCCAACTGTCACCGATCACTCCCACTTCGATAGTGTTGATCAGACACTGTCACACCCTTAGAGTATTTAACACTGGAGACGCCATTGAGCGCTTACCCCGTTTGACAAATGTAAGAGCACGGTGCTCATACACGTTCTATAAAACTAGTTGCGCTTCGTGATCCGCCACTCAAAAAGTGACATCACGAGCGAATTGAGCTCCGTCCAAATGGCTGCCTGTAGCGGTATTAACATGTAAAAATAGATCTGACACATCAAACTTACAAAAATACAACATTATTTTTCACCAGGACGTATTTTTTTAAAGTAATATTATCCTTAAAAGCAACAAAATATATAATTTCTAGAAATTATCATCGGGTAATAAATGTTGCCAGGTTAAACTTTTAACCACAGTAGTGCAAAATTTATTTGCATTCAATATCTTAAAAGCAAGTTGTTTTTTTAATATTCTATTTTAACTAGATGTTGCCCGCGGCTCCGCCCGCGCATTTTAACATTTTAACCTTCTATATTTTGCTATCCCACTTTTGCTATTTTTTCGAGATAAAAGTGGTCTTTGTAATTTTCTGATCCCTAAACTGCCACTATGCAAAAAATCATGTCGATCTCTTGCTCAGTGAAAAACTAAACTATCCAATGGGAACTGTACATTTCTCCAGGATATAAAGTAGCCTATGTGCTTTTCCAGACTATAATCTATCTCTGTGCCAAATTTTAAGTAGATCCGTCCATCCGTTGTAGCGTGATTGGATATCAAACAACCATGCATCCATCCAAACATACGCAATTATAATATTAGTAGGATTTCTTTATTTATGCTTCCTTAACTTAATTTTTAATTTAAAAATATTAGGAGAGTTGACATATTGACTAAGTTTACAATTTCATAAACTTTATTACACTGGCATTTTGGGTGGTTTATGTGGTAACACTGTCGTTTATGCAAGACTCAAATAGTGTTGTAGATAAACTTATAAAGGTTATCGATATAATATCGATAAAATTACTAATCCATCTGGACTGTCTTCTAAAAACATACTTTTAACGTAAATAGTTCTAACACACTAGGAATGTCACAAAATATACCAAAACCAGAATAAAGTATTTGTCAAAAAAATTTGATCCTAAAAATGTATCCGGTATATTTAAAAAATATTTAGGTATGAATTTTGGCGCCATTCATTTATTACGTAAGATGATGTAGGGGGGAGTCGATCATGTCTAACTTTTTCTTACAAGGGGTGGGAGGGAGTCTCAATAGTTCTTACGTAAGATCACACAAATGCGCAAAGTTAGGATTATACTTTGAAAAATCGTTGGCCATGCCTATAATTTTAAAAACATGCAACTTAGATTTTTTATATTTTTTTGATAACCGGTATGACTTGCCTTTTCACCCGGTTCCGGCTTGACATCGACTTTTGGGACATTCAAGATCTATAATTAGTGTAAGATAAGGTTTTCTCGGTAGCTCAGTTGTATCTGCATACGCGGTATGACCTCTGTGCGTGAGGTCGCGGGTTCGATACCACGGTCGGGTAAAATGGTAATAGATTTTTCATCTTTATACTCAGTATCAGCCCGGCGCGGTCTGGAATAGTATCCGGTGTGGCGATAGATTCACCCCCATCACTTTATGGGACGGTAATAAACTCTCCGAAATGTACTCACCTCTTACACCTCTACCCGCCGATTCGGAGGTTACAGGTGTGAGTGCTTACTTATGTATGCATACTATCTTAATATAATCTTAATATTATAATACCATCGGGTGCAGTGTGGTAACTTAAAGGTGCCAGGATAACACAAAATCTAAATTGACATGTCATGATTCTTCACGAGTTAATAAAATCATCTAATACATTTAGATCTGCCTGACTAATATTAGACTGCCTCGGTGGGGCAGTTGTAATTGGGCATGCGTTACGACTGCTGTGCTGAGGTCTCGGGTCCGAACCCCGGGTCGGGTAAAGTGATATTGGGCTTTTCTATTTAGAAATTCTCAGTATCAGACCGGAGTCTGGAATTGTGCTCGGTATGGCGATAGGCTCGCCCCCTATCACATTATGGGTCCGTAATAACTTCGGCGAAAAGTGAGTGTAATGGATACACCTTTGCTTACCCCTTCGCGGATTACAGGCGTGAGTGTATATGTATGTACATTTAGATCTCAGTTGCAGGCCAAAATTAGATTTTAGGATTTAGCTGTAAAATTAGCACTCGCTTGATGTGAATTGTTGTTTTCAATAGAGGACGCCACGCGTGCCCAGCAGTGGGTCGATGAATATGTACATAGTGTACGTATACATGACAACATTATTTTTATTATCATTAAGGTGCTTGCGTAATATTCGATGTTTTTAATATAATTTCGCTGTATACGAGTACAACTAAAACGATTTTTTTATCCTGGCACGTTAAAGTGACCACATTGCATCCGATAGTAAGCGCAGTACTGTCCAAGTAGACTATCAAGTAGCGAGGGCAAACATCCCTCGCAAAGTGACACAATCATTTCAGTCAGTCAGAAGCTTCTTCCCAGTACGCTTAATAAACCCGGGAATACAGGAAGTAGGGAACACGTGCGCTGGCAAACTTTTCCACGACTTGGTGGTGCGGCTAAGATACAAATTCGCGAACCTCTTGGTTCAGGCCAGGGTATTAGACACCACGGTGTTGTAGCTCCGCAAGCCGGTTTTTTTTGTTGTCGCGGGGAAAGCGTTTTATTACTGCCGCCCGCTCCGGAGGGAAGCGGATTAAGAATAAAACGGGTATGCTGGACTAGCCGGTCTTACGACCCAGCATCCCCCTCGCACGAATGATGGCTATCCGTGCTGCCGCTGGGCCGAGTCCCTAACCCCTATATACAACCCACCCGACACTACCAGCTAAAACCCGCGGTGGCCTTCTTTGGCGCTTACGGAGCGATCCCGGGGTATTCTAAGGAGTGCTAGAATTGCAGCCGGAATCGCCCCTGCGTGGTGCTGCGTAGCAGCCCATCTCCATGGAGGGCTAAGGAGCCCCCACGCACCGAACAACGACAGCGAACGAGGCCTTACCACACGCGCTGCCGTCCATCTCGGGGTCGCACGATGCTCCGAATTTGGGAGTGCGGGCTGGGATCGATATGGGCTGACAGCTCTCCGCTGCGCGCCCGCGACCCCCGATGGCCCCTATTAGTCGCCTCGTACGACAGGCAGGGGTTACCGTGGTGGAATTCAAACGCCCCCATTCCACAGGGCGGGAGACGCCGGTCAGTCGTCCACCTGGCGCCTCCTACGTCTTCTCTGGCGGCGGGAGGGATCATATCGTTCCCGATCCCTCTCAGCACTCTCCTTCTGCGAGATGACGTTCTCGCAGAAGTGGGCCACCGCACGCCAGGACCTCCGGCTGGCGACCATGGACGACACCACGGCCGGCAGCGAGAGGTCTCCGACAACTGCTCTGAGAGCGCTGCGCTCTTCGTCCCAGGCTGGGCACTCCTCCAACGTATGTTGGGCCGTGTCTTCGCGGCAGTTGCCACAGTGGTGGCACACGGCGGACACCTCCTTTCCGATCCGACACAGGAACTAACCGAAACACCCATGGTCCGTTAATACCTGAGTCAGTCGGAACGTAGGCGCCCCGTGGCGCCTGTCTAGCCATCTCTTTAGGACAGGACGCACTGCCGCGACAGTCCTCAAGCCCGCAGTCGGGCTCTCCAGCCTGGTATGCCACTCCTCCACGGCGGTTCTGCGAAACCGGGCCGCAATCTCCCTCGGGGCCAGTCTCTCCTGATGGCGGCTGGACGCCTCCTCCCTCCAGAGGCACGCTGACGAGAGGAGTTTGGCGTTCAACTCCCAAGGGAGTGTGCCGGCCAATACGCAGGCCGCCTCGTGGGAGACCGTGCGGTAGCCCCTTACTATTCGCTGCGCCACCAAACGCTGCGGTTTGCGCAGCAGGGCGACGCAGCGGGCGTTCAGGGACTCGGCCCATACGGGACATCCGTACAGGGCCATTGACCGCACGACTCCAGCGTATAAACTTCGGCAAGGGCTATTAGGTCCCTCCAGATTCAGCAGCAGGCGTCCGAGCGCGCCCGCCGCCCGCACCAATTTCGGCGACAACTCCTTGAAATGGGCACGGAAATCCCACCGGCTGTCCAGAATCAATCCCAAGTACTTCATTTTACAGCCGATGGGAATCCGCACCCCCTCCACACTTATGTGGGGCTCAAAAGGTGGCCGAATCCGAGGCCTGTGAAAACAAAGGGCCTCGGTTTTGTTGAGGGCCACCTTAAGGCCCAGTCGCCGAATCCTGCCCACCACCTGTTCGGTTGCGAACGAGGCGAGCAGGTTGGCCTCCTGGAAAGACCTGGCCGACGCTGTCACTAGTGTGTCTTCCGCGTAACAGACGACAGCGACACCTCGGGGGTAGGTACCACGGAGCACCCAATCGTAGTCGATGTTCCACAAGAGAGGGCACAAGACTGAGCCCTGTGGAACACCGCAGGCCATCGCTCTTCAGTGCCAACCGTTGGCACCCGGATACACTATGTATCTATCTGAGAGATACGAGTGCACCAGGCGCCGAAGCTGTTGGTCACGTCTGCATCATTCATAATGCGGATGGCCCGTCGCTGCAATCCAGATCAACCATCGAGCAAGCAATTATCGGAACCATAACAGAGGTGGAAGCAGTATTCCATTCCCGGCTGTACCTGCGCTTTATATTAGCATCACGCTAATATACGCTAACCGGGCGTTAGAAATCGCCGTCGCAAAATGAAATCCGATATCTATACCTTAAGATCCTAACATCCTTCTGCAGTGTCATTGGAACACCCTGTAAGTGGAGACTGGAGAAAAGGGGGATTTGTGGCATGAAAACGCGCACACCTATGTTTGCCTGGCATTGAATTCAATCCTATTCCTGATATCCTGCGAAAATATGAGATCTAGGGTCTGGTTGAGCTCAAATACAAGATCCTCGCGTCTCCGCATAGTGACCGCCCGGCATCCGGCTACTAGGCAGATGCTAGAGGGATGTAATAGCATAATATGCCTCCATGGATTGTATGCCTTTTCTCTCAAAAACAACTTCCACGCGTGCGGAGGCGGAGTCGGATTCTTAAAATGTTGTTCATTAATAGTAAGATTATTGTTACCTCATTATAACTTAGTCCTAAGTAATGTTACAACAGCTGGATATCCATTTTAAATAAATTAAAGGCGTATTATTTAAAATTCATTTTCTAATTTTTTTTTTTTTATTTTTGCTTATTTGGCTACCTTTATTATCTTTACAGAATTTCGATTAAATTAGAAATATTAATTTACACTTTTTTAACTATACCTCCCTACTTCCCTTTCACGAAATCACACCCAGAGATTGCAAGAAAGCGATAGAAAAGATGATACACATAAAAAATAATCTTAAAACATTTCATAAATTATAATTGTTTTATTTTATCTATCGATAGATAAGGACAACGCTATCTATACATCGTATCGACATTGCTACGCTCTACTGTTTTTACACAGTTGTCAATATATGTCACTGTAAATACATTAGACACCAAGATAAATTTGTAACTGTGTGCATAAATTTGCCAGTGGGTAAATTGCAAGTAAATGGTAATAGGAAAAAGCGCGGGAAACTTCGTACTTGGTGGACGTGATTTTTTAGCTCTTTAAATTTATTCAAAATATCTTTTTGGAAATATTTCTATCAGTGGAGTATTTGTATATATTTGTAGTTTAGTTAATATTTCATTATTTTTTCCTTTTCATTTTCATCATTTTGGTAAGTTTTTGTAAATACAATTCCTTAGTCCATAGTAGTTCAAAATGAATGAGCCGCCTGATCCGGGGGGCTTTGTCCCTCCGGCAGGCAGTTTTGTTACCATTTATTCAGAACCAAGCTTGTCTAAAGCTATGTCTGAGTCTGGTATGGACACAGATGGCTCTTCATCGTCCAGGCCGCTCAAACGAAGTCGTCGACTTCATATCTGCAAAGTCTGCAATAAAAGAAAGAGAAAACAAGGTCCTAACGAATCGTCGTCTGGATGCGGTTGTACAGATACTGACCTCTCGTTGTCAGTACAGTCGCAGCCAATAATTCAAAACACAAATAAAGTACTAGAAACACCAGAACTATCGACATCCAAAATTCCCGCGCAAATGGTGGGAAGGAATACGTATGACAAAAGCGATATTGCGCCCTTTATTATCCATGTGCAAAGAAATACCTCTGTGGAGAATGATCCTACCATTTTGCATCCGCTTGCTTTTGGCAGGTTTCTTAAACAATATAATTTTAAAAATATTGTTAATGGGAGCCTCAAGAGAATAGGGAGAAACAAAATATCTTTAGCTTTCACCACTTACACGGATGCTAACTCTTTTATTTGTAATGAAAACCTTTTGAAAAAAGATTTTAAGGCTTTTATCCCAACTTTTAATGTTACAAGAATGGGTATTGTGCGAGGAGTTCCTGCTGAATGGTCTCCGGAGGAAGTTATTGAGAATACTTCTGTACCGATAGGGTGTGGACCCATTTTAAAAATTAGAAGATTAAATTTTAAATCGTTTGAAGATGGTTCAGCAGTATGGAAACCCTCCCAAACAGTGGTTGTGACCTTTGATGGTCAAATTTTGCCTAAACGTATTTTTATGTGTTATAATGCTCTGCCAGTAGACCTATATATATATACCCGACTATTCAATGTTTTAATTGTTGTCGGTTTGGCCACACTAAAACTCAATGCAGATCTAAACCTAGATGTTATAAGTGCGGGCAACTCCACTCTGGGGAAGGATGTGAAACAGAGGAAATAAATGCACAGTGCTGCTTATGTTTTGGAAATCACTATGCAATAAGCAAATTTTGTCCTGAATTTTCTCGACAAAAGCAAATTAAAACACATATGGCCCAGAGCTCAATTTCTTACATTGAGGCCTCCAAACTGCTGCCCCCAGTCACAAAATCTTATGCTGATGTTTTAACATCTTCAAAATCTCCAACTACTCAGTCATCTACCTTACATGATTCATCATCCAGCTATAAAAAAACGGTCTTCTTGAAGCACCGTTCTCACCCTAGTTTAACCAAAGGATATGACAAACAAGCCCATAATGCTATAATTAGAGATTACTCCTTACCTGAACCATCAAATGGGTGTGCCCTTGGCCCCAGGAAAGATGAGACACAAAATGAAAATCAATTTAATATTAAAGAATTTATTACTGCATTATTTAACCTCTTTACTAAATTCAATATCTCACCGTCCCACGTTGCACCTTTACTTGATATTCCCTCTATTTCCGTCCTTAATGGACAACAACAACATTCTTCAATGGAACTGCCGCAGCATAATTAATAAAAAGTCTGACCTTATTCATATTATTAATAAATACCAGCCCTTTGTAATTGCTTTATCTGAAACATGGTTAAAAAACAACTATGTTTTTAAAATACAAAGGTACATTACTGTTAGAGAAGACAGATCTGATGGGTATGGTGGTGTTGCCTTACTCATCAAAGATTCTGTTCCTTTCTCAACTATTTCTTTACCTTCTCATAGTGACCAAATCTCTATTGTAGCTGTAAGTGTACATAATACTTGTTTTGTCTCCCTTTATATTTCTCATCCTTCCTCTTCATTACTTAATGAAATTAATTCCCTTCTTAGATTTCTTCCAAGACCGTTTTTACTTCTAGGTGATTTTAATTGTCACCATCAATGTTGGGGTAGCTCTGTTTCAAATTCATATGGTGAAGCATTACTTGACATATTAGACACAAACGACTTGTGCATACTAAATACAGGGGCTCCTACTCGTCGCAACGACCCCAACCATACTAATCAAAGCGCAGTAGATCTTTCTATCTGCACCCCTAACTTTGCTTCCCTTCTTTCTTGGACTGCTCTTTCTTCTTCTTTTGGCAGTGATCATTTTCCTATTAAAATTTCCTATCCTTTCTTCCACAATAGTTCTTCATGTTTCCCTAAAAAACCTTATTTAAAATACAAGCTTCCCCCCACCAAATGTAGCAATGACTGGGATGAGTTTAGAAATAAGGTAGACACGTTGCTTCCATCTCTTCCTGTTGTGACTGAGGGCAGTGAACGTACATGTGCTATGACTTTAGTACACATTATGACATCGGCTGCTGATGACATCTTTCCTCTTAAAAAGTCAGTTACAGCTTCAACATGTAGGAAAATTCCTATGCCTCCCTGGTGGGACTCTGATTGCACTGAGGCTATTAAGAAACGGAAAAAAGCAGAGCAAGCATATAACCAAAACATGTCTCAGGAAAACTTTGCATATCTTTCCAACATTATTGCACAAACGCGAAAACTTTTCAAAAAGAAAAAGACTGAAGGCTGGCATAGCTTCTGTTCCACTATTTCCCCAAATACCCCTCCTTCAGTTGTTTGGAGTAACATCAGAAGATTTAGATCTGCCCTATCTGATATCTCTGGTCCTAGAATTCCTCAATCTTTGGCTTGTGACTTTCTGGATAAACTCGCTCCTCCATGGGTTCCTCAGAATATTCTTTTGTCTTCTATAACTGAAAATACAAATTCTGAAAATCATTCACCATTGAACTTGCCCTTTACTTTGAATGAATTGAAGGGAATTATTTTGAACACTGTTGATTCTGCTCCAGGTTTAGACGGTATTCCCTATTCATTTTTTTCCCATCTAAGCGATAAATTCCATACATATTTTTTAAATCTCATTAATTCCATTATGTTTACAGGAAACATACCTCGAGAATGGAAATGTCAAATTGTGTTGCCAATTCTTAAACCACAAAAAAACCCGTCTGATGTTTCGTCATATCGCCCCATAGTCTTATCATCGGTTTTAATAAAATTAGCAGAACATTTAATTAAAAATCGTCTAGAGTGGTATATTGAAAGTAACGGATTACTAGCCGAGTCTCAGTATGGTTTTAGGAAAGGGAAAAGTACGATGGATTGTTTGAGTATACTATTATGTGATATCAGGTTGGCATTTTCTAATAATCGCTCAACTGTTGCTGTATTTTTAGACATTAAGGCCGCGTACGATAATGTTCTGCTATCAGTCCTGCAAAATAAGTTACATTCGCTACAGGTGCCAATAAATCTCATTAACTTCATTCTTAATATATTAAACGAACGGTCAATTATAATGTCGCCTGCAGATCCCCAGCAGCCATCGCGGGTTGTTTGGAGAGGTCTTCCGCAAGGCTCTGTTCTTAGCCCCTTACTGTACAATATTTATACTTTTGATTTGGCCTCTATTATCGATACTGATGTTAAGATATTACAATATGCAGATGACATACTTCTTTACTGTTCTTCTGATTCCGTTAACCATTCTTGTTCTGTTCTTAATTCCTCTTTACATTCTTTATGCTCATGGCTTCATGCCAATGGCTTAGAACTTTCCCCATCTAAAAGTGCAGCTGTTTTATATACCCGTAGTAGAAATCCTTCTACTATAAACATAGTCTATAATAATATTCCCATTCCAGTCCAAAATAACTTCAAATACTTAGGTGTCATCTTGGACTCTAAACTCTCTGGAGCTGCTCACTGTGAGTATGTTGTAAATAAAGTGGAACGGCAATTAAATATGCTGAGATGTTTAGCAGGCGTGTGGTGGGGTGGCCACCCTTGTTCTCTAAAGCTTATTTATAATGCTCTGATCAAAAGTGTTTTTGATTATGGTACTTTTCTCTTAGAACCTGGTAATATAAATTCATTTCAAAAATTAGATCGTCTACAGTCAAAAGCGTTACGTATTGTATCAGGTGCAATGAAATCCAGTCCAATCAATGCATTGCAAGTAGAGTGTGGCGAAGCGCCACTGTATCTTAGAAGACAGTTTCTTTCCGACAGATATTTGTTCAGAATTTTACAATTTTCGAATCATCCTCTCATTCCGTTACTTGAGTCTCTTCAAACACATATAACTTCGTCTAATTACTGGTCTCATAAATCTCCTCCATGTCTCGTCAAAAGTTACCAAAAATTTCTATCTCTATCTGCGCCTACTCATA
This sequence comes from Laothoe populi, assembly GCA_905220505.1. Lineage (NCBI taxonomy): Eukaryota > Metazoa > Arthropoda > Insecta > Lepidoptera > Sphingidae > Laothoe > Laothoe populi. The sequence goes on from HG992146.1 coordinate 23,776,045, forward strand.
GCTCCAACAAGCTCCCTTTATTTACCAATTCCTATGATTCCTTAATTTTTTCCTCGAATATTATTTATAATTGTGTTGATAAACACTCGCCAAATGTTAATATTTCTTTTAATTCCTTTCTCAGTGATTTTGAGGGTTTCCATTTCCTGTACACCGATGCTTCAAAATTTTCTTCTTCTCAATGTGTTGGGATTGGTGTTTACCATTCCCAATACAATATAGTTCAAAAAGTAAAGCTTCCTCCGGAGTCATCAGTTTTTACAGGTGAATGCCTTGGAATACTAAAAGGTATTGAATACGTCTTGGCTCTTAACCTCAGTAAAGTGATCATCTTCTCAGATTCCCTTAGTGCCCTTCAGGCCATTGCAAAATTTCCGTTCAAAAATAAAAACTTAGTACCAATTATTTTCCAAATTAAAGAATTAGCATTTAAATGTTTTTCTAAGGGATTCTCATTACTTTTCGGTTGGATCCCTGGCCATTCAGGAATCGTTGGGAACGACATTGCTGACAGACTTGCCAAGGAAGCGGTGCAATGTGGGGATCTGTATCCGTATAAAAACTTCAGTCTTGATCTTCTATCTTTGCCGAAAATATTTCTTCGGGATTCATGGAATGAAGTATGGTGTTCCAGTGCACAAATAAAGGGCCATTATTACTTTTCCATTCAAACAGAAATCCCTACAAAACCTTGGTTCTGTAGAGCAAAATTTAGCAAAGTGGAAACTTCCATATTGATCCGCTCTAGACTTGGCCACACTTGCTCCCCTGCTCACCTTGCAAGGCTTAAAATTTTAAATAGTCCTATGTGTTCCTGCGGATCAGATGTCGGCGACTTAAATCACATACTGTTCTCATGTACAAATTATGATCGTTCATCCTTTACTAATTCACTCATTCATCTTCGTATTCCTTTTCCTTGTTCTATTTCCTCTCTTCTTAGTAGTAATGATATCACTGTATATAAATGTATGGCATTGTTTTTCATTAGTAATAAGATAAAGATTTAACTATTTTTATTAATATTTACATATTGTTAAATACTTGTAATTTGTTATCCTTGTATTTAAATATATATATATATATATATATATATATATATTTAAATACAAGGATAACAAATTACAAGTATTACAATTAACAAATTATATATTTATATATATATATATATATATTTAAAGCTTCCTCTATTATATTTAAATATACCAAGTTTAACTCTCCTGATAGTTCCTATACCCTCTCCTTTCTCCGTTAAAATCAAATAGTTTCCCTACCTTTATCCGTTGATACCAATATCCAAAAGTTCAACTCGCTCAACACTTGTTCAAATCATATACTTGACATTGGCTACATGTACAAGAAGTGCGGAGCCATAAAGGGGAAAAAAAAAAAAAAAATTTGCCAGTGTTGTATGAAATGGTGTAGTGTGCGTGCGTAGCGACGTGATTACATTTTGCATTTGTGTGCACATGTTTATTTGTAGGTGTACGAAGCCCCCCACCGACATTGCTGAATTTTTTGTTCAAGATTCGAGCGTAATGCCGTCTCCTTTTGGTTGCCTACTCTAAGGTCACACCGAATGAAAAATCGATCAAAGGCTCACTCAATTATTTATTTAAAAAAATCGGCACATAATATCGCGATTTTTTTATATTGCAGACGTTTGTCTTCAAGCAAGTGATCTTAACTTATCGTGATTCAGTCTAGATGAAAACAAAGAATGAATCATAGTAACTGCATGCTTTGACCTTGTTCTGTTGTTGTAGGTATATGTTTAACCGAGTTTATAATGCGGCTATGAATTATATACCTACGATGATATAGGCAAATATTTGTCCTATTTCACCATGATACTAAAGACGTAGCGACTATGTGTTATCACAAGCTTCAGTTCTCGCCATGTGTTTACTTAACTGAAAACTCACTTTAACCATGGTGAAAACTTGCATATACCATTCCTAATGGTGAAACTATTTCAGAATTGAATCAGTCAATATTTAGTCTCAGAAACTACATCCACTTGCAAATATTACCACTTTTCGTTAACGGGCGAGTAGCCGGTGTAAAAGGAAACCGCGTGCTCAATCCTGATAGTTTGACAAATGTTTTCGTGATCCACAGATATTTATCTCAGGTCTGGGTATTGTGGGATCGCAGTCCCTAGTAGTTCTTGTAGAAGAAACCAATCTCACTGAACATGAAAAGCAGCAAAAGAGTTACTCTATGTAGCGTCCGTTATTAGAGCTTAGAAACCGCAACACGGTCAAACATCGTACCCCTACTCTAGACCCCCGCGACAAAACGTACTGAAGAATTCTCTATAAGAATTTCAAAGCAGAATTTTCAAAGTTGGAACTGTAGTTTACCTACCCGCATTAGGCCAGAGTGGTGGACTAAGGCCACGCTAACTCAATCAACGTAACCTCAATTACTGAGGATACAAGGGTGATATTTTTATTATTAGCTTAATATATAAAACAAAGCGCCGCAGTGTTCTTACACACATATCTCCGAAACCGTTCAAGCGATTTCAATTAAATTTTGTGAATGTGTATGGTTGGTTCCAGATCGAATTGTAGGTTATTTTTATTATCGAGATGTAAAATAGATATTTATTTTCAGCTAAAAAAGACTATCACGAGATCGACACCATGAGTAATATCTAGTGTATTATAATGCAGAAAGGGTTAAACAATGGTTAGTCTATTACTGAATAATGACGTTTATTATTATACCCATGGAGTTATTATATCATTGGATGTACGATACGATATTTAATATACAGAGTTTCTTTTTCTTAAGTTCCTCGATAGGTATACGAGCAGACGGGCCACCTGGTGGTAAGTAGTCACCGCCGCCCATAAACTTCTGCAATTCCCGGGCACAGCAAAGCCGCTGTCTACTCTTAAGAGTGTTAAAATAGTCAACTCTACACAATGTCAGGATGGCCGAGCGGTCTAAGGCGCCAGACTCAAGGCAACTTGCCCGTGCACACGGGTTCAGGGCGTTCTGGTCCTCTCTGAGGGCGTGGGTTCGAATCCCACTTCTGACAAACTTTTTTCATCATCACCTGCATAGCTTTTGTAGAGATGAAATAGAACATATTTTTATTTAATTGAATGCCGAGACGAGTTACCCGGCTGATGACCAATTTTACCCGTTTTTTATATAAGAGTGAATGAATGTCACCACGGGACATACGATGTTTAACCTCACAACCTTCAGTACCTACTTCCTTGATATTCACGTCCTTTAATCCGAATCACAATACAGATTTTTGTTTCTTGGTGGCAGAATTAAATAAAGCGAAACGCTCCTCAAAGTAGATTTAAATACGAGAGAGTTATTACCCAGTATAGTACAAATCTGCATAAAATTATTATTATAATTTTATAATAGGAACTGTAATGGTATGTATATAAACAATTTTATTATTACAGATTCACAGAGCTATATTTACTCATAAATAAGGAAATTATAAAAACAAGGAAACTCTGTTTATAATACTTCAGGTCTTCTACTGGGTTTTGTTATTTATTTCAGTAGTAGCCCGGAGTCTGTAATCTCTGCCCGGTATGGCGATAGGCTCGCCCCCTATCACATTATGGGACCGAAATTCGGTGAAAAGTGGGTGTACTGGTTACACCTCTGCATACCCCTTCGGGGTTTACAGGCGTGAGTGTATGTATGTAATTTATTTCAAAGCAAACTATTTTCCTGTAGTCGTACTGTTACATTGTGTACAAAAAAATATTTTGGCAGTTTATTTTGAGTTCGGCCCTGAGTTTTGATTAACGACCAATTTCAATAAACGATCTTAATTTGAAACTCAGATCGTTCCGACAAATAAGCCAGTGAGAATTAAGTTTCAACGCCACGCCTACGAATGACATAGTTTGATTGGTTTATTTTCTGGTTCGATCTGGCAATGCGGATTGAGATTGCTTATTGAAATTGTCCATTAGGGGCTTCGAGTAGGTAATATGCGGATTTCAAGAAGAATGTAGCTCTATCTTCCTAATTTAGCCGTCATGATACTATTTAGCAACAACTGCAATTTACATTTTAGCATAGTCTGACAACCTGTACACCAGTAGAGTCGGATCAAAGAATTTTGAAAAACCTTCATATAAATACGCCGATACCTCAACAATATCACTGCATCTACCATCAGCACTGCGCTTACCATCAGGTGCAGAGTGGTCACTTTGCCGCGCCAGAATAAAAAAAATCAATATGTCCCATACATATTGTTGAGGTATTTTTTTAGCTTTTTTACATATCTTTATTCGATTTTGTATCGGATTTCATAAACTTATAAAATCGGATTTAGACTATAACTTGCTTTACATTTTTCGTATACCCTTAGCAAAACAGAAAAAGTTGTTTTTAATTGCCAGACGTCTCGGAATCAAGGGGAATGATCCGGGTACTTGGATTAAAGCCAATTCTGCCACCCTTTCAGACATAGGGCTACATAGGTCACCGTAAACTAAAAATCAATATCAAATCAATGTAATTCAAAGTCAAAAAGGGCGAATATAAATAAATCGAAAGCCTCTGTAGTGCAAATGAAGACTATTTGGCTATGAAAGGAGAGGCCGTGGGTACGATCCCCGCCCTGGGTCTGGGAGTTGTGGGACCGTAAGTCCCACTTAGTTCTTGATATCCACGATACAATACAGTTTAACCTAATGTGGGGGCAGTACTGATTTTTTTTTTATCCTGGCACTGCAAAGTGTCCGCACTGTACCTGATGGTAAGCGCAGTGCGGTCCAAATAGAGTACTGAGTAGCGAGAGACAATCTATCCCCGCTACTCAACACACTCATGCCGGCCTGCTTCATGCTCATGTATGTGTGTCTAATAAACATTTTTGTTGCTCTCTCCTAATTATGAAAATTACCAATTTGGTTTGAACTACATCTACGCCTGGATCCAGAAAAATGATTCAGTTGATCAGATCCAATTGACAGTGGTAGTCCGCCAGTAGGAGCTCCGATACATAAGACGTAAAATGGGATTTTTAGCTTATACGAGTAGAAGTAATTGTTAACCACCTATGTAAGTACCTAATTCTTCATTGACTGATTATAAAGAATGTATAAAATTTCTTGGATTCAATAAATATTAGTTTATTTTTAATAAGCGTTTTTAAACTTTTTGCTTATTTTGATGATTCATTAGCTTTAATGTGTCATTAAAATGTCGCAAAAAGGCTATTTAATAGTACCTTTGTACTAGGCCAAGATTTACACAGCAGACTTATTCAAAGTGTTTTATGACAAAAATTATGTTTCAAATTCTGAATTTATTAACTATTCTGTAACTCGGACGCAAATATTATTGTATTATCGAAAATACAATCTAGTTTTGTTGTATTTTTTATATTTATGTTCCTACTTTTGACTCTCCGTTAAAAGTAATATTTATAAATTTGATGTTGATATCGTTTTTGTATAATAAACTGTGTATTTGTATAGTGAAATGACTAAAGAGTTCACTTCAAAGTTACTACATAGTCACACAATGGAATTGTACTATGAACTAAATGTAAGAAACTCTATTTCCCTCGAAATAACGTTCATTTTATTTAATAATTTCGTTTACGTTGCAATTCAAAAAGACCTTATTACCTGGATTTATGTTAAATGAATTTTACGAAAGGTAACTTATTTAATTAGGTTATTTAAAGGAAAAACATACACCTATTTTAAAAATGTTATCTAATTTAATATCTAATAATTTATCTAATAATCTATAATCTATTCAGTAATCCATTCACAAACTACTTTCAGTGACTCAGCGTATGTGTTTATTATGTTATATTGTTTATGGATATTCAGACTTTTCTACACACATTATCCGTCTATATACCTAATGTAGGACAATTACCTACCTAATACCTCTATAACAACCCATCCGGAGCAATTATCCTCATCGATCGACTGTTATGCCGTTATATTCGTACTTGTTTCAGTAATAATTTTATTGTGCCGTCAAGGCAATATTGTTTGTATCCTTCATTATAAAATTATAACATACAAGCATTTGCTCGCGACTTTGCCCGCGTAAAATTTATAGATTGGAGAGAGGGTTGTGGTCTCTCCCATTTTATAATAATGACAAGTCATCTTACAGCTCGTACAATTTAGACGAGCTAGGAACTAAAACGACTATACCCTAATAAATTCACCAACGACCTCGTGACGGTATATTATGTATAGTGTTCTTCCCACATATTTTTTATTGTCCAATCAAAACACAGTAGGAATTTAAAACTAATACATATGAACCTAGTGTTTGAGAAGTTATTGGTAGGTTGGTAGCTAGGTTGTGGCATAATAGTCCAATGGTTTATAAAAAGTACTACATACGAAGAACGCTAAAACTTATTCTTATTTGAACTTACCCGCCATTGAGGCGCTGCTCATCCTTCCACGAGTAAAATCAATTTTGGCAAATTCAATTTAACTAATAACAATAAAATAAAGCTTTAAAAACTTTTATTTTGATTGATTTAGAATTGACAGTATTTTTCAAAGAGTATATTAATTTCTTTATAAATATTTAGTTTGTTATTTGGCTAAGTAGGTACTATAGTTTCTTGTTAACTTACCTTTTTACTGTACATGATTAATATTTATTATTAAAAATTCATTTGTGTTTTATTTCTGCGGATTATGTTTTTATTACAGTAAAGGGCATTCATATTCTATAAATTTAATAAATATACTTTTAATCCAAAGAATTCCATGGAAACAGATAATTCATCGGTAAATGTCTCTACACTAAATGTGAGTATGTCTTTTATGATTAGGCCTAAAAAACTCTCCTGGCCCAATAAAAAAAATGACAAGTGACACACTAGGCAGTATGTTCGACTGACTATAGCCTGTTCTTTGGCCGAATAAAAAAAAATGTCAAGTGACAGTAAGTTAACCTCAAAAATTGCATCGAAAACAAACAAGGTTGTGTTTGTGGTTACTAAACTTATAGACTATGTTTGAAGAAAGCACATTTAATATATTATGATATTCGCAGGCATTATGGCGCCGGGTAAAAAAGGAAATGTCCGCGGGAAGCGCACTGGTCACCACATCCAAAAAGATTACGCGGAGAGATTGAATGAACTTAGTATACAATCATCAGACGAAAGCGACGAAAAGTCCTCAGATGATGAAGGTGTTGAAGCATGCTTTCCTGTTAGTATGTGGGATTTGAACCATTGTGACCCTAAGAAATGCTCCGGAAGAAAATTGCTTCGACATAACCTTATAAAAAATTTACAACTTGGTAAACGTTTTCAAGGGCTTGTTTTATCACCAGTGGGCACTCAGTGCGTCAGTCCAAATGACAAGGATATTATAGTGAAGTTTGGTTTAGCTGTGATAGACTGTTCCTGGGCAAAAATTGACGAAACACCATTTGGAAAAATGAAATCGCCACATCCCAGGCTTTTACCATTTTTGGTAGCTGCAAACCCTATTAACTATGGTAAACCGTACCAGCTGAGTTGTGTAGAAGCACTAGCAGCAGCTATGTTTATTACAGGACATAAAAATGAGGCACGATTTTACTTATCTAAATTTTCTTGGGGACATTCATTCTTAGAACTCAACTCTGAAGTGTTAGATTTATATTCTGCGTGTACAGACAGTAAGAGTGTTCTAGAAGCTCAAACAAAGTATTTAGAATCTGCCCAGGCAGAAAAGGATGATAGACCTATGTGGCCACCAAGCGAGTCAGAATCCGAGTCTGATCTAAGTTCTTAATAAATTGTCTATCGTTAAGTTATTACTGAATAAAAAAGATTATTTATCTCTATATGCAAGAATTTCAATTATGTAATAAAATATATTCATAAATGGCACTAAATTTGAATTATTTCATTTAAATTATTTTATTGTGTGATCTTAATTGGAATTAAGCAAATAAGTCTAAAAACAATGAAACATTTTTATAATCATGAGGATGATAATATTTATAAAAAAATATTTGCATTAAGATTAAAACCTGTGTTGTCTGATTTTGAGTCTGGATAAATGTTCATAGTAAAAATTCACAGTTGAGTCGTAAAGAAACAAAGTTGGCAAAGTAGGGCCTGCTTATTTTTTGGCAAATTAAAAAAAAACAGAAAAAATTTCTAGATTGCTGAGTTTGATACCAACCATAGAGTAACTTGAATATATGGAAATCCCAACTAAGGTAAGATGGCTGCCTTTGCTACTGTACTCCTGCCAAGTTTGCCATTTTCGATTCTCATTAACTTCATGAGAAATAGGATTGTTGACTTGACAGACGCTTCTGATTGGGTGGTAGTGAAAGATTACCGACTTTGGTTCTAAAGCAATTTTATCTGTGTTTAGAAGGTTTTATAGCCATCTTTCATTATAAGCTGGTGGTAGGATTCATATCCGCCCGGATAGCGACCACCGTACACAGGGCGAAAAACCCGCCATAGTGGCACACGCAAGTGTGTCGCGTTCCGGGATCAGCCAGTGTACATCCGGTTTTTGTCGGGGGTCTGGAGTTGGGGTACAATGGCCATTTTGCGCCCTTTCTTAGTACTCTGACACTAGACCCTCGACCCCTTCTTCACCTTCTTGCTCATGGCGTAGTGTGAAGAAGCAGGCCGGCATGAGTGTGTTGAGTAGCGGGGATAGATCGTCTCTCGCTACTCAGTACTCTATTTGGACCGCACTGCGCTTACCATCAGGTACAGTGCGGTCACTTTGCCGTGCCAGGATAAAAAAAAAAAAAAAAAAAAAACATGCAGATTTTAATTTTCTTTTGGCCATATTTTTTTTTTAATTTCGGCCCAACTACCTTATTTGCCGACTTTGGTTCTATACGACTCATATATTAATTATGTGAAAATGTTTAAATATTTAGGCCACCTTATGTCCTGTTAATAAACTTCATTATAATTTATTGTCGCGGTTCTATATAATAATTGGACTTAACGCCATCTATTGGTATTTGGAGAACCAAATGTATTCCTAATATACTAACCTTACAATAAATTGTAAGCAGCGCCATCTATATTATCATTATGGTATCTCGTACAATATTACTAACTCTACCGCTAGATGACGCTAAGTTCGCGAAACAAAGACACTTTTTTGGGGTCCGTCGACAACGGACTGAAGGTAATATTTGTGAGTCGTGCGTGGTCCGTACTCCGTGCCGTGCTCCGATATTGCTTTTAGTTTCCCTTTGCTACTCGAGTGTGAAAGTTGGTTTGTGTCGCGTGAAGTGGCTCTATGGAACTCGCGCAATAACTAATTTATCACTTATTTTTATGTGTATGAGTGGTGATAATAAAAGTGTAGTGTGTTTTGTTTGTGTTTATTTTTTGGAACTATTGGCGGCTCGGAATTAACTTCTAGAAGTTCTCAGGTAAGTTTGTCCGGCGACTTCGATGCAACCTGTCACGCAGGTGTCTCACAAGTCACTAACCTCTGACGAATAAAATGTTCTACTACATTAAATACGGCGATCAGTTTGTATTTACTTAACATTCATTCATGATTGTGTGTACTTTCACATATTTACTTCGTACTTGTCTGATACAATGACCATCAGTCTGAATATTTGTGATACTTACTTCTATATAATTATGATTGTAGAAAAAGTCCAAAATAAAAATAATTTTCAAATAAAACGTATTTATTTTAAGACTTTATTGATAATTATTTTTATATCCAACAAAAAGTAAACTTTTAAGCAGGGATATAGTAGCAATCGACTGATTTAACGGTGACGGAAAACATCGTGAGGAAACCAGCATACCTGTCTGTGAATTTTATAAGTGTATGTGCAGTGGCAGCGTTTTGGACTAAGGCCTAACCCATCTCAATAGCACCGGAAGCCCAAGCAGAGGGCTATTATTATTATTTTTTGAAGTACCCATGTAATTTACTGTAAAATGCAGCTTTTATTCAAAATATTTTTTGAAAGAATTTGTAGATTTTATATTATTATGTGCTATGCTCTTGAAAATTTTAATTTTATACAAATTTAATAAATAAGTACATATATAAATGTTAGAGTATTTTTTTTAATTTCACCCTTCGAGGGAAAACTAAATAAATAAATGATAAATAACACCCAACAGTCACACACATAGACCCGACCCACACTAAGATACGAGTCTTGTGTCGTGGGTATCAGGGACTACGAGAGACTTTGGATCTCTCAAACAGCACTCACTGCTGGTGGTAGGGATATTCATATCCGCTCGGATAGCGACCACCGTACACAGGGTGTAAAACCCGCCATAGTGGCACACGCAAGTGTGTCGTGTTTCGGGATCAGCCAGTGTACATCCGATTTTTGTCGGGGGTCTAGAGTTGGGTACGATGTTTGGCCGTTTTGCGGCCTTCTGAGTACTCTGACAATAGACCCTTGACCGCTTTTTCACCTTCTTGCCCATGGCGTAGTGTGACGAAGCAGGCCGGGATGATTGTGTTGAGTAGCCGGGGATAGATCGTCTCTCGCTACTCTAATTGGATCGCACTGCGTTACCATCAGGTGCAGTGTGGTCACTTTGCCGTGCCAGGATAAAAAACCCTGACCCCGGGCACAAATATCTGTCTGTCACACAAACATTTGCCCCGGCGTGGGAATCGAACCCACCTCCTCTCGTTTCACAGCCACTCGCCAACTGCGCCACGGAGGCTAGAACTCAATCATCGTAATTGGGCTCCAAAGTATTCCTACAGTATCTAGTAATACCGCCTTATGTATCTAGCTCTTAACAGAACGACCAATTGAGACCCTCTGAAGACGTTTGCTGAGACTTTTTGGTAAGAACCCATTGGCGATCTGATTGTCGGAACAAGCGTTGTCAATTACACATACCACGAATCAGCAACCGCGGGTGCCAGAACTAAAAACTACTGATATTGTAAGTGATAGAGTCCTCCTGTAGACGGTTGCTGGCCTATAGAAAGCAACCGAGGGTGGAAGCTTGCTGATGCGGTTGGTACGGTGAGGTATACGGCAAGGTCCCGTGTCCTGTCCTTTAAAGTCGGCATCGTATCCATGATTCCTCTGGTATTGTCTATGGTAGAGATTACTTCTATCACCAACTAACTCGTTTCTCGACTATTAATATAAAATAAATAGGATATCTTATCTTTTCAACGAGGATCTCATCATGCCGAATGGTGACATCAATTAGTATTGCCCGGCGCAATCGTTCTGCTAGCACCATATCGGGCTTCTTGGGGAACAATAGTTATGTCCGTGATAATAGATCCGATCACTGCATGTCCATTTTTGAGGACTGTTTGGTTTATTGATTATATGGCAGAAGTTACAATTTTATATCGAAAAGCAAGTTGTTGGTGTTAACTTTTATTGTCTTTGAAAGTAAAAACTCCTAACGTTAATCGTAAAAGAAGTATAGTCAGATCTTGCAAAAATGACTGGTAACATTTTCAGCGTTCCTAAAATTAATTAAAATAACTTAAAACCATCAAAAACGCTGCGTCTAAACTAAAGCTCCACTTCAGCTGCTCTTTGTAAGGGGCGGCGGAACACACGCAAGTGTGTTCGCGTTTCGGGGTCAGCCATCAGTCAGTGTACCTACATACATCCGGTTTTTGTGAGTACTCTGACACTAGACCCTCGACCGCTTCTTCACTTCCTTGCCCCGTGGAGTAGTGTGAAGAAGTTACACAACAAGCCAGCATGATTGTGTTGAGTAGCCAGTGATAGATTGTTTCTCGCTACTTGATACTCTAACTGGACGGCATGCCCTGCGCTTACCATCAGGTGCAGTGTGGTCACTTTGCCGTGCCAGAACAAAAAACCCATACCTCAGCCATACACAGCTATTTAGAAGTTTCGCCACAGGAATTTAGTGATAGATATATTGTTTAAACGTTATATGTCATCGGAATCCCTCTCATTAGTAGAGCAGAGTGCCCAGCGATAGGACAAGTTTAATACAAGGCTACTATTATTTAAGTCATCGGAAACTATAATTTTCCGATATCCTACATGCATTAACACATAATTAAATTTGCAAAGCTACTTGTAACGAATTTTAGCGACTTAATACATTTGGTTTTAGCATGTAAATAACTTGAAATGATAAAAAATATAGATTAACTGCTATATAGAGCCTGGTAAAACTACAAGACTCAGGCTATCTCTTTGAATATCCCTGTTCAATGCAGATCATAACATAAAACATAAAACTCGTATAATATATTATATAAAAAATACAGTGTAAACTCCATGTAACGTCACTCTATTTAACGACAAACTCTCTTAAGCGTCGAAATCAATTGGCTTTGGTTGGTTTAGCTTGTTTTTCATACAATGTTTCACTCTATATAGCATTACACCCACTCTCAATAACGACAACAATTAAGTTGCTAAAATTAGTAAAAACTGCGCAGCTGTGTACCTAGCTAGCCCGCAATAAACTCGACTGTCGGCATCATGCATACCGAACTTTCTAAGAAATTCATTCTTTTGTTTACAAATTGGGATTGCTTGCACGTGTAGACTGTTATTGACCATGATTCATAACTAGGAGTCATGGATTATCTATACCTTATCATATTCTTAGTTGCTCACAAACTTGCAAACTGTAAACATGGCTACTAAAAGAAAATCACTGTGTATTGACGAAAAAGTTTTACTGATACGCGCAATAGAAACGGGAGAGAAGATAAGTGATGTTGGCAAACGCTTTGGATTTAGTCGCTCTACCGTGTCCACAATATGGAAAAATAAAGAAAAAATCCTCCACGCTGCGGGCGAGGGAAAATCTTCCAAAAAATTAAAGAAACCTATATACGAAGATTTGGATAAAGCTGTACTATCATGGTTTCATCGACAGCGCCAGAATAATATGCCTATCTCGGGGCCGCTCGTGAAAGCTAAGGCGGAGAATTTTGCTGCTGAACTTGGTTTAACTTCTTTCAAAGCATCAGAAGGATGGCTCGGAAAATTCAAGCAGCGTCATCATATCAACTATGGTAAAATAAGTGGGGAAGCACGAAGTGTTGATACAAATGTGACTCATGATTGGATTAACAGAGTGTGGTCAAAATTCATAGAAAAATACGCCCCAAGTGACATTTTCAATGCTGATGAAGCAGGAATTTTCTATAAGTTGACTCCAGATAAAACTCTGAAATTTAAAGGGGAAAAGTGTGTGGGAGGAAAGCTTTCCAAGGAACGTATTACGGTGCTTGTGGCTGCTAATATGGATGGCACAGAGAAAAAAAAGCTACTAATAATAGGCAAATCGAAAAATCCGCGCTGTTTTAAGAACATCAAAAAATTGCCAGTGACGTATAAAGCTAATAAATCAGCTTGGATGACCAGTCAACTTTTTGAAGAAGAAGTGCGAAAGTGGGATGCAGAATTAAAGGGACGAAAAATTTTACTTCTTGTTGACAACTGCCCTGCCCACCCTTTTATATCAAACCTTCAAAACATAGAGTTGGCATTTCTTCCTCCAAATACGACTAGTGTCTTACAGCCAATGGACCAGAGTGATTAAAAGCCTCAAGGGTCACTACAGAAGGAAATTATTGATGGAGCTAGTCGAATCTGAGGGTAAAACTTCTGTTAATATGCTGCATGCAGTAAATTTTTTATCTAAAGCCTGGGAAGAAGTGACACCCACAACTATACAGCACTCTTTTCGACATGCTGGACTTTGTACCAATTCTACGAGTGATGAGGTGGAAACAGAATCTGAGTTTGAAAGCGACGACGACCTTCCATTAACTGAGTGGATTCAACAATTCAACATGGCAGGAAATACGGTAAATCTTCAAACCTACATTGAAGTGGACGACCGCCTGCTTACAACGGCTTCACTCACAGACGAAGAAATTTTGGATTCAGTGAGAAAAACTGAGGATCAAGAACAAGGTGATGAAGAAGATGAGACGGATGAGCCTGAGCTTCCGCCGAGCATTAAAGAAGCTCTGGAAGCAGCAAAATTATTGGAAAAATATTTCCTTTATAACCAAGATGCCTCAGTATTGCTAGATATTAATAAAATAACTAAAAAAATACAACAAAATTACTGGTGCAGCAAAAGACGTCAGACAAAAATAACAGACTATACTCAATAGCGTTCAAATAACATTCTTTTTTATGCACATAACTACTAACAATAGTCAGAAATAAACTTTTTATTTTTCTAATTCTGATGTTTCTTCTCTCCATTTAACGACAACTCTCTATAACGCCATAAAATACACAGTCCCTTCAGTGTCGCTATATAGAGTTTGTACTATAGTACCTAACCTGTACGGAATCATATTTAGCGTTCTCTACCTTTATGCTAGATCGAAAAATAAATTATAGTCATTGTCGTGTCATTGTTTTTGAAGATGCGGTGACAGTTATTTTATTTTATTACACACTGAATTTTTACTACATTTTTAATGATGTGCTGGTATATAAAATTATGTTGTAATGCCTTTTTAAAAGGTCATATATTTACAGAAATGTATGACTTATAGCAATGTGAGAAAAAGATCGATGTCTCACTTCGTATCCCAACTTTGTAAATGTGGAGTCGGAGTGTTGCTGTCTAGTAAGCACGTTAATTTTATTGATAAAGTATTACCTATCTACCTATATTTTTATAAAATGATCTTTAAAAACTCAGACTGCAATCCTCCTGATGGTTAAAAAGCCGTGGTAACTTTTCTTATTCGATATACTGTAAAATGTTTTATTATGGAAGGAAGTTAAGTGGACTAATGCAATTGGTTAAGAACCTGCATCATTTCATCAACCTCCTAGTCCCATGACTAGCAGGTAGCTGGTATGGTGGAAAGCCACACACCTAGCAATAAGAATGTTGAATTCAAATGTACTGCATTTCAATGCACTGCACAATCATCTCAAGGTATAACATATCATATCTAAAATCGCCAAGTAATTTCACTATCTTCAATGTCGTTCGAACCGGACACAAGAGCTCACACACTGCTGCTTGGCAGCTGAAATAGAGAAAGCGGTGGTATTTAGTTGCTACGGAGACGGACCTTCGTACATGTGACAAATGAAATACAAAACAATAAAAATTGTAAATAATTATATTTTAAAAGTTATAAAGCTGGATTCCGACCATTTGCAAAATTTTTAGATTTGATTCCATTGATAACTACATGGCTTGAAATGAATTTGCTTATAATATGAAACACAAGTAATATATTTGAACATAGATATTTTTAAGTGTAATATTGACCTCAATTTTCAGATTTATAATGTTATGTGGCGCGTTTGGTGAACAAATTGTAATGGTGAAGTGATTGTGAAGAATTTGAATTTGTAAGAGGTTTTGTGCGAAATAATAGCTGTTTAATGGCAGAAAAAGCAACACAGTAACAATGAAGCCCTCTAAAGCTGATATTACTCCTCAGCAGAGCTGTTCTTGTACGTCTTGTTTGTATAGAAGTGAATCCGACCGTACATCGGTCCGAAAAATCATAGCACGTGGCTCGAAGATCGATAAATTGTATTATGGTAAATATATACCCTTGCGAGAAAGAAAGCTATTAGATAAACTCGTCCGCACTAGGGCTGTATATGACGATATAAGACATCAATTATTATCTGGCAGCAGCATTAGTGTCTCCCAAGCGGATTTGAAACCAAGGAAGAACACATATGGAATGAAACGAAATAAAGACACTCAAAGAGATGGTGATATTCCAACTTTAGTCGATTTAGTAGATAACGGTAATGTATTATCATCAGAAAATTCAAGTGAATTTTGTAACTGCTGTATTTGCGGTTCCAACCTGAACACAAACTGCATGAACACAAACGCCGAGCAGGAGCGCAAATGACTTCAAAATCCAGCGTAATGTCAAGAGATAGAACAGGAGAAGAAACTATGTTTGGGAGAGCAGTGCATTTTAAAACTAAACACATACGCTCCGATCCTTGCACATGCACTTATAAATTTAATGAAAAGATGAAACGTCGCTCAAATTCTGTATTGAAAAAGTTACGAAAAGATAAACCAAAACCGGTTCTTGATCCGCTTGCAGGTGTTCCAGAACTAACTACACGGAAGAAACAAAAAGTGATAAAAAAGTCTATAGAAAAGGTTAAACAATCTAAAGCAGGGCTTGTGAAAGGCATACAGGAGGGCACTAGAAAATCGTTAATCAATATAATTGAAACGAAAATTAAGGTTCAGGAAAATATGGCAACCGTTGCAAAAAAGTCTTTGGAATTAATACAAGAAACTAAGCAAAAAATACACGATAAAATGGAATCTAGCAAGTATAAACCGGAATACATCACACAAAAACCAGAAGAGCCAACAGAAGAAAAGTTTTTCAAGATAAGAAAAGATTCATTGACAAAATTTAGAGAAAAACTAAGGAAGAGACGTGACCTGAAAAATTTGGAATGTGATTTTGAATGTGATCAAGCAGAGTGTGTCCCTGAGGAATGCTTTAAAATATTAAAACGACGCAGATTGAGTAAAATAAAAGATACGGATGTACACAGTGTAGTACAGAAAGAGATAACAAGCGAGAATAAAAGTGATGGCATGGCAGAAATATCAAAAATGCAAGCACACCGAAATAAAAAACCAACAGAAGTCAGTAAACGGAAAAAGACAACACGTAAAATAGCAACAGAGAAAACACAAAAGTTAGACCGGTCGTGCGTTTGCATAGAAATTAAGAAAAGAAATACTAAGCACACAAAATCAAAAAGACCAAAACCAGGTAAAAATTCCAGTCGAACGAAGTCTAAAACAAGCTTACTTCGAGAGCCCTCTGAGGGTTCACCAGGAGCTATCTCTATCAAACCGACTTATAAAAAAAAAGAGTCTGAAATCTCCAATATGTCTCAAAGTGGAGTTAAAATTGAAAACTTTAAGGTACCAACACAAATGGATGAGGAAAAAAAAGAGGCACAGATATCTCAAAAATCTCGTCAGGCTGTAAGAGTTGGATCTTCTTTTAGTTTTAATATAGAATTTTATAAAGAAACACCAATAGTAGGAACGTCAGAGATAAAAACAACGCAAGGGGTTAGGGCAATTATACCTGAACAAGAAAAAACTAAATCTAAAGGTGAGCATAACTTTGTGAAAAAATTGCATAAAAGGGACAGAGGTTCTGAAACCACTCTAAGTCAATCTGTTAAAAACATTCAAGCTATCGGACATCCTTTGAAGCGATGTTTTTGTACATTCAAATTAAAACCACGTAAAACAAAAATCGCATTACATCCTAATAAGTCGACAAATAAAAAATGTGTTTGTCCCTGCACTTCTCCTGTAATAGTTCAAACAGAAATTGAATCGGTTACTGAGAGCATACAAACTAACAAATTGGCTGAACTTCCGTACTTTTTAAAACCATATGAATGTGAACCTCTATGTATACTTGGTGAGTGTGATCCCATAGAATGTGATAAACGTATGAGAAGAAGGAATAATAAGCGTCATTCTGTATCAATTCATACTAAGAAACATATGAAGTCATCGTCAAGTATTACATCACATTCAAATTCAAGTGTTATGTCTAGGGGTCTGCAAATGCAACCAGTTCGAAAGCCAATAACTCACCCCCAGAGCGAAACTGCACCCACTATGGATACGGAACCTGTTGTGGAAAATCCATCATCACGAAGGCAGGCAGTGCATATTGGATCAACATTCAGTTTCCAAATAGAGTTTTCTAAGAGTAGCAGCCCTGTTGTACACAATGGAATATCAAATAAAGCAAATTATTTTAAAACAGAACAAATAGCAATGGAAACGCCTAAAACGGCGAAAGGCCTGCCTGTAGTAAAACATTATATTAGGCATAAATATTCTCAAATAAGTAGTTCTACAAAAACTAAGTTTAGTAGACAGAAACATAAACTACGAAGATGTTTTTGTACTTTAAAAATGAATAAAGCTCTGAAGAAACAAAACATAACATCAAAAGGGACTATAACATCAGGCCAAAGCATCGAAAATGCGCCTGAACCGAGACCAGCTGTAATCAGTAAAACAGTGTCAATGGCAACTAAGAAAATAAGATATAAGTTCACAGTTGAACCTCACGAATGCGATCGAGGTATTTGTACCCCAGGAAGTTGTGATCCCTACGAATGTTTAGAATTAATAAAAATAAAAGAATCAAAGGAAATGCGGAATAAAGCAAATACAGCTAATAAAGAATATCGGAAAATGCAATCCACATCAAGTTTTCCGCCAAAATCAATTACACGATCAAGAACAAAAAAAGTGCAGTCAATATTAGCAGCATATAAAGGCAAAGTTCCTAATTCTAAATCATTGAAGAAAAAGCTTCCTCCAAGGCAGCTATTGGAAACACCGAATAATCACAATAAACAAGTTGTAAAAATTGGTTCAAATTTTAGTTTTAATGTAGAGTTTTATAAAGATAAACCAGTTAAAGAGGCGCCTGTTATAAAAGTACATCCACCGTTTATAAGGTTGGTTAAACAACAAAAACAATCGGTACTTCTGAGAGAACGTGGTTCCCAAATAGCAAATGTAACTCGCAATTCAGTTCTAATGCAAGCAGCAAGTAAACCAAAAAATTTACCGACAAGTATGAAACGTTGTTTTTGTACTCTAAAACTTCGAAAACCTGCTAAAGAAGCTAAGAAAGATGTGATCACTGTCGGCACAAAAACACAAAAGTTCAAAAACAAACAATCAAAGTTTTCAGAATTAGAACCATACGAATGTGAACCATATGTATGCTCTCCTAATTTGTGTAATCCATATGAGTGCTTACAGAGAATAGAAAAGCGAAATGTTACACTTAAATCCAGAGAAATAGGAATGATTGCTAAACCTTCCAAAATGAAATCGAGGTCGAGTTCTGGTCAAAATGATCACTTTGGAATAAAGAATGCTTATGCTCAATCTAAGAATCTAGAACAAAAAATCTTAACAAAAAAATCAAAACCAGAAAAGCACTCTGAGGACCAGAAACCACAGATACAGAAGGTGTATGCTGGTAAACCCCGTCAATCCGTTAGATTAGGTTCTAATTTTAGTTTCGGAATTGAGTTTTACAAAGACCGTAAATCTGATGAAAATCAAATTGTACAAGTTCCACTTGAACGTGGGGACGTAAAATGGGAAGATTCAAAATTATTCAAAAATCAAGGCCAACAGCCATACCCAACAATTATGAGTCAACATAAGTCACAGGTAAATGTCATAAAAAAAATAAACAAAGCTATCGGGGTAGCTCCGATATTAAAAAGATGTTTTTGCACGCTTCAACTGCCAAAACAGAGAAAACCCCCAATAAAACCAACACAAGTTTATACTGTAAGTAGGGTAAGTATAACAAAACCTGCATTTGTACACAAACAACTCGCGTCTAAAAAAATGGATTCTGTCATGACTTCCTGCAAGACAATACATCGGTATAGTACTGGGTACACTAATAGCATTGTTACAATTGAAGATGCAGAGATTTCGTCATGTGATGTGTTGTCTTGTTCCACTGTGCAATTTGAATCACAGCTATTGTCACAAAATCGCTGCCATGATAAGCATGCTCATTTAATAACTGGTTCTATATCCTCCCAGCCAACATTGATACTTAAATCTGATTATCTAAGAAATGATAATAATCATGTGACAGCGCCAAAAGCAACAAGAAGTTTGTATATAAGAAATCCAGCGCCCACTCGTCGTATAAGAAAGTTTTCAGAAATCAGTTTTATAAAGTACTACGAGCCCTATACCTCAAAAATTAAACAACATCCAAATGAAGTAAGTGCTTATTTAAGAAGACAAATTTGTGCCATGAATATTCAGGTAGACAAATATAGGTCTTCTCCAATCAAACAAAAACTCAAACCTTATGAATGTGAGCCCGGAGTATGTACTCCAGACGAATGTGATCCTTTAGTTTGTCAAGAAAGGATTTTAAGACGCTTAATGAAGAAAACCGCAAAATCATCAGGGACCCCAAATCAAATACACTCTGTGTCAAGCACGACATTCAACGCGCGACGTCGTTCGAAACGGCTTCAATCAAATCCACCACTACAAATAAAGCAGTCTCCTTCCATATTAGAACAGAAGACAGGATATCCTAAAAGCGAGCAGCAAGCTGTGCGTGTAGGCTCGAATTTTAGCTTCAATATAGAATTTTCCAAGAAAAAATTGCAACCACCACATGTTGGATATGATCCCACACCTTACCCATCAACGAATAGACGTTATGAGACGACTGCTAAAAAATTAAGACATAGGGGAACTAGAGAATATCTAAGGAAAAGGATGGACAGAGAATCTCAATCCAATGCGAAAATGGAACATAAAGGCTCTAATGCGAAGCCGCTTCTTAAAAGATGTTTTTGTACTTTAAAACTGCATAAAAAGGGCGGAAAAGTAAAGAAAATTCAATGTTTAGATGATAAGGAAGTAGCTGTTAATGATGACAGAGTCACCGTCAAAACTGTGAATTCTACTCAAAATACTGAACCACTCAAAAATGGTAAATTGAGACGTTATTTAGAACCATATGAATGTGAACCTGGTATTTGCGTACCTGGACAGTGTGATCCTTATGAGTGCTTAGAACTGATTAACAAACGTAATTTAAACGGTAGAGATTTTGGTACAAATGTAACGAAATTGGGTAAAATGTCTACTGCGAATATGACATCTAAACAAAAGTCTAAAATGAAAAATAGATGCAACCAGTTACATTGTAAAAAGAATGAGCTACGTGTTCAGCAGTATAAACAATCAGGACTTCAGTATAGACAAAGACTAAGTCATTCACAACCTTCGCGACAAGCAGTTCATATCGGTTCTGCTTTTAGTTTTAATGTAGAATTCTTTAAGGAAAATCCTAATATGGAGACGACACCTAGTGTTCCTTCTAAACGCAAGAGATATAAAACTGACACAGAAATAAAAAGAGCAAGGCGAACCCACGACTTTAAAGAACGGTTTACTCAAGATAACAGAACAATGACTCATAAAGATTCCCAATCAGGCTCCATGCAACAGAAAAAATCAACAATGACTAGCTCATTTATTAAACGTTGTTTTTGTACAGCTAAATTACAGAAAAACGAAAAAATAAATTCTCATTCTCAAGATAAAACTATAAAAGTAAATATTAAACAGCAATCTTCAGATTCACCATCTTTTTTGCAGCGATGTATGTGTGTTATAAAATCGCTAACCGCTCCGAAATTTAGAACGGGTACACCCTCCCAAACCGAACAAAAAAGTGCTCCTAAACCTTCTTACGGACCGGCATCACATAGTCTAGAGCCTTATGAGTGCACACCCGGTGTATGCGTTCCTGACGAATGTAATCCGTATGAGTGTGAACAATTAATAAGAAAAAGAAACGCTAAAGTATGCACCAAAGAAACTTGCACTGGAAGACTAAGAACAAGATCACAATCATCTACGATAAAAACGTACCAGTCACCTAAAGTCAAGAAAACTCAAATGACTGTCGACAGAAGATCAAAAATAGTTAAACCAACACCTTCTGGTAAATTTGAAAGACAAAAATCAATCGTACGTTCCGGTTCACAGAGACGACAAGCTGTGAGAATCGGTTCTAATTTTAATTTTAATATGGAGTTTTATAAAGATAGACCGACAACAGAGGCAATTAAAGATAAATCTCTAGTGGATTATCATCGAAAGAGAGGCCGCACCTCGGATTATTCAGAGAGCTATAAACCTAAAACTAGAAGTAGAGGATTATTTGAAAAAAAGAAACATAGACATAGTCGAGACTCGCAAGCCCAGGGTATAAAAAATCAAGATCGAGCAACAGGTGTTAGTCGGTTGTTACAGCGTTGTTTTTGTACATTAAAGTTGGGTAAAACGAATAATCAAAAAAGGTATTCCGAATCGGGCACGCAAAGCATGCGAACAGCTGTTATTAAAGAATCGCCTAATATGGATACTAAAGTTGTAATGACTGATAACAAATCAAATCCAAATAAATTAGAAGCTTATGAATGCGAACCTAATACTTGTATTCAGGGTCAATGTGATCCTTATGACTGCGAAAAACGAATAAAGAAACGATTAAGACGTGAATATGGAACATCAACAGTACAATTTAAAACAAAATCTGCTACTAGCATGACTTCATCTGCACGAAAATTGAGAAACATGAAAATACAATCTAGGTTAAAAAAATCACGGAATCGGATAGACTTAGAACGAGCTGGCAAATCTACGTATAAAAAAACGGTACTTCCAGGTAGACCCGCAAGACAAGCTGTACGACTAGCGTCTACCTTTAGTTTCAATGTAGAATTTTATAAACAAAATAATAATGATCCAATTGATAGGCATACACCGGAATCTAAGATCCGTCATGAAAATGTTGTAGATTTTGATTATAGTCATAAAAAACGTTCTTCTATTCCATGTAATACAAAAACATGTCAGTCCAAAACACGTATGCGGGAAGTAGATTCACAAGTGTTAGCTAAAAAGATGCGATCTACTATGTCTGGGGTTACACCTTTCTTAAAACGCTGTTTTTGCACTTTAAAATTTCAAAAACCTAATACTCATGCTCAATATAAAAACGACAGTAATATAACTCGACCGAAAATGGAGACTGATAATAAATCAACATATACTTCAAAGAAATTAAATAAATCGAGGGATTTCGCGCGTACTCAACATTTAGATCCTTATGAATGTGAGCCTGGTGTTTGTGTGCCCGGAGAGTGCGATCCTTACGAATGTGAGAAATTTATTAAAAAGAGAGATAGAAGGGGTCATTCGGTATCTTCAAATACTGAGAAAGGTCAAGGTACCTCTAAATATGTCTCAGCAAGAGCCGGGCATAAAGGGAGAAAATCCCACGCTACATCAGTTACTTATGAACGCCAAATGAAGATATTTACTTCATCAGATAAACCTCATGCCTTAATAAATGGGTCAGACTTTAAGACTGCTTACAGCCCGCACCGCCAAGCTGTACGTATTGGATCTAATTTCAGTTTTGATATTGAATTTTATAAAGATAAAAATGCGAATGACTCCCCAAAAGAAACGTCTCCTCAAAAGATTCTTACCGACTCCAAGAAAATAAATAGATTCATAGAAAGTTCAAAATCAAAGACTCAGAAAATGGGAGCAGGTAATAGAGGGATTAGCTTTTATCATCGTAAATCACAAGCTTATGGTCCAAACACGGAGGCTAAAGGATCTGGCGTAGGACCATTACTAAAAAGATGTTTTTGTACTTTAAAATTACATAAGCAAGGTAAACAACAATACCAGTCGACTGTTCCATTACAAGCAGATTACACTCCTCCACCTAGTTATTTCGATGCGTCTACGGAGACAAAGAAACAACGACGTATTCTCGAACCGTATGAATGTGAACCAAATGTGTGTGAACCAGGATTTTGTGATCCATATGACTGTTTACGTCGTATTAAACATCGTCAAATAAGAGAATTTGGCGTTGCAACAAAAAGACCTTCAATGAGGTCGGATTACAGTTTAACCTCGAGAAGAACTACAAGAGACCAATCTTTGAAAACCAAACATGTTAAAGACAAGAGACCACAAAGAAATATGTCACTTGATAAAGAATCTAATAACAAAACAAAGCGTCATTCACATGTAAATGAAAATTTAAACCGGCAAGCGGTAAGAATAGGATCTAGTTTCAAGTTTGACATAGAATTTTATAAACAAAGGTCTACACCAAATAATCAGGCCTATGGTGATAGTAAAACTTACGACATTTCTGCCACAAGAGAACGCAAACAAAAGCCTAAAAAATTAAAAAGTCATGGCTCTCAAGGTAAATGTTCCCCACACTGTCAGGGAGTACAAATTGAAGGCGCGCAACAACAATCTAGAGGCTCAGGGATGGCACCATTACTAAAAAGATGCTTCTGTACATTAGCACTCCAAAACAATTTAAAACAACCTGTTCCTGAGAAGCAAACTACATCAGTCAAAGAAGTTAAAATGAAAGACATTTATACTCAAAGCAAATGCACTTTTAATAAATCCAAATCATTGCCATATGCATTAGATCCTTATGAGTGTGAGCCTAATGTATGTGTGCCTGGAGAGTGTGATCCATACGACTGCTACGAAAGAATAAAAAAGCGGAATGCACCTTATAAATCTAAAGGTCTTGGCACGAATGCTAGACGATATTCACAAGCATCTAGTATGACTACAGGTGGCATGATTTCGCAATCTAAAAGAACACTGTCAGTTTCATTAGGCAAACATCGGCGACATCAAAGGTCATCGTCTGTTAACAAATCCATGATTGTTGAACAGCCACGGTTGCAATTATTGACAGATATTGCTAACAAAAATGTGGTTAAAGTTGGGTCAAACGTAAGTTTTAATATGGAGTTTTATAAAGAAGTTACACCTGCAGCAACTAAAATTAACTATACCAATAAACGCCGTGGCAGTGGCGCTATGATATATACAAAGCAAAAAAATACCCACAAAACTACACATTACCGCAATCGTGATTCTCAAGGACAAACTCGCAAAACTCAAAACAAAGGCTCACTTGTATCCAATACTCTGAAAAGATGTTTTTGTACGGTTCAACTACATAAACCAAATATATCTCCCCCAAAAAATGATATAAATAAAAAATGCGTAGAATGTAGAACTAAAACATTTTTTAGACCACAACAATTTCAGGTATACTACCATAAAACTTACCTTAACAAAAATCCGAAACAAAAATGTTTGTGTACAACGTGTGATGATAAAATGTGTCAAAATACTAAAGCAACATCGACGAAATCAAATCGCCTTATTAAACTGAAGCGCCGTTCTACTATGAAAAGTAAAAAAAATCAAAATGCAAATGACATGGAAACCATCCTACCATATACGCCTAACAAATTTAATAAAAAAGCAAGCAAGACCATATTTTCAAACTTCAATAATAAGGGAATAGCTGACGGGGGAAATAAATATTGCGCTAAGCTACAATGTCCCAATTTGAAAAAAGGAATAATATTTAAAAATCGTAGGCTTAAGAAATCTCAGAGTACCAAGAAACTCAATGTTAATAAAATTAAAAAACCCCAACTGGAAGGGCAAGACGCGATAACATCAACATCTAGTAATTTAAACAATAAATCCTTTCTTTGTCGATGTAAAGAACTATTTTCAAAAAAGAAATTCACTATCAAGAACAATGCTACTGATACATGTGCAGAAGTGTGTCCTTTGTGTAAATCTGATAGAACCAAAAAGGAGCTAGAGTTAAAACCACCCAAAAATCTAAAGAAAACAAAAAGCGAACGTCGTCCGACCAAAACTTCTCAGAATGAACCAAAGAAATCAAAGAGTTTAAAAATAAAAAATAACATCGACTTAACAGAGACTAGACAAGATTATTCTCAATTTCAATCAGGGGACATGGGAAAAAGGAAAAAGAAGCGAACAAATAGTGACAAAAATAAATCTAAGATGTTATCTGACCAATATAAAACAGAACACCTCTGTTGTGGCGATGATTATCTTTATCTTTATGTTACTGATTTAAATCAAAAACTAATTAAAGACAACAAAAAACAAGTAAAATTCTCCGAACCAAATAAGGGCGTTATATCAGCAAATTTAACGCCAAAATCCGTGCGTAAATTGGCTACTAAACAAAAAGTTGGTAAAGGTGTTTCAGAGCTAGAACCCATGAAAGCTAACTGTCAAGCAGATACTGGATCTTATCTAGATATTGTCTTACAGCCTTCCTATTGTTCTGGTACACAGATGGAAGGTATAGCGGCCGTCAGCTTTAAGGGAGATAATAAATGTAAGACAAAAACTCAAACGAAAAGAAAATCGTCAATAAAAGAGCACCGCATACTAGACGAAGATTTCGAAAGCGAAGATAAGAGAGCACAAGCTGCGAGTATATATACTACTCCTCCTCATACTCCAAGTATATATAGAAAAAAAACCATCCACGTGAGAAATGAAAGTAAAGCAGTGAAACCAGGCGCTTCATTGAAAATAGCAGCAAAGGGATCTAAAAAGCAATCTACGCCTGGTGGTAAATGTGATATCGAACAAATAATTGAGACACTCACTAAAAACATAAATGCCATCAAAAATGCGAAATCTCGCGTACTTAACACTATGATAACAAAAGAACAGATTTGTTCTTGCTATAGTTCGGTTTGTGAATGCGCAAAAGCTATTAGGAAAGAGAAAGAAAGAGCTCAGAAAATAGAAATGGAATTAGAGAATGAGAAACGTATGTTACAAGAGAGGGAGAAAATGCGTAAAGCAGCGGAAAAGGAAGCAAAAAAGAAACATAAAGAATTCTTGTTGAGACAAAAACGATATGAACAGGAAGACACTATGCGCCGCCGTAAACGTTCAAAAGAGAATAAATTATTAGGTCATAGGTTAAAACATGTTAAAACATCTGACGTACTTCTTGCGGCCGATTCTATTCTGGACATTGCGAAATTGGGTTGTACCGTGGTAGGTGATGTCGCGCGGTCCACCTCCAGGTTTGTAATAGATCCTGTGTATACATGCAAGAAGATGAAGAACGCAGCCAAAGACCCTGGATCGATGATAAAACGTGCTGTTGATGATTCAGGATTAGTTGCAACACTAAAACGGGTTTTTATGAGGGTTACTGCCATGAAAGGCATCAAAACAGTGAAGAGTTCTCTGGAGGAAAATCAATTCACTGGATACCTCATGAAAATGGCTGAAGATGATCCACGCAAACGAATGAAACTTAAAAAAAAGAAACAAGTTAAGAAAAAAGAGCCCGCGTTGGATGATTTTGAATGCAGTCTGTATATGGCTTCTTTAAGGAGGAAGCGCTTTCTCAGTGTATATTATTTATGCCCTTGGTTCTATCCTCATTTTATTACGTTGCTTAACGTTGTCGAGCAGGTGACAGATTTGATTCTCTTTCTCCTGGCAGTATTTGTTTGGAGCCCTTGCATTTTATGTATGGAATTGTGCAGAGCGTGTATGTGTTGCTTTTTCTGCACCGGTTGATTGTATACGTCTTAATAAAGTACTGTATAACCTCATTTCTTGTTTCAATTGTGTGCTTGCATTATATAAAACTAGCTGTTGCTCGCGGCTCCGCCCGCGTGGAGGTCATGTTTGGGAGAAAAAGTATACAATACAAAATACCAATATTCATGCGTTTAACTTAAAAATGACGGATTTTCATACAAACTTTCATTCCCTATTTTACCCCCTTAGGGGCGGAATTTCCAAAAATCCTGAAATATATATTTTTTATTTTTAACTAAAATGCCAAATACAAATTTTCATGAATTTACCTTCAAAAATGACGGATTTTCATACAAGCTTTCATCCCCTATTTTACCCCCTTAGGGGTGGTATTTCCAAAAACCCATAGTGTGAAGTGGTGATCATGAACTACTTGCGACTTACAACAACAAAGAATTACGACAACTTATTCAAGCTAAGACTGAGATAGGTTACTATATTGAAAGACATAATTTAAGCTATATTAATTAATACAGCTTTTGCCTAAGACTATCTGTATAAAAGTTATGATTGCATAGGAAATTTCGGATGAATTAAATTAATTGTAGCACATATTAACTGTCTAATTTTTTTTTTTTTTTTTTTTTTTTTTTTATTCTGGCGCGGCAAAGTGACCACACTGCACCTGATGGTAAGCGCAGTGCCGTCCAGATAGAGTATCAAGTAGCGAGAGACAGTCTATCCCCCGCTACTCAACACAATCATGCCGGCCTGCTGTTTAGCTTCTTCACATTACGCCTAAAGGACCCAGGATCATAGGAAGGAGGGAACACGGTAGCTGGCAAACTGTTCCACAGCTTGATGGTGCGGCAAAAATACGAGTTTGCGAACCTCTTGGTTCGGGCCGGGGTAGTAGACACCACGAAGCTGTGGCTCCGCAAGCCAGTACGCGTGGTTCTGGTATGGAAGGGAGAGGATGGGATAAGATCAAACAATTCTTCAGAGCATTCGCCATGATACAGACGGTAGAACACGCTAAGCGAGGAAATATCCCTACGCAGCTGTAGCGGCTCCAGGCTGTTACTCACGTCTGCATCATTCACAATGCGGATGGCCCGCCGCTGCAACCCATCCAAGGCATCGAGAAGGTACCTTGCGGAAACGTCCCAGAGGTGCGAGCAGTATTCCATTCCCGGCCGCACCTGCGCTTTATATAAGCGGTAGAGCTGACCAGGCGTGAAAAACCGCCGCACCCTGTTCAGGATTCCGACCCTGCGTGAAGTGGCGGATATTACGCCCTCGATGTGACTCCTTGGATTAAGATCGCAGCGGATATCCATACCTAGGACACTAAGGTCATTCCGCATTGCGAGTGGAACACCCTGAAGAACGGGGATTGGAGAAAACGGAGACTTCTTGCACGAGAACGCGCACACCTGGGTTTTCTTGGCATTAAACTCAACCCGATTCCTGGTACCCCATGATGAGATGAGATCCAAGGTCTGGTTGAGCTCAACGACAAGATCCTCTCGTCTCCTCTCAGTATCCGCCCGTGTACATTTGCTATTATCTTCGTAATTGATTTCATTCGAAACGTATTTATTGTTATTATTCTGATGGTCATCGTCGTAACAAAGTAAACAGAGAATTTGCTTTGCCTGTTTTTATAAACCCTACCATAAATCCGGTTCACTGTTTCTCAGCACGGGTTTTCTAATGAAAATGGTTAGGAATTAGTATACCACTTTTTGACTTTGAAATTCTTACTATGATTTCTCAGTTATGTATGTGCTCCTTCACCTTTAAAGCGACCGCTAATTAACAGCGAATACACAAGTAACTTCGATATGTTAAAAGTGCAGACCGTAAAGTTGGTTTCGCACTTGGGATTTCTGTCTCATACCATCCCTGATCCCATACCATTTCCCAATAATTGCTTATATTTATTGATATTCCAAGTTACAACTAAACTTTTAAGAACTTTGGGAGCTGTCACGAAAACAGTTGTATATGTATTGACAAATGCTGTGTATTTGATCCGAACCACCCCGCGTTCAAACTTTGTAAGACCAGTGTAAGTTTAAAAAAGTCTTAAACGCCTCATGCCTCGCTGGAATTTGCAGCCTTGTGGATCTAGTAGTATGTAATGACGTTAAGTATTTACCCGACTGCACCAGAAAAAGTAGCTTATAAAAGTCGCGTTATTATGACAGTGTTCATATAATCAAATAATGTTTGCTTCGTATATATTTCGTTGCATTACTTGATGGATCCACTGCGTCCATTGGAGTAATAAACTTTCAATTACATATTGCTTTTACATTGCACAACTTTGTACGTAGCCTATGTATTCAATGCTTTTAGTCCAACTAACAAAAATACGAATCCAATTGAAAACCGCGAATCGCGCAACCAACCTTTTAAATAGTTAACGAACTATCCTAAAACCTGCACGAAATTGCGTTAGAAGTGCGAAAACAAAAGAGAGCAGTATCGACCAAACCCTCAAAAGTGAGAGGGAGACCGCCACCCTCTTTATGACTCAGAGGGGAGGACCCTTGCACGTAGATATTGCGGTGCCTACCCTTAGTACCGGCCATGCACTCTCATATCTATCGATCTGGGCCTTTTTAGCCAATTCGAAATTTATTTTTGACTGGCTGTGTTTAGCGTTTCATTTAGTGATATACTTAATCACAATATCGCAAACTTTATACGTATATTATAATATGACATAATTAGCATGAGGTATCTAATATATATTACCTTTTATGCGTATTAGATTATCTAGAAATACATTTTTTGGTCGCTTGTATTTTTGGTATAAAAAATGTAATCAAAGTATAATTATTTATTTAGTAGTTTTAATAGTCAATAAATTCACGCTGGATAAATTATAAACCACTTCGTATTTCGTAAAAAGTCACTACAATTAATATTAAACAGTGAAGTATTAAATGAAGTGGAAGATAATCGACTATGATACAATTATACGTCTCATTAATACGAGTAGTAGTGGTCGGAAAAACGTACATTACTGCTTCGTTAAACTGTACGCTATTAATGTGTTTTTTTGATAAAAATCTAGAATTCTACAACGCTATTTTTTTTCAGTTCTTATAATAAATGAACTTATTCAGAATGACTGCCTCGGTGGCGCAGTTGTAATTGCGCATGCGTTACGACCGCTGCTGTGCTGAGGTCTCGGGTTCGATCCCCGGGTCGGGTAAAGTGATATTGGGTTTTTCTATCTAGAAATTCTCAGTATTAGCCCGGAGTCTGGAATCTGTGCCCAGTATGGCGATAGGCTTGCCCCCTATCACATTATGGGACTGAAATTCGGCGAAAAGTGGGTGTACTGGTTACACCTCTGCCTACCCCTTCGGGGATTACAGGCGTGAGTGTATGTATATGTATGTATATGTTATTCAGAATGTGGATATTCTCGTAGCTATGATACTCTGGGCATAGTTATGATTAAATCTTATTAGTTAATCTGAGCTCATTAATCTTAATATACTTTACTAGTTCTTAGGTTTGATAGAGCGTTGCAATAATGAAGGGTATCGGTTGTTTTCAGGGAAGATTCTTTGGGAATATAATCTATACTATGCTTATCATTCAAACAAACTAATTTAACTATGATGTTCGGATTTCGGGTTTTTAAGTCGATTTCCAAATTTCTTAGCTTCTTGGCTAACTGTCTTGAGGTATTGGCCCTACTAACACCCGTAAACTATGTACGTTTTAGAACCTTTAGACTATAAAACGTTTTCTCTAATAAAATTCCACGCCGACGGAAGAGTCGCTGCTAACAGTTTATACGTTATAAATACTGTTGATTGTTTAATATTTTATGCACTAAATGTCACAAACAAACATCAACAGATGGAATGGAAGGCACTGCACTTACCAACAGGTGCAGTGTGGCCTCTTTGCCGTGCCAGAATTAAAAAAAATACTGATTTCTTTTAAGGATGACAACGTACCTATGATTCCGCTTATGTTCATGAGCAGTAGATATCACTTATCATCAGGGACTTACGCCCCTGGTCAGCCTGATATAATTATCTTATGACGTCGTAGTGGCGACTTCAGGGGACTTTCGGCCTCCTAACACTCGAATCCGAAACAAATATTTGCTTGTCACACAAACATTTTTTTCGGGAATCGAACCTACGACCGCACGTTTCAATAGTATTTTTATAATTATTGGAAATTAGTTTTTTTTTGCATTAAATCGACTATGTAATAAAACGGTCTAATAATAATTTCCTTTGACAGCACGTGTCGAGAAAAAAGTTAAAATACCAGATCCAGTCCCCCTCGCCATTGACAGTTGTATTCAAGTGCTCGCCCCTTCGAACAAAGTTGAATCAAAAAAGTAATTTTTGCATGACTAGCCAAAATAGCAGCTTGTTGTTACCGAACTGGGGGGATGTAAATTGCTCTGCACTTTGTAATATTTCACTCTTGAGGCCTTTTATCGAACTTTGTTAAATTGCGTGCGGTGGTCATAGTAAAATTTTTCTACTATAAAAGTGTGGCTGTGAAATGCTACAAAACATTTTGTAGAGCCCTTGTAAGTTTTTGTTTTATTGTCACGTGCTTGACAAATTGAATTTAAAAATATACAACCATTTTATATTAAATAATAAATATAAGAATCCAATCCTATCTTCCAATTTTCCGGGCAACTTTGCCAATGTTCATTTCTCTAAAAACCTTAATTTACTTCATTAATAATATTAAAGACACAAATTGGTCCAGTCGTTTTCTAGTGATGCGCTTACCACAAAAAGCATAACATTTTTATTCGTAAGGATATTTTTTTTTTATCCTAGCACGGCAAAGTGACCGCACTTCACGTGATGGTAAGCGCAGTACGGTCCAATTAGAGTATCGAGTAGCGAGAGACGATCTATCCCCCGCTACTCAACACAATCATGCCGGCCTGCTCCTTCACACTACGTCATGGGCAAGAAGGTGAAGAAGCGGTGGAGGGTCTATAGTCAGAGTACTCAGAAGGCCGCAAAATGGCCAACATTGTCCTCCAACTCTAGACCCCCAAAAAACCGGATGTACACTGGCTGATCCCGAAACGCGACACACTTGCGTGTGCCACTATGGCGGGTTTTTCACCCTGTGTACGGTGGTCGCTATCCGGGCGGATATGAATATCCTACCACCAGCAGTAATCATAACTATCAGTAGTTGCTTTATTTGTAATCAAAAAATGTTCCTGTTTGGTTACTTTTAATGGTTTGTCCAGATTTTGACATAAATTTTGCTTCATGTACAATCCCCAATCTTCATTTTATAATTCTCAATGCCTCATTTAAATATTTAGGGGTCTTTGTACGTAATTATTTCTGGATCAATGCATAGTGTTACCAGTTTGCAATTTAAATTAAGATTTATTATTCACATTTACGTTGAGTAATTACGAGTATAACAATAAAGCTTTATTTTATGCGACCATGCGTAGAATTGATATGTTGTCATAGACAGGATATCTGCCGTCCGCACATTTTGGCAATTGAGTTCCTTACGGAGTCTTTATATTAGATAGTTAAATGGTCATATTTAACATAATTTAATATAAATTTTGTTTTACTCCATTTATCTTTCCCTCTTGCTGTATGTACTGCCCATCTCCATTTCAATTCTTTTATCTTTACCTTGACGTCCTTTACTATACAGACAGACGTCTTCTGATGGTTTCGTTTCTGATTTTGTTAAACCTAGTTTTCCCTAACATGCTCTGGTTCATGGCTCTGGCTCTGGTCATTTACATAACATAAACACTGGTTTCCAAGGGACAGGAAAAGAAAAAGAGGACGTCCGTGTAGAAGATGGAATGACGACTTAAAAGTGGTAGCAGGGAAGATAGGAAGTAGAACTGCGCAGGATAGGATAAAGTGGAAAGAGTTGGAGGAGGCCTTCGTCAAAGGACGAACAGATGGTTAGAAGAAGAACCTTAATAACTTTTAGATATATTTTGTTAATTTAATTATTCTATCTGTATAGTATTGTAGTACATCTGTAATAAAGGCTATAATAATTAAATAAAATATAAATATTGTATCTCAATGAAATACTCGACAGATGCTCATTTATATGTAAAAATGCTAAACCGCCAGTAAACTCCGGTCTCCCGCCAAAACACACCATGTTTTCAACATGGCGGACGACGCGGCAAAGCGTCGCTTTACGACTCACTCGAAAATTATAGCTCTGTATTTTGTACGTTAAAATTTCATACCCACCCCTAGTCATACTTCTACCTAATAATAATATATTATGGTGAAAAAGCAGAACTCGATTCTTGCTTTGCTTATATTCGCCTACTTACTTCGAAAAGCTGATTATTGATGACTTTCAACGCGTTAAATTTTAAAAGCCGGAACTTTTAGTATATGAGTTTTGAGAAAAATCACTATGGGATTCAGATTATATTGTATAACCTTACCGTTGAATATATTTACTACAGTGAAAATATTCAACGTTTTCAAAAAATATACCTACAATTGGAAATTATAGCATCTAAGGAAATCTGGTTTGTCGATATATAAGATGAAAGTTACTTAAGCTCATGATTTATCTGATATCTTTATATGGTATGAGTTAATACCCATGTGAAATAATAACAAACCTGGAACTACACTGTCCCACTGTTAGGCATGGGCAGCCTCTACTAATGAAAAGGATTAGGCAACCACGCTAGCCTAATGCGGGTTGGTTGACTTCACATACGTTTGAAATTATTATGCAATGTAAATATTAACGGTAGAGAGCGACTTTGCTGTGCCCTGGCATTGCAGAAGTCTATGGGCGGCGGTGACTACTTACCATCAGGTGGCCCGTCAGCTCGTCTACCTATAGAGGAACTAAAAAAATACACAAATTCGTAATTCTTAAAATTATTCAATTCAAAACGGAAGCGACCACGTTAAACGCAATGGGGATAATTTATTTGTCAACGAGCATCTGATTTTATTGCGTCTCCGGGGTGCCGGCAGCAGTTTTATCGAAAATAATTATCTTAACGTTCCCGCTTTCTTCCATGAATATTTGATTTTATTAGACCAGTTTAAACGTGTATGTAAGTCACTGTTCACACGTAACCGTTATAGGGCTGGGAGGTGCTAAAATTCAATTTGTTCCATAGTACAGTTATGAAAGTGATAAAATGTAAGTAATGAGCTGTTTTGTGTGGGTTGTATGAAGTAAAATAATTCATTGTTGGAGTAAATTTATCGCCTTTAATTATAATTCTAATACTAACGCCATTAAACATTGTCCCACTACTGGGCACGGGCTTCCTACTAATGAGAGGATTAGGCCTTAGTCCACCTCGCGGGCCCAATGCGGGTTGCTAGACTTCACATACCTTCGAAATTCTTAAGAGATTTTTTAGGTATACAGGTTTCCTCACGATGTTTTCCTTCACCGTTAAAGCAAGCGATAATTAACAATGAATATACACGTAACTTAGGAAAGTCAGAGGTGTATTCTATTTGGGCTGGTTCCGAACATACGACTTTCGTTTTGATAGTCCGTAGGTGCCGCAACCAACTAGGGTATCGCTGCTGTTAGAATAAGTCATTTTGTTTTACATATTATATAATACTAGCCCTGTATTAAACATTGTCCCACTGCTGGGCACGGGCCTCCTCTACTAACGAGAGGGGTTAGGCCTTAGTCCACCACGCTGGCCTAATGCGGGTTGGCAGACTTCTCATACCTTCGAAAAACTCTCAGATATGCAGGTTTCCTCACGATGTTTTCCTTCACCGTTAAAGCAAGCGATAATTAACATTTTAATACACACATAACTTTAGAAAAGTCAGAGGTGTATGCCACTTGGGTTTCGAACCTACGACTTTCGTCTTGACAGTCCGTACCGCAACCAACTAGGCTATCGCTGCTTACATATTATGTGAATCATGTATTATATTATTTATTTTTATATCCAGAATTTTGAGTTTTATGTCCAGGATGAACGATCGTTGTGCAAATGTACCCATAAGGAAACATATTTCTCCCGAGGTGGAATTTGTTATCGGCGTTATAATTTACACACGTTGACCTTCTGTTGTCGAAAACTAGAAGTACTTTTCTACTCAAGTCAGGTAGCGACATATCGGCTTTAAGCAAAAGAATTGAATGAAACGTTATAACACTTAAAATTACGAAGAATACTAAAATAGTTTTTTTTGAGTGCCTTGATAGGCAGACGAGCAGACGGGCCACCTGATGGTAAGTAGTCACCGCCGCCCATAGACTTTTGGAATGCCAGGGCACAGCAAAGCCGCTGCCTACCGTTAAGTTTCAGGGAATATTTTTTCTTGACGCAACAATTTGAAATCACAAGTATCTTTTTTATATAGTCAGCTAGCTCTGAGTTGTAATCGGAGGGTATTCCTTGGGGAGCATGAATTCGGATATAAAAGGTATCTTTTTTCACAATCCAAGATCTGCACTATTTACCAGACTAAATCTTATAGCAATGGATTCCTTTGTCTATAAGATGGTAGGACGCAAATAGGATTCTAAAATTGTACCAACTAGACAATCTAAATGTTTACATGTATAACGATAATTTGTGTAGATAAATATTTTTTTTGAGATAATTTAGAGATTTTAAACATCCATTTTTGACGTACCTGACCGCTTTATAGTTATCTTTCTAAAAATGATTAATATGTTCGTATTTATCAAAATAGTTATTGACATTACTGCCTTTAATCAAGCGTATTCTAATGTTATAAAAATCTGCCGACGAAATAATAGACTCTACTCACTTATAGATGATATATCTAGAAGAATATGTTATCTTTGAAGAATATTGATATTAACCAAGTATTTAAGTACGTTCTTAAAAGATGGTGAATACACGCTATCGCTTTTAATTATATACTGCCTATAAAAGCGGGTGAGTGCTAATCACATAGGTTCAATTCTCAGTACATTTATTTAACGGGAATTGTTTTCCTTACAGCTATTTATATTTATTATTCGCTTGTACATATATCACAGATGATTTAAGTGATTTAATATTAGGGAAGGACGTTCGAAGGGATGACGACACACAATAGAAATAAATTATTATAGCTATATAATGCTTTCCATGTTTACGCGAATGTTACAAATAGAAATAAAACTAATTCGGATTTTATTTTCAGTCCCGACTTTTCGAAAGCTTTACAGCCTTCATGGTCAAGGGGCGGACGGAATAACTGCGGTAAAATTAGTTTTATATTATAGCTTAACTTATGGTTTTGTAACGCAAGCTGTGTGAAATTCAGCTCATACAAGCTACATCATCAATAGCTTGAAAACAACCTTAAGCGTCTTCAGAATAGGACTTTCTATACAAAAACAGGCTACGGATCTCGGTTGTGCCAATTAATGCGGCTTTACTTCAACGCACATAACAAACCAATCTATATTTATTTTGCGTTTCCTGTTATATTAAACTCACTATAATAATAAACACCGCCCTACTGCTGGGCACGGGCCTCCTCTACTAATGAGGTTAAGCCTTAGTCCACCACGCTGGCCTGCGGGTTGGTACTCCTCATATCTTTATTATTCTTTTTGTTGTTGTTTTCCTTCACCGTTAAAGCAAGCGATAATTAACATCGAAACTAGACGTAACTTATAAAAAGTCAGAGATGAGAGAAGTATGCCTTTTGGGTTAGTTTCGAACCTACGACTTTCGTCTCGGCAGTCCATGCCACTGCCGACTACGCAATCATTGTTTTTAGTAATATGTTTAACTAGGCATTCATGATTGTATATAATTTTCGCAATAAAAATATTATATTATGATTGTCATATTTATTTTCTTCTTATTTCAGGTACAGGCATCGCCCGAGGTCTATAACATTAAAAGCTGAAAAGGTAAAACAATCACCGACGGTCGTTTGACCAAACTGCAAACAATTTGTTAATGTATTACACAATTATCAATAACAAAATTGACTCACCATCATTACTTGAAAAGATTAAATTCAATATCCCTAGAATCTCCTCTCGTTCAAAAAGTACATTTCTTATCTCACCTTCCTCTACAAATTATGCTAGAAACTCATATATTAGACGCGCCTGTAGGAATTATAACTGTAAGCTTCAAGATGTTGATATTTTCTATCTGTCGTTAGATAGCTATAAGAAAAAAGTGGGTGATATTATATTTGATCGAAATTTATAATAATTGTTTGCCTGTTTCTTCACTGTTATTTATTTTTCATTATATGTATATATTTGTACATGTGTATGTGTGTGTTTGTGTTTGTATCTATTTCCTTTGTATAAAAACTCAACCTTCTAAATTAGTTTGTATAATTTCATGGAACAATTTTGGTCTATTTGTATTTTCATTCGTGTATTGTTTTTGTGTATGACTGTATGTGTCCTAAATAAATAAAAATAAATAAATAAATAAAATTTACGCTACACACGGTAGGCAGTGGCTTTGCTGTGCCTTGGCATTGCAGAATTCTATGGGCGGCGGTGTCTACTTGCCGTCAGGTGGCCTGTCTGCTCGTCTGTATATCTAGGCAGTAAAAATGCACCTCTAAACACATTTTGTAGTGGTAAGCCAGGCTGTAGACTGTATTGCCTACAGAGAGCCTTGAGGTAACAGCTTTTTGCTACGCTGGTACGTTGAGTAAGATTTATATCTGTATCAATTTTCCCCTTTTCAATTCAATCTGTTTCTTTTAAGAACGGCCAGGATTATTTTGATATTCTGGGTATTTATAGGCGGTGGCGATAATTTACCATCAGACGACCCACTGGCCAATGGACCGGCCTCTGCTTTAAAGTCCCTTGTTTAAAATGCTTCTAGTTCCCAAGGAAATCTAACGAAATATCAGGACTAGTATATATCGGTTAAAATGAACTTTATTATTCTCGAACTTATTTTTTCTTCATGAAATAATTCAGCTACATACGCTTATATAATCCACAATTTCGTGACATGACGATATAAACAGCCATCGATTTCTTCTTTTGTTCCTCGCTTAATGGGTGTCCTAGATTCGGATCGGTGTGTTTTAAAAACAAATATAAAATGCATTGAAAAGTTATGCTAAGTTCTTCGAGCTTATTAATTTAATTAATTGTGCATTGTTGATTAAAAAATAGGTATTGATTGATGCATGTTCAGTGCTACTGAGTCATACGAGCATATAAATTAGATTTATTAACACACCTAACTACCACTAAGATACACACCTCTTACGCATCTTCTACAGACATCCATTCGTAGGTACAGAACTCTATATTTTACCCTACTCACAATGTCCTCAAATTGGTCCATAGAGGTTTGTTAGGACCACACCTCTACTTACTCCCACTACATCATTTCGCTACTCTCCCCTTATTCATCTTTTTAATATGGCCAAATCATTTAAAATTCCCTTTTGGATTTTTGACTCTAAAGCTTCTTATTACTATAAAATATGTAGATTGAAGATTCATATAGTTTTACAATCAGTAAAATTAACCTTGCTCTATTGTATGAGTAGCATTTATCGCGTGACATGGCCTTCTAGAGATCATTCATTAAATGTGTTAGAGTCACGCCTAACCACAGCTCGACCGGGGGACTACCACTGTCTCACAGAAAATTGACGTAAAGTAACAGCTTGCTGATGCATGAGTAAGATTTTGGAGGCGTAAAGCCCGCTTCTCTTTGCATCCCTTTCTTTAACATCGTGGTATGTGTGTTCATGGTCGGTAGAAATCGCATATCATCAGATGACCCAATTGCTCGTTTGCCGTTTACTAAATAAAAATAATTGCGTAATAAATTTATAAGAACAATCGGGTAGAATTGAGTAATACATTATTACTATGAAAGTATTTTATTTTATGTGTAATCTTATGACACTTTATTATGAGCACTTGAATTCTAGCATAAAATCAAATTGCCGCTATTGTTATATTCGGTTCGACTATCGTACCTCACGTGGAATAATTATACGCCAGCGGAAAATCCAGAACAATATACCGAAAAATGCCATAAACGTGAACATTAATCTGAGAACTTAGAGTATTTAACACTGGAGACGCCATTGAGCCCCGTTTGACAAATGTAAGAGCACGGTGCTCATACACGTTCTATAAAACTAGTTGCGCTTCGTGATCCGCCACTAAAAAAGTGACATCACGTGCGGATGGAGCTCCGTGAAAAAGCCCGCCTGTAGCGGTATTAACATGTAAAAATAGATCTGACACATGAAACTTACAAAAATACAACATTATTTTTCACCTGGACGTATTTTTTTAAAGTAATATTATCCTTAAAAGCAACAAAACATATAATTTCTAAAAATTATCATCGGGTAATAAATGTTGCCAGGTTTAACTTTTAGTCACAGTAGTGCATAATTTATTTGCATTCAATATCTTAAACGTAAGTTGCTTTTTTAATATTCATTTTTAACTAATGTTGCTCGCGGCTCCGCCCGCGTGTAGGTCTTGGAGCATTTTAACCTTCTATATTTTGCTATCCCATAGGAAGCGTGCATTTTTTCGAGTTAAAAGTGGTCTTTGTCATTTTCTGATCCCTAAACTGCCACTATGCAAAAAATCATGTCGATCCCTTGCTCTGTGAAAAACTAAACTATCCCATGGGAACTGTACATTTCTCCGGGATAAAAAGTAGCCTATGTGCTTTTATAATCTCTTTTATTATAAGCTCATATAATCTATCTCTGTGCCAAATTTTAAGTTTTTTTTTTATACGACGTTGGTGGCAAACAAGCTTACGGCCCGTCTGATGGTAAGCGGTCACCGTAGCCTATGGACGCCTGCAACACCAGGAGTATCACATGCGCGTTGCCGACCCTAAGTAGTAGATCCGTCCAGCCGTTGTAGCGTGATTGGATATCAAACAACCATGCATCCATCCAAACATACGCATTTATAATATTAGTAGGATTACTTTATTTATGCTTCCTTAACTTAATTTATAATTTAAAAATATTACGACTAAGTTTACAATTTCATAAACTTTATTACACTGGCATTTTGGGTGGTTTATGTGGTAACACTGTCGTTTATGCAAGACTCAAATAGTGTTGTAGATAAACTTATAAAGGTTATCGATAAAATTACTAATCCATCTGGGCTGTCTTCTAAACACATACTTTTAATGTAAATAGTTCTAACACACTAGGAATGCCACAAAATATACCAAAACCAGAATAAAGTATTTGTCAAAAAAATGTGATCCTAAAAATGTATCCGGTATATTTAAAAAATATTTAGGTATGAATTTTGGCGCCATCCATTTATTACGTAAGATGATGTAGGGGGGAGTCGATCATGTCTCATTTTTTCTTACAAGGGGTGGGAGGGAGTCTCAATAGTTCTTACGTAAGATCACACAAATGCGCAAAGTTAGGATTATACTTTGAAAAATCGCGGGCCATGCCTATAATTTTAAAAACATGCAACTTAGATTTTTTATATTTTTTTGATAACCGGTATGACTTGCCTTTTCACCCGGTTCCGGCTTGACGTCGACTTTTGGGACACCCTGTATTCATGTCGAGATGTCAAGCACTTTTTATATGCTCTTCATAATAGATAGCCGTTAGCCGGCTACCACACCAAACAAAACAGGCGATAATCGCTCTCAATGACATACAATAATTTCATTCGCTAATCGCATTCGTTACCAGTAACACTGTATTTCTTGGCTCCGCTTATTTAATTTGAAATTTTATGGAATAACAGAACATTTTCTCACAAACTATATACCATTGGAAAGGTCGTGTTGTGTACTTTCCGCTGGTTTATTTGCTGAATCGGAATACCTCAAAACGAGTGAGTAATCATCAAATACATTTTAAAATCATTTGCAACGGCCGTCATACATACCTGAAAAACGCTTCTCTACAATTAGTGTTGATAAAAAAAAAATGGAAGTGTCACGGATGATGTGCAAAGCAACCAAAAACTGATAACAGTAATACACCTTTACGTCCCATTGACTCACCCGGCAAGTCAAGGAACAATAATGACTCGCTACCTTTTAATGACAATATTACGTATCGAAACAAAGCCACTGTTGATACTAGCGCAATTAGTGGAAGTTCCGGCTTAAACTCGTCCGCGTCAGTTATTACAAAGAAAGACGTTAGGGAAATAATAAGAGAAGAATTCAATGTCATGAAAATGGCTTTAGCACAGGAGCTTAACCAAACCCTTAAGCAGATGGTGAGAACCGAATTTCAATCTATAAAACAGGAAATAACTGCTTTGGGGAATAATGTTTGTTTCTGAATGAAAATTATAAAACCACCAAATCCACCATCGCCAAATACCAAGACACACTGGGAGAGCTAAAGAAAGAGAACGTTCAGTTAACAAATACGTTACAGGATCTGCAAATCAGGCTTCAGGTTGCTGAGCAGCATAACCGTTCTAACAATCTTGAGATAGAGTGTGTCCCCAAGCACAAACAGTAAAACTTGCTATCTATGATTACTCAGCTGTCTAAGGTATCCTGCGACTTGAAAGAATCCGACATTCATCATTGCACTC
The DNA here is from genome assembly GCA_905220505.1 of Laothoe populi. NCBI lineage: Eukaryota > Metazoa > Arthropoda > Insecta > Lepidoptera > Sphingidae > Laothoe > Laothoe populi. The sequence continues at coordinate 23,817,605 of HG992146.1, forward strand.
GTGTGGTAAAAAGTAACAGAGACGACAAGAGACCTCGCTCAATCATTGTTAAATTGGCTACCCCTAGGCTTCGGGACACATTTTTAGCGAAAACAATAAATTTTAATAAAGCAAATCCAAACGACAAGCTCAGTACTGCTCACATAGGCATTGGAGGTAATAAATCGCCGCTTTACATTGTTGAGCACCTATCACCTAAAAACAAATTACACGCAGCGGCTCACCAGATCGCCAAAGATAAAGAGTACAAATTCGTGTAGATTAAGCAAGGTCGTGTTTTCATTAGGAAAACAGAAGAAGACTAGTTTACTTATATAAGAAACCAAGAGACCAGAACCAACCTAAAACAATTCTCTGCCATATCCCGTTTGTCCAAATCATATAACTCTATTTGTGAAACGATGTATGTATGATGTATTTGTTGATAAATTGCAAAAATTCAAAAAATCTGTTGTGGCAAAATGGTTAGATGTACATATAGCTAACCATTTTTCCTTATAGCTACAATTCTATAATATTGTTATACTTAGATATAATATATACATATTAATTAAATTCTTATTTGGTCATGCTCATTGTTATTTTTGAAAATTTAATTAACGTTTTACTTTTATTGAATACTGGTGTTACTTTTTTTCTCAACGCATGTCGTGGTATCCTTAAAATGTTGTTCATTAATAGTAAGATTATTGTTGCCTCATTATAACTTAGTCCTAAGTAATGTAACAACAGGTGGATATCCATTTTAAATAAATTAAAGGCGTATTATTTAAAATTAATTTTTTAAATAATAAAGTTTTTATTTTTGCTTATTTGGCTTGTATTTTTCTCAGTACTCATTACCTTTATTATCTTTACAGTATTTCGATTAAATTAGAAATATTAATTTACACTATTTTTAACTATACCTCTCTACTTCCGTCCCTTTTCACGAAGTCACACCCAGAGATTGCAAGAAAGTGATAGAAAAGATGATACACATAAAGAATAATTTTAAAACATTTCATAAATTATAATTGTTTAATTTTATCTATCGATAGATAAGGACAACGCTATCTATACCTCGTGTCGACCTTGCTACGCTCTACTGTTTTTACACAGTTGTCAATATATGACACTGTAAATACATTACACGCCAAGATAAATTTGTAACTGTGTGCATAAATTTGCCAGTGTTGTATGAAATGGTGTAGTGTGCGTGCGTAGCGACGTGATTACATTTTGCATTTGTGTGCACATGTTTATTCGTAGTTGTACGAAGCCCCCCACCGACATTGCTTAATTTTTTGTTCAAGATTCGAGCGTAATGCCGTCTCCTTTTGGTTGCCTACTCTAAGTCTGAGAAATATTATCTCCATAGGTGACAGAGGGCCGGATTACATCGTTGAAATGGCGGGAAAATGTAATTAATGCTTATTGCTGTCGCGATCCGATGTTACAGGGAACATTTTTGATTAAATTTTCGTAAACATAAGGATCAAATGGTATTTGTTTTGTATGAAATAAATGACAATTCGGCGCTGTTTAATTAAAGTTTATTTTACCACAAAATCTTCGTATAAAAATACAAAAGTTATAGGTATTTGGTAACCCATCGTATTTTATCGGAAATCGACCCTGGCTGCGCTACCCTCGGATAATGGAAGAGCTCATAGACAAACACAAACAATAATATGAGCTGTTATTTTAAATTATAACGTATTGGATAAATTTTTCGTCGCATAGAAATGTATTGCTGATGAAATATATGTTTTGACGTATTAAGAAAATTAATTAAGTATTGAAATAAAACTAATTTTACAGATTTTATTTTTAGAAACGTGGGGACAAAAAAGTTTGTTAAACCGCGATAGAATTCGTAAAATTTGTGTTATTTCAGTAAGTAATATTCTCATGAACATAAAACAACATTAAAAAGTACAATATTTTTACTATTTCATGTATGTATAGTCTTTATTAACTATTTTTCGCTTTATTTTTTTTAATACTCGCATGATAAACAAATGTATCAAGTATTTAAGTAAGTATGTATGCCTTATTCCGCTCTACAAAGAAATCTAATTTGTATAAAACAGCTTTTAATGTCTGATCTCTAATTCATTCAGAAATAGCAATAAAACTTCTTTATTGATACAAACTACGTAAGTTTCGGAATAAAATATTCATTCGTATATTTATGGAGGTAGACAGCCCCGGTCCCAGGGACGGGTCTAACGTTTCTAAATGGATTTTAAAATTAAAACCTTCGCCTAAGGGATTGAGTATAACATTTTGATTACGTAAATGTTTCTATCGGTGTATCGGAGGGTTATATTGCCAGACAATTTCATAAATGGAGGAACATTACGGCGGATATCTGTTCTAGGTATGATTTTATTATGACTCCTAACTTTTGTATGGCGAAGATTCCTATCTTTATATATATAATTCTACTGTACGTGTGTATGTCACTGAACTCTTCCTAAACGGCTGGACCGATTTGAATGATTTTTTTTGTATGCGTTTGGGTGGCGCCCTGGATGGTTTAAATTCACAAATCAGGCCCGGCAGATGGTGCTGCAGTCTGTGTGGCGCTGCTTTTACGGGCAGGGCGAAGTCAGCCGGGCCCACTAGTGTCATATATAATTAAATATGTTTATCTACACTATATAACAATATTATAAGGAGGAAAGATTTGATTGTTTGTAGTGGATGAACTCAATACCTCAATAACCTATTAAAAAATATCTCAACTATTTATTCTTCCCAGATGTGGTAGCTTGTAATTGGCATATATCTACTTATATATTTAACCTAATTTGTAAATGTAGCCGTAAGCTTCCTAAACAAATAATCAAAAAAAATATGAGCTACTTTTTCTTCCGGAAAATTTTATCCCGCGGGATAAACCATTAGAAGTCTCTAAACCCTTATGTTTACGTTTTAATTTTTTCTCCGATTCTCTATTACGTACAAACCCGTCTTTTATCTGATAATGCAATTCCATATTACACAATCTCTATTTCTCGAACCAGCTGCACTGATCTCAAATTATCACATTAACTTAACAGAACTAGACATTTATATCATCCCAAAGCTACATGGGCGTGAACACGGTCTTCATACATTTGCATTTGTGTCCAAAACTTCCATACCAAACGCGGTAATAGTCGTAAATATGAAACTTTACGGTCGTATGTGTGTGTGCGTGACGATTTTAATATATCACTATACTTTTATTACTTTTCCGATGAGATAATTGCGTGTAACGTGGCTGTGTCGTGTAAATCATTGTATTGTGCATGGTTTTTGGTAGCACACCTAGAAATTACGTGTTTATTGCCATTATGTAGCTGTTGGAAGTGTTTAAAATTGCGATAAGTGGTAATTATGAAATATTAAACTTTCTCAAAGTATAAGTGATAGAACCACGATGTAGACAGTCTACAGAATAACTGGAATGGACCGGGCTGTTATCATTATAACAGAAAACTGATGTGAAGTAACAGCTGTTTTTTTATCCTGGCACGGCAAAGTGACCACACTGCACCTGATGGTAAGCGCAGTTCCGTCCAATTAGAGTATTGAGTAGCGAGAGATAATCTATCCCCAGAAAATGAACACAATTCATTTTATATTGATTTGTGGACGTATAAACTTAATACTCTCAAAGCTGTTCCGAGAAAGATGAAATCACTGTGCCTGAACGTGCTGCCTTAATGATATAATTCTCATTTGTTTAAATCTAATTGACAGCCTCCCTGGCGCAGCGGGTGAGTATCCGGCTGTGAAATGAGAGAGCGTGGGTTCGATTCCCGCACCGAGTCAGATGTTGGTGTGAAAGATAGTTATTTGTTTCAAGTCTGGGTGTTATGAGACCGTAGTCCCTCGTAGTTCTTGATACCTACGATATAGGTTTTACCTAGTGTGGAGTCAGAACTATGTGTGTGACTGTTGGGTGTATTTATTTATTGAATTGAAGACAAGCTCATTGCCTTGTCTCTTTTTAGAGACACACTCTTTTGGTATAAGGCGGGACTTACAAAATAAATGCACATGCGCAGGGAATATGAGTCATCACCTCATGCAATCATATTGTATCATCCACCTTCACCATAGAAAGAGCTTATTTAAAACGTGATCTAACTTATATAACTCAACCTGTCCCGTTTTCGTGAAATTTCATCTCTCAACCCGCATTTTTAAAATACGAATTTTATCAAATGTACTCGTACGCAAATATTGGATGTCACGTCGGTGTGAATGACTCTTCATCGCGATTCGCAATCAAACGAACATTTTCATTCGAAATTGGTGCTTTACGTAAAAAAAAAACATAAAATTTCTTTAAAATTGTCAGGATACAGATATATAAATGGTAGATCCACGCTGAAGACATATTTGTCTACAGCATGAATGGGCCGGCTCGACCGGGGTAGTACCACTGTCTCACAGAAAACTAACGTAAAGTGACAGTTTACTGTCGCGTTTCGTATGGTCAGAGAGCTCTATCCGGAGGCCCAGATTCCCCCTTCCGTTCCCTAATCCCTATTCCTGTCCTTTAAGGCCGACAGCGCATACATACTTTCGGTATTGTGGATGTTCATGGGCGGTGGAGATCACTTAACATCAGGTGACCCACTGGCTGGTTTGTCGGACTATGCTATAAAAAAATACTGTATTGTCTCGAAAAGAATAGGCTATTTGACAACATTGAAAATACACTGCAAATTGTGGTCATCCTGCTAGACAATAGCTTAAAAAACCATATTTCACTTAATTTTAAACAAAATAATGTATATTTTTTGCAAATTAAACGAAATAAAGTACATTTTTTTTTATTTTATATGAGATGTGAACACTCTGTGATTGGTTTCAACTCTGGTGACGTCACACGCAAGTAAACATAGTTTCTTCGAGTGATTTTATTTCGCGTTTTATGTTTTCTGGGTGATAAATTCTATTGTTGATCTATTTTTGAAGCAGTTTTATGATAATTGTTGATAAAACAATTATCATAAAACTTCGCTTTGCTTATCATTATTAGCTTGTTTACTTGCATGTGACGTCACACGTGTCATATGATCAGCGCCATTACAGAAATAGCGTTTTTGCCGCGGTTTTGGAGATTTAAACTTTAACATTGATTTTTATTAAAAATACAGTAGATTTCCCGGAAATATAAATATAGTATGCTTATTATGTAATAAAGAATAGTTTTAAATCATTTTCGAAAATTAGTCAAATAGCCTATTAAAAAAATAGGTCGATTTAAAACGTAATTTAGCATTCGATGGCATATAATTACATGCCAATGGATTCGCTCCATTGAAACCTTAGACAAAAAATTGTGACATGGAAGAAGAAGGGACACTAACAAAATTATTCACGAAAAATTATAAATATGCCATAGAAAACTGATTTTGATGATAAAAAATGAACTCTACTAATTAAATAATTATGACACGTACGTTGATTTTTGTCATTAATAGATACTTCTAAAAGTAATTAATTGATATTTCTACCAAATATAGTTCCACTTTATGTCAATAAATATCATAATTGAACCAGTAAGAATTATTAATACTGCAGCGAACAATACTGCATTACTTGAAACCAAAATCGTGATTAATTTAAGACGAAACTAGTTGCAAACTTAGTTCCTACTTTGACGATGTACCCCTAGTTGTCAAGAGCTAACAATTGTTAAGCTACACGAAATTAACTTCGAAATTACCGCATTTGCATGCTGTTTTTAACCGACTTCAAAAAATAAGGAGGTTCTCAATTCGTCGGAATCTTTTTTTATGTATGTTCTCCAATTACACGAAGACGCCTGGACCGATTCCAGAAATTCTTTTTTTTTTGTTTAAAAGGATATACTTCCTAGGTGGTCACTGGTCTGATGATGGGATCTCAGAAAAATCTCAAATTTTATAGGGACGCATAATGTGTTTTTTATTGAAGTCGGTGTACTTTTTGAGGCTATCATAATGGTTTTTTTGTTGACATAGTATGCGTAGAGATGCACATGAAACTACGGTTCGCCGAACTTATCCCCGTCCCATGATGTGATAGGTGGAGAGCCAATCGCCCTATTAGACACAAATCCCAATCCTGGTCATCTATTGACAGCCCCCGTGACGCAGCGAGCGAGTAACCGGCTGTGAAACGAGAGACCGTGGGTTCGATTCCCGCACCGAGATAAATGTCTGTGTGATAGCCATCTGCATTTGTTTCGGGTCTGGGTGTTGTGACTGTTGGGTGTATTTATTTATATGTTATTTCTCAAATCAATATCTCAAACAAAAATTGTAGTAGCCCTACATTATTTGAATCCAGAACTTAGGAATTGAGGGTTACACAACCTATGTACCCTAATGCTAAACCGAGTGAGGCGGCATCTATTCTTTTTTTTGAACTTAGTCTATTTTGGTATCACAAATTAGTTCGTATTCTAGAATATATTGAGGTTGATATTATCTACCTAATTAAGAATACAATGTATGAAGTGTATATTTTTCGTATACACTAGATAAAATCACTAGTGTCACTGGACTAATTCACCTTTCGATATTCTTATGTCATGTATAATTTTATATACATGTTATGTACATATTAAATTTATAATTGGACTATCCTTGGCCTCTATATGTAGGCTAACTCTGTATTATGACTTAATAGACGTGTTTCCTTGGTAATTGTTTTTTAGTAGACATGTAGCTTGACATGCTTTAATTTTCGTATCGCATAGATTACTTGTTTGAAAATAGCATTTAACGCTATTATACAAACGAACAGAGCACATTCAGTGAAGCGTCAGCATTTACACCAAAAACGAATGCCCAGAAGCATACGAACGGTTAAATCCCAGGCACATTAGGCCCTTACAGTGCCTAATCCCTGCCTATTCCCTTTTGAACCCGACGTCCACCAAACAGAATGCGTCCGGGCGATAAAGGGATTAAAATTTGTAAAATTTATAGCTGAATTAAATCCATCGGCGTGAGAGGGTCGATCGTTTTAGACTTAGCTCAGATGCTTTATCAAACAAAGAGTCTAAAGACCTATCTTATGCGAAGGGCTTGGTTGAGCTCGGTATTAATCTATGACTGTTGAAGCGTGTGTGATAAATTACGTTTTCTAGATTCGACGAGTAATCAGATAATGATGAACCCTTGATCGTTAAGGGTCAATTGAACATGTATTAACTACGCGAGAACAAATTGATAGAATGAGCTTCATAAAAGTTTAACAAGCTTGAGTGTTTAATCCAATTAAGATATTCAGACTATACAAAAATCTGTTCATACTAAAAGAAAACATGAGATAGATTAATATATTTCTTTTCAAACATTAATCCATTAATTCCAACATGTATGAAGCAGTGTATTCAATGTTTTCACACGGCATACGGCAAAAAATTCAACACCTAAAATTTTTGTACCTCGGTCTTGTATTTTGGGCACTGTGCCCTAGATCTCTTGTTTCTATTTTAACATATTTAATTTGAGAGCTGCGAGTATTCCGAGTATCTACTGCGTTTTGATGTCCTATTTTTGTTCAACGTTAACAGAACGCTTTGGAGAGGTTTAATTCTGGAAATTCATTAAATAGTAATTTTGTTTTCGTTTTGAGTGACACTGGCTGAAAAAGACTTGATCTATTTATGCCTGGCTAGATAGCGAGCCCCGTGCACATATTTTTATAACAGAGGCTGGTTAAGACCACGTGGGTCACTGGTGATGTGTGATCTCCACATCCCCTGAAGAACAATACCACAAAAATCATGCATGTATGGCCGGTCTCATACAAATCCCTTTCTTTTTCATCATCATCATCAGCCGGTGTCAGTCCACTGTTGGACGTAGGCCTCTCCCAAGATGCGCCACTGAGCCCGATCTTCAGCTCTTCTTTTCCAGTGACTGCCCACCGCTTTGCGTATGTCGTCGCTCCACCTGGTCACAGGACGTCCTACGCTACGTTTGCCGATTCGTGGTCTCCACTCTAGGACAAGTCTACACCAACGGTTATCAGTCCTGCGGCAGATATGACCGGCCCACTGCCACTTCAACTTGCCAATCCGTTGAGCTATGTCGATAACGTTAGTTTTCTGGCGAATAACTTCGTTCCGGATTCGATCCCGCAGAGAAACACCGAGCATAGCTCTGTCCATAGCTCGTTGAGTGACTTTGAATTGGTGGACCAGTCGAGCTGAGGATAAAAAGGGGTGGGGGATTCGGACGTCCAGAAACCATACTAACCTTAAGCTGATACTTCACGTTGACTTTCTGTGAGTTATACACGATCGAGGCCATCATCATCAAAAACCCGCTATAGTATCTCCTTCCAGCAAGTCACATTCAGATATCTGCCGGTATTTATCCAATTACTTTTGACTCTTTTTGGACTGCAATACACCTATCTTCACTAACACTAACAAAAGTTAGTAGTTAAAATTGACGAAATTGCCAAGACATTGTAGAAATATACTGGTAAAGATCTCGCTACGAGTGCCTCGGTGGCGTAGTTGTAATTGCGCATGCGTTACGACTGCTGCTGTGCTGAGGTCTAGGGTTCGATCCCCGGGTCGGGTAAAGTGATATTGAGGTTTTCTATTTAGAGATACTCAATATCAGTCCGGAGTCTGGAATTGATCACAATATGGGACCGGTATATATTCGGCGAAAAGTGGTTATACTGGTTACCACTCTGCCTACCCCTGTGGGGATTACAGGCGTGAGTGTATGTGTGTGTGTCTTGCTACTCGTAAGACCATCAGGTTACCTACTTTCTCGATTAACAGTCCTTTCACGTATGAAAAATAACCATTAATTTATAGTATGTTTTTAAGAAACGTGATGACTATCTTTTATTTCTCAACAGCAAACAGCCGTAGAACAATTAAATTGAACTTTAAACTCAATTATAAATCTGCCTGTTTCACCAGTGCAACTTATTTAGATATAGCAGTGTGACCGTTCCTGGAATCGGGGTCAGACAATAAGATGAGTTAGGTATTCTACATTTGAATACATAATTAGTTGGGCTTTATTTCTCTGGGTCATTTTACGTCTGTTACAATTGTCTGCAAATGTGATGAGTAATATCATTTGACTTTTATTATTGTATGAAATTATTAATAATGTATTTGTTAATTATAATGCTGAAATGCTTTAGACCATAGAACCGATTGAGAAGTAACTTGTTGACGTAGTGAGCCCAACTTATGTTTGGGTGGTTAGTAAATTTAAAAAAGACAGGTTAAGATTTTTTTTATACTGGCACGGCAAAGTGACCACACTGCACCTGATGGAAAGCCAGAGACAATTTGTCCCCCGCTACTCAACACAATCATGCCGGCCTGCTTCCTACACTAGGGCAAGAAGATGAAGAAGCGGTCGAGGTTTTAGAGTTGGGGTACGATGTTTGGCCTTTTTGCGGCCTTCTGAGTACTCTGACACACCCGAAAAATCCGGATGTACACTTGCTGATGCCGGAACGCGACACACTTACGTATGGCGGGTTTTAGCTGGTGGTAGGATATGAATATCCTACCACCAGCGACATTTATTATATAAAACGTGATATTTAGATATATCTAAAACTATTGACGATAATAAAACCAATAACTTGAAAAGATGAAAGAATGTAATACGTTATAATAGCTCGAAAAGTATTTACTGGTGCTTACTGCTTCTATCTCATGATAGTCTGTAATAGATAGCCTTGAGGATAAGACAAACAATTGTACTTCTTTTTAAATATTTGCTATGTACGATGTACTTGGTGAACAATAGATACTTTAAATGAACAAATAAATAAAAATAGTGGAACATACATAATATATACATAATGTGGTTCTACATTATAGACCTGCATTGACATTTTGGCCATTCTGTATATTAAATTTTTGAGATAATAATAATAATACTAGCCCTGTATTAGACATTGTCCCACTGCTGGGCATGGGCCTCCTCTACTAATGAGAGGGGTTAGGCCTTAGTCCACCACGCTGGCCTAATTCGGGTTGGTAGACTTCACATGCCTTCGAAATTCTTATGAGAATTCTCAGCTATGCAGGTTTCCTCACGATGTTTTCCTTCACCGTTAAAGCAAGCGATAATTAACAATTAATACACACATAACTTTAGTAAAGTCAGTAGAGTATGCCATTTGGGTTTGAACATACGACTTTCGTCTTGACCGCCCGTCATCATCATCATCATCATCAGCCGGTGTCAGTCCACTGTTGGACGTAGGCCTCTCCCAATCTGACCGCCCGTACCGCAACCAAATAAATTTTGAGTTAAACTTTTTAAAATTATTTTGCTTTGTTTCCTAGGTACGTTTTAATTTAGAGAATGAATCATGATCTTTCCGAAGCCCAGCAAATCAATTTGTTCCGTTCGAACTTCATTAATCACTTAGCTGTCCTTCGCAGTGTTTGTATGCTCATTTAACAGATAGAGATCGGTTTCAGAACGTTTAAAATGTATGTTTGTTTTTAAAAATATTAGTAGTTGTTAGCGACGCAACAGCCTAGGAATGACTAACGGAACACGTATACATCGCGATCAAATGTGTACACGCTCGTTACGCACTATAATATGGTATGATAATGACATTTTAAGAATTTTTCTATGGTTTTTTGTAAATAGCTTTGTACAGTGTTAATCCTTATCGTTAAATTTAATGTTTTTAGATAGTGCGTAACGAGACGGTTATTTTGATATATAACACTTGTATATTCTTATGATACTTTTAATAATAAACGCCGAAAACACCGATCACCATAGTAAAAAGGGACTTCGAAATGGGGCAATTTGCATAGGCTCTCTCTATGGTATAGCCACGAAGTACTTAAGCAAACCGGTTTTCAAGAAACGACATGGGCTCTACGAGAACAAAGAAGAAACTACAAGAAGCAAACTGGAAAACAAGAAGACTTGGAAGACTTGGAAGAAACTGAAGACCTGAAGACCTGGAAGACTCCAAGTATAGGACGGGTGTATAGGACACATTTGGCTAGGGGTGATCGGCATACGGCTTAACGTCAAAAGTTGTTTCTTTGCTTTCAACCCTTTCCTCACACATACCCTACACACATACATACATACACATACAACATACACACACACACACACACACACACACACACACACACACACACACACACATACATACATATATACACACACCCTCACTCTCTCTCTCTCTCACGCACACACTCACACACCCGTACACACCCGCTCCCAGTGGTGTTGCTTTGTACGGTTGACACACTTGGTGCACAACCCCGCACTGCGAAGGTGCATGAGCTGGGTGACCGGCGCCCGAGGTAACTCGGTCAACCACCCAGCCTCGCTTACGGGAGGTCGATCGCAAGCCCTAGCGCTTCGATCGTCTAGGCTCCCACAACAGCTGGTCCTTCGAGCCGGATTGATCTTCGCCGCATCAAGATGCCGACAACACGAAGCAACAAGAGTGCTGCACCGCCAGAACCAGTTCCTGCGACTGCCGTGACGACGACGCCTGAGGAATCATCGGGGTCAACGGCTACTACCACATGGACCCACGGCACCACGACGACCGCGACTGAAGCTCCATGTGCACCAGAGCAGCTGAATCCTGCTCGGGCTGCATCGGTCAGAGCAGGGAGCACGGCGCGATCATTCAGCAGGAAGAAAAAGGAACTGGAAGCAAGGGCCGAACTAGCCCGCCTGGAACTCCAAGCGGCGCAAGCAGCAGCAGCACAAGCCAGAGCGCAACTGGAACTTCTCAGATTAGATGAAGACGACGACTCCCTCGTAGAAGAACCCATCAACAAGGAAGACGACGTGTCCAACTGGGTGCAGGCAACAGTGAAGCCGCCCGAGAAGGGGCAGCTGGATATGGCAATGCCACCCCCTGAAGCCACCACCCTCAAGGACACTTCAAGAAGTGACACCCGGGAATTAGCAGACGCCATCGTGAAAGCCATCAGCACAGCACCGAGGCACGGGACGACAACTCCAGCGTTCCTGCACGATCTGCCGCCTTTCGACGGAAGCTGTAGCGAATGGATAGCCTTCAAGACAGTGTATGAAGATACAGCCCCGCTTTTCACCAGCACACAGAACATGGCCAGGCTGAGAAAAGCAATAAAAGGGACTGCAAGGGAAGCCGTCAAGAGCTCATTATACTCCGACTGCCGACCAGAAGAAGTCTTGGAGGCCTTGCGTCGACGCTTCGGGAGACCAGATGCGCTGGTCTTGGCAGAACTAGAGAAGATCAAGAATCTGCCAAAGTTAAACGTAACTGCACGCGACATGTGTATATTCGCAAGCCAAGTCAACAACACTGTCGCTGCAATAAGGGGCCTAAAGAAGCCGCAATACCTGCACTCTCCAGAAATGCTGAAGCACTTCGTCGACAAGATGCCATCGGTCATACGATACCGATGGTACGACTTCGCGGCGGATAAGGAGCCTGAAGAACCCGATCTAATGATGATGATGAAGTTTCTCAACAGGGAAGCTGATCGATGCGGACCATACGCAGTGCAAGAGGTGACCAGGAAGCACACTCCGGCGAGGCATGTCGCACACGCCACGTCGGAAACTACGGAACGGGAGCAACCTGGGACGTCTTGTTCGCACTGTGGGGAAAATCATCAAATGCTGAACTGCAAGGGATTTCTTCAAGCATCAATCAAGGAACGATGGGAGTCCGCGAAAAAGAGTCGACTGTGCTTCAAGTGTCTTCAAGGACGACATAGGAAGGAGACATGCAAGAAACCACCATGCAAAATATGCAGACGTTGGCACCATCCGTTACTCCACGACGAAAAGGAACCAAGTAAACGGGAAGAAGACAAGGAAGTGGCCAACAACGTGCGCCTACCAGTAAACGCCCTGAGGACCGCAAGAGCATATTTGAAGATGGCACCGGTGGAGGTATACGGACCCAAGGGGTCAAAGAAGATCCTAGCATTACTGGACGAAGGATCAACAGTAACTCTTCTCGACTCATCGGTGGCAAGAGAGATCGGCCTCCAAGGACCCAGAGTAGGACTTACCCTAGAGACTGTCGGCGGAAGACAAGTCACCGAGGAGGGATCAATGAAGCTCGATCTACACATTAAGGGTGCCCACCAGAGCAAGAGAAGAAAACTGAAAGGCGCGAGGACCATCGAAGACATGAACCTCACGCCTCAGAGGATCGAGAAGGAGCGGCTCGAAGAGTGCGCCCACCTACGAAAGTTGGTAGACCAACTGTTCTATGAAGAAGAATCTCCCAAGCTCTTGATCGGCCAGGATAATTGGGAACTCATCATCTCAAAGAGCATTCGCAAAGGAAAAGGAAGTCAGCCCGTGGCGTCATTGACATCGCTAGGATGGGTGCTGCACGGTTTCGATGCGGGAAGTTCGAAACCGGTGCGGTTCGTCACGTGCGCTCACATCTCCACTCAAGAGGATGAATTGGAAAAGCTGATCAAGGAGCACTTCGCGGTAGAATCATTGGGCGTACAACCACGTCGACCAACAACAGACGCGGATGGAAAAGCACTCGAAATGCTTGAGAAGACAAGTCGCCGACTACCGAACGGGCGATTCGAAGTGGGACTACTCTGGAAGAGCGACAGCGAACGAATGCCGAACAACTACAGGTCGGCAGAGAACAGGTTGAGGTCCATCGAAAAGAAGCTCGACAAAGACGAGAAATTGAAAAAGGAATACAACCAGCAGATCAAGAATCTACTGGACCAAGGTTACGCCGAGGAAGTCGGTCCCGACTCGAAGTCTGACAGGAAATGGTATCTCCCACACTTCACAGTCACGCATCTGACAAAGAAAAAGAGGAGGCTGGTGTTCGACGCTGCAGCCAAATATGAAGGAAAGAGTCTCAACGACGCGCTGCTGTCGGGACCAGATCTGCTTCAGTCACTCTTCGGAGTGCTACTGAGGTTTCGACAGGGGCCTATCGCCGTGGTGGCAGATATTAAGGAGATGTTCCATCAAATCAAGATCAAGGAAGAGGATCGTGACAGCCTTCGATTTCTGTGGAGACAAGACAAAAGGACAGGACCACCTCGACAATACCGGATGACATCATTGATCTTCGGAGCCGCCTGTTCACCGAGCGCCGCGATCTTCGTGAAAAACAAGAACGCAGCCGAATACCGAAGTACGCATCCAGAAGCAGCACGCGCGGTGGAACGCAACCACTACATGGACGACTATCTGCAAAGCTTCACCACCAAACAGGAAGCTGTCAAGATGGCGAGCGAAGTGGACACCATACATCGCGCGGCGGGACTTCATCTACGCGGCTGGGCATCCAACGAACGAGAGGTACTCGAACAACTCGGAGTAAAGGAAACCACGACGGACGCGGTGGAATTGGGCTCCAAGGAGGAGAAAACCTTGGGGTTACGCTGGTTCACGGACAGCGACGAGATAGGTTTCAGGACTTGTCTGAGGAACGTCGGCCAAGACGTTGTCAACCAAAAGGGGAAACCTCTCGACAAGGGCAGCAGCTTGAAGAAACTCGCTGTAACAATAGAAGAAGGATTACTGAAGATCCACGGGCGAATCGACGCGGTCACGGGCATGGAAGAGGCTTACAAGCGACCGGTGATCCTACGAAGCAATCACACCGTGGCGCAGCTACTCATACGTCACTACCACGAGCATCTGAACCACGGGAATCACGCAACGGTGTTGAACGAGCTTCGACAGAAGTACTGGATTTTAGGCCTACGGTCAGCGGTACGACGTGTCGCACAGATTTGCCAATGGTGCAAAGTATACCGAGGTACGCCGCAACGACCACCGACAGGAGATCTACCCAAAGAAAGGCTTCGGTACGGAGAGCCACCCTTCACGCACGCCGCAGTGGATTACTTCGGCCCCATGACGGTGACCATCGGACGGCGACACGAGAAAAGATGGGGAGCATTATTCACCTGTCTAACTACGAGGGCCGTGCACGTAGAACTCGCCGCGTCACTGTCGACGGACTCCATGATCCTGGCACTCCGAAGGATGGCAGCAAGAAGAGGTATGCCGAGGACGATATTCAGCGACAACGGGACCAACTTCGTCGGGGCAAATAAAGAACTAAAGGAAGCGGCGGAGGAGCTGAATTTCGACACGTTAGCAACCGAAACGGACAAGATGGGCGTGCACTGGAAATTCATTCCCCCCGGAGCGCCTAACATGGGAGGAGCGTGGGAGCGTCTGGTCCGTTCCATCAAGACGGCCCTAACAGTAACACTCAAGGATAGACACCCGCAAGAGGAAGTTCTGCACACTCTCATTACAGAAGCAGAACACATTGTGAACTCTCGACCGTTAGTCAGCGCAGAAGAGAACCCATCCGAAGAAGCCTTGACTCCAAATCATTTTCTCATAGGCAGATCCTGTGGTGCCCGGCGGATAGGTACATTCGCGGACGGGGACCTGACCGGCAAGCGGACCTGGAGGACGGCGCAGCGGCTCAGCGACCACTTCTGGAGTCGTTGGGTGAAGGAATACCTCCCCACGCTGCTGCCAAGAAAAATCGACGGGAGGTCCGGCGGTCAAGACCTTCGGTGCGGAGACACAGTCCTCATCGTGGACTCCACGCTGCCACGCTGTGTCTGGCCGAGGGGTCAGATCATCACCGTTCACCAAGGACCCGACGGAAGAACCAGGATCATCGAGGTGCGAACTACGAGCGGCGTGTTACGACGGCCAGCTTCCAAGGCGGTGCTACTGGTTCCAGCGGCGTCGCCAGGACAAGAGGATGGCGCTGCGCACGAGGGGGAGGATGTTAGCGACGCAACAGCCTAGGAATGACTAACGGAACACGTATACATCGCGATCAAATGTGTACACGCTCGTTACGCACTATAATATGGTATGATAATGACATTTTAAGAATTTTTCTATGGTTTTTTGTAAATAGCTTTGTACAGTGTTAATCCTTATCGTTAAATTTCGACTTCGAAATGGGGCAATTTGCATAGGCTCTCTCTATGGTATAGCCACGAAGTACTTAAGCAAACCGGTTTTCAAGAAACGACATGGGCTCTACGAGAACAAAGAAGAAACTACAAGAAGCAAACTGGAAAACAAGAAGACTTGGAAGACTTGGAAGAAACTGAAGACCTGAAGACCTGGAAGACTCCAAGTATAGGACGGGTGTATAGGACACATTTGGCTAGGGGTGATCGGCATACGGCTTAACGTCAAAAGTTGTTTCTTTGCTTTCAACCCTTTCCTCACACATACCCTACACACATACATACATACACATACAACATACACACACACACACACACACACACACACACACACACATACATACATACATATATACACACACCCTCACTCTCTCTCTCTCTCACGCACACACTCACACACCCGTACACACCCGCTCCCAGTGGTGTTGCTTTGTACGGTTGACACACTTGGTGCACAACCCCGCACTGCGAAGGTGCATGAGCTGGGTGACCGGCGCCCGAGGTAACTCGGTCAACCACCCAGCCTCGCTTACGGGAGGTCGATCGCAAGCCCTAGCGCTTCGATCGTCTAGGCTCCCACAACAGTAGTATTATTTAACTACCACTAGTTATTTTATATTAGAAATTTACGGATAGAATTAGATTATAAAATAATAATACCAGCCCTGTATTAAACATTGTCCGACTGCTGGGCACGGGCCTCCTCTACTAATGACAGGGGTTAGGCCTTAGTCCACCACGCTGACCTAATGCGGGTTGGTAGACTTCACATACCTTCGAAATTCGTATAAGAATTCTCAGATATGCCGGTTTCCTCACGATGTTTTCCTTCAACGTTAGAAGAATTAGATTATCATTCGTTATTTCTGGTGCAGTCTCACTTCTATTGTATAAAATTGGTATGTTTGTAATATCATGAAAAATAATATCGGGTTGCGATCGAGGTAGTTATTCTATGCACTGTAATACACCAGTAAATCTTCAATTAAAAAACTATAATAACATGCAAGGTTTTTTAGTTGAATGCTATATTAATCAAAAATAGTTGTTCTCACTGAAAATACAGAGTTTCGAAGTGAAGGTATATTTTTGAGCTGTAAACTGAGTTTTTTTTATCGAATATCAAATTACTGTTAAAAATTTGTTTGCAGTTTAAGTTTATTTCGGTTATTCTTGTATATTGTATTTTTAAAATTTGTTTGTCACGCCACAAATGATCCAAAAAAATGGCGCCCGTTTGGACAGTTAATAATTACTATCCTGATATAGTAGTTTTTTGAACCGCTCTTAATGGATATGGGAAATAAAAGTTGGAAACACCGATTATGTGCTGTAAAACCCCAAATCATGCTAATTCGAGATTAAAATATCAAATAAATAAATCATACTAATCAATATTAAAAGAAACCGGAACGCGTCTGAACCAATTGTGGAAGTGAATTGGAAAAAATATTTCAAGTATATTTTATGTCACAAGGTTTCTTTTGTTCAATGTTTCTCCTAAACTACCTTATTAACTACATGTGTTACTCACTAATAATACACATACGTGTACGCTAGTAATGATTGTATATGAAGTAAAGTACTGAAGACCGGGTGGTTAGCTAATTAAGCATGTACGGTAATAATCTTGTTAATTTCATCCCCTTAGACACTGACTTTGATGCGGTAGCGATCCTAAAAGGTGTCTAGCATTTCTAATTAACACTGTCTGACACCGCAAAGGGTCTTTATGAATTTCGGATGGACGGGCATCTCTATTCTCAGCAGGTGTTATGTGAAACGTGATTATGAGATCACAAAGCTAGCAACTAGATATTGTACTTTGTTTAAGATTGAATTATATTTTATAGCTATTTGCTCCGTTGGTCGTTCGTAGGTAGTTTCGATGTTAGATGTTAAGGACATAACCTTCCTCAATAAAAAGGTCTAAAATAATTATTCGTCAATCCAGACTGGTAGTTTCAGAGATTGGCGCGTTCTTTTAATAACAGGCTAACGGACAGTTTTATATTTACATACGTATATATATTTTTCTTGGGCGGAGCGATTATGAGACACTAAATCAGAGCATGGTCATTTATATATTTCATAAAATATACTTGCAAGAACATGCTATTTGATAAGCCGGCGCTTATTCATTACATAGCACTACAATCCATTAACCATGACCTTCATTTGCGTTGGAATTAGTTATTCCAAATCCAAATTCCAGGTATCACTTTCATGTTGGTAAGTTGATTAAACGTAAAGTACCAGTACCAGTGCTTTCATGTGGGTTATAGGTAATTTCAGATAGATTTAGTTGTCGTTTTCATTTGAATTATTGCTAAGACAAAGCTCCCACATCGCCTTGATAATTGTACTCATTGTCTGCTAGGGTTAATCTTTGCTTAAACACAGATTACGCACTTACCTTATGAATTAGATATTAATATAATAATACCTATTCAAGGATTGTAAATACAATGCACAACAATATTTAATTACCAAAGTTAATTACCAATGGTAATTAACTTTGGAGTGGGTGTTGTACAAAAAATATTTTTACCCGACCATTAAAATTAATCGCTCCGGGATTTTTATTAAAAAAACTACGACTAGCTGCCTTTTATGTTATTATTTTTTGGTTATGAGAATTTGGGGGCGTCTCTTCGAAATTTTATGCCAGCGGGTATAGTGGAAATTAAAGCTATTAGGATTGAGGTAGAGACCGCTGCGTGTAAGGCCTCTTCCCTAATAATATGCAATACAAAATGCCAAGACGTGAAGTTAGCATTTTAGTTCTCGTGTATAGATAAAAATATTTTTTAATCTGACAGATTTATATCGGTAGAAAAAGTGTATAAAAATAGATATTTTGGTTTCTTTAAAATAGTAAGCAAAATAATCCTTTAAATGTTAAATGATGTATGGTAATGATATTAAGGAATAATATAGCTGTTATTTTTAAAAACCCGCAGTTTTAATTTAACACAAAAGTGTGTCATTAGCAAACACCATTTAAACCTAATACAAACAAAAACAACGCTTTGTAACTTTTTAGATAGAATGAATTCTTTGTTTTCTACAACGAACCCTGCAGAATTCTCAACCATAACTTTACACGATAGAGTTCAAATTTGATTGACGCGTTTTATGAAACACACTCATGAAGTTAGCGAGTGAGCCGAATTGCGTAGACATAATTTATGTAACAATCAACTTTCCCAGGAGTTTATTGACATTATCAAGTTCAGGGTCTGATATCGTACGACATAATAGCGTAACTTGCAAAAGTTTTACTAAACTTGTAATAAGTTCTTCTCGCCTATACGGTAATTAAGACGTAGATTGTATTATTAAGCGCTGATTGACCTGTCAGTCTAATCGTGTTTTTGAGGTGAATGATTTTACTGAGATGAATTGTTGTACGAATGGAAATGAATGAACGGAAAATACACGACAGTTTGAAATATAGTACAACAGACTAGAAGATTATAGAGGTAGAGGGATTTGTCTGTTTGCCACCACGTAGCAGTGGTAGCACCGATTTGAAGGAGTCTGAAGCCAGTAAAGTACCTGGACATTATAAGAATTAACATTTTATATCGGTCTTATATTTCAAAGTTCTAGGCAACGTTGCTACCAGATTGGCGCTTACCATTAGACAAGTGACCTCGTCTCATCATGCAATTGATAAAAACATTCTAAAATATTGTTGTGCATTGTATTTACAATCCTTGAATAGGTATTATTATATTAATATCTAATTCATAAGGTAAGTGCGTAATCTGTGTTTAAGCAAAGATTAACCCTAGCAGACAATGAGTACAATTATCAAGGCGATGTGGGAGCTTTGTCTTAGCAATAATTCAAATGAAAACGACAACTAAATCTATCTGAAATTACCTATAACCCACATGAAAGCACTGGTACTGGTACTTTACGTTTAATCAACTTACCAACATGAAAGTGATACCTGGAATTTGGATTTGGAATAACTAATTCCAACGCAAATGAAGGTCATGGTTAATGGATTGTAGTGCTATGTAATGAATAAGCGCCGGCTTATCAAATAGCATGTTCTTGCAAGTATATTTTATGAAATATATAAATGACCATGCTCTGATTTAGTGTCTCATAATCGCTCCGCCCAAGAAAAATATATATACGTATGTAAATATAAAACTGTCCGTTAGCCTGTTATTAAAAGAACGCGCCAATCTCTGAAACTACCAGTCTGGATTGACGAATAATTATTTTAGACCTTTTTATTGAGGAAGGTTATGTCCTTAACATCTAACATCGAAACTACCTACGAACGACCAACGGAGCAAATAGCTATAAAATATAATTCAATCTTAAACAAAGTACAATATCTAGTTGCTAGCTTTGTGATCTCATAATCACGTTTCACATAACACCTGCTGAGAATAGAGATGCCCGTCCATCCGAAATTCATAAAGACCCTTTGCGGTGTCAGACAGTGTTAATTAGAAATGCTAGACACCTTTTAGGATCGCTACCGCATCAAAGTCAGTGTCTAAGGGGATGAAATTAACAAGATTATTACCGTACATGCTTAATTAGCTAACCACCCGGTCTTCAGTACTTTACTTCATATACAATCATTACTAGCGTACACGTATGTGTATTATTAGTGAGTAACACATGTAGTTAATAAGGTAGTTTAGGAGAAACATTGAACAAAAGAAACCTTGTGACATAAAATATACTTGAAATATTTTTTCCAATTCACTTCCACAATTGGTTCAGACGCGTTCCGGTTTCTTTTAATATTGATTAGTATGATTTATTTATTTGATATTTTAATCTCGAATTAGCATGATTTGGGGTTTTACAGCACATAATCGGTGTTTCCAACTTTTATTTCCCATATCCATTAAGAGCGGTTCAAAAAACTACTATATCAGGATAGTAATTATTAACTGTCCAAACGGGCGCCATTTTTTTGGATCATTTGTGGCGTGACAAACAAATTTTAAAAATACAATATACAAGAATAACCGAAATAAACTTAAACTGCAAACAAATTTTTAACAGTAATTTGATATTCGATAAAAAAAACTCAGTTTACAGCTCAAAAATATACCTTCACTTCGAAACTCTGTATTTTCAGTGAGAACAACTATTTTTGATTAATATAGCATTCAACTAAAAAACCTTGCATGTTATTATAGTTTTTTAATTGAAGATTTACTGGTGTATTACAGTGCATAGAATAACTACCTCGATCGCAACCCGATATTATTTTTCATGATATTACAAACATACCAATTTTATACAATAGAAGTGAGACTGCACCAGAAATAACGAATGATAATCTAATTCTTCTAACGTTGAAGGAAAACATCGTGAGGAAACCGGCATATCTGAGAATTCTTATACGAATTTCGAAGGTATGTGAAGTCTACCAACCCGCATTAGGTCAGCGTGGTGGACTAAGGCCTAACCCCTGTCATTAGTAGAGGAGGCCCGTGCCCAGCAGTCGGACAATGTTTAATACAGGGCTGGTATTATTATTTTATAATCTAATTCTATCCGTAAATTTCTAATATAAAATAACTAGTGGTAGTTAAATAATACTACTGTTGTGGGAGCCTAGACGATCGAAGCGCTAGGGCTTGCGATCGACCTCCCGTAAGCGAGGCTGGGTGGTTGACCGAGTTACCTCGGGCGCCGGTCACCCAGCTCATGCACCTTCGCAGTGCGGGGTTGTGCACCAAGTGTGTCAACCGTACAAAGCAACACCACTGGGAGCGGGTGTGTACGGGTGTGTGAGTGTGTGCGTGAGAGAGAGAGAGAGTGAGGGTGTGTGTATATATGTATGTATGTATGTGTGTGTGTGTGTGTGTGTGTGTGTGTGTGTGTGTGTGTATGTTGTATGTGTATGTATGTATGTGTGTAGGGTAATAATTTATTAACATATGTAGTAGGTCATAGATATAGTATATAGAACCATAGTAGGTACATCGTTTAATTTTGTGTTTTAATTTTTTTTATTTATTATCTGTGTATGTGAATTTTACCTTGTATTCATCTGTATATATAAAAGAAGAAACTGACTGACTGACTGATCGATCAACGCACAGCCAAAACGGCTGGGGTTAGAGACTTGAAATTTTGACAGTAGGTACCTTTTATGACGTAGGCATCCACTAAGGAAGGGTTTTTGGAAATACCACCCCTAAGGGGGTAAAATAGGGGATGATAGTTTGTATGAAAATCCGTCATCTTTGAAGTTAAGTTTATGAAAATTAGTATTTGGCCTTTTCATCAAAAATAAAAAATATGTATTTCAGGATTTTTGGAAATTCCACCCCGAAGGGGGTAAAATAGGGGAAGAAAGTTAGTATGAAAATCCTTAATTTTTGAAGTTAAATGCATGAAAATTGGTATTTTGTAGTGTATACTTTTTGTCTCAAACATGACCTCCACGCGGGCGGAGCCGCGAGCAACAGCTAGTTACACATATCCAAGAAGGTATTTGATGAACCGAGGGAACTATCCGTGGGTATTGATATCTCATTACTATACTGAATCAGAATGCCTTTTCATTGTAATCGTTAGGACAATTAAATACAGGATGTCATGATATGTGGTGTACGGTCAAGGTAGAACCCAGCTCTTGCCTGACGGAGTCTATATTACGAGTTTATTCAAAATTGCATGAACTTCAGATGGAATAATGTACAATTTTTATATAAATAAATTATACACCTAACAGTCACACTCATAGATCTGATCCCACACTAGGTAAACACCTGTATCGTGAAACTACGAGGGACTACAGTCCCATAACAGCCAGACCCGAAACAAATATCTGTCTGTCTCACAGACATTTGTCTCGGTACAGGACTAGAACCCACGGCCTCTCGTTTCAGAGCCGGCTACTCGCCCGCTACGCCACTGATAATAATATAAATAATAATACTAGCCCTGTATTAAACATTGTCCCACTGCTGGGCCTCCTCTACTAATGAGAGGGGTTAGGCCTTAGTCCACCACGCTGGCCTAATGCGGGTTGGCAGACTTCTCATACCTTCGAAAAACTCTCAGATATGCAGGTTTCCTCACGATGTTTTCCTTCAGCGTTAAAGCAAGCGATAATTAACATTTTAATACACACATAACTTTTAGAAAAGTCAGAGGTGTATGCCACTTGGGTTTCGAACCTACGACTTTCGTCTTGACAGTCCGTGCCGCAACCAACTAGGCTATCGCTGCTTACGCCACTGAGGCTGTCTATAAATATAGACTGGTCTGAAAAATGCTTTGTCATCTTCTTTGACGCCTTAGTAGTAATGAGGGAGATACTTTCCTGCACTGTGGGACGCCCCATGGCTTATCTTATTATACTAAGATTACCAAGTAACAGTAACTGCTAGTAGGTTTATGTTCTACTTTCAGCCATTATTTTCGTTTCCGAGAGAGAATTATCGTCTAACGAAATAGTTTTAAGTCTTTAAATCATACTTTTCTTACCCGGTTGATGTTTAAATTCCCTTGTGCAAGTGAATTTTAAAGATTGCTATTGTAATCAATAGTTTATACTGTGAATAATTATTGGCACTAAAGGTTGAGGTGCAAATCCTAGGAACACAAATAAAAATATGCTAATATATTTGTTTTAGATGAAGTTACAGGACTATCGTGTAATCCAATAACATTACCGTGCCAATGATTACTGTAGATAGATACTGAGATGAAGATAAGCTTTTAAAACAAGCGACGTCTCGGAAATACCCATGGTCCATATCAAACCCATTTAAATATATATATATTTGACCGGTATTACCTTGAATAATATTAATTCATAATATAAAAATAAAAAATAATTAATAATAAATAGATAATAATTATAATGTTAAATACCTTATGAATAATTAATTGATAGTGTATTGATGATGCTATGTATGTTATGTATACATAAGCTGATATGCTTTTCTTAAAATTTCTTTACTTTTTTTAATGTTCTGACTTGTCATAAGAGCTATATAATTGCCTACTTGATCAATAAACGATTTCATTTCATTTCATTTCATAATGTAAACAGTTAAAAGCCTTCTCTATTTTAGTACCTTCCGAATAGTCTTTATCGAGATTTAAAAACAAAACGTTTTATTGAACCTCCTTTATGTTTTATTTATAGCACACTTCACTATCTTAACGATATTCTATAGACTTAATTTGTGTGGATACCAATGGTAATTAACTTTGGAGTGGGTGTTGTACAAAAAATATTTTTACCCGACCATTAAAATTAATCGCTCCGGGATTTTTATTAAAAAAACTACGACTAGCTGCCTTTTATGTTATTATTTTTTGGTTATGAGAATTTGGGGGCGTCTCTTCGAAATTTTATGCCAGCGGGTATAGTGGAAATTAAAGCTATTAGGATTGAGGTAGAGACCGCTGCGTGTAAGGCCTCTTCCCTAATAATATGCAATACAAAATGCCAAGACGTGAAGTTAGCATTTTAGTTCTCGTGTATAGATAAAAATATTTTTTAATCTGACAGATTTATATCGGTAGAAAAAGTGTATAAAAATAGATATTTTGGTTTCTTTAAAATAGTAAGCAAAATAATCCTTTAAATGTTAAATGATGTATGGTAATGATATTAAGGAATAATATAGCTGTTATTTTTAAAAACCCGCAGTTTTAATTTAACACAAAAGTGTGTCATTAGCAAACACCATTTAAACCTAATACAAACAAAAACAACGCTTTGTAACTTTTTAGATAGAATGAATTCTTTGTTTTCTACAACGAACCCTGCAGAATTCTCAACCATAACTTTACACGATAGAGTTCAAATTTGATTGACGCGTTTTATGAAACACACTCATGAAGTTAGCGAGTGAGCCGAATTGCGTAGACATAATTTATGTAACAATCAACTTTCCCAGGAGTTTATTGACATTATCAAGTTCAGGGTCTGATATCGTACGACATAATAGCGTAACTTGCAAAAGTTTTACTAAACTTGTAATAAGTTCTTCTCGCCTATACGGTAATTAAGACGTAGATTGTATTATTAAGCGCTGATTGACCTGTCAGTCTAATCGTGTTTTTGAGGTGAATGATTTTACTGAGATGAATTGTTGTACGAATGGAAATGAATGAACGGAAAATACACGACAGTTTGAAATATAGTACAACAGACTAGAAGATTATAGAGGTAGAGGGATTTGTCTGTTTGCCACCACGTAGCAGTGGTAGCACCGATTTGAAGGAGTCTGAGTTGATTGTTACATAAATTATGTCTACGCAATTCGGCTCACTCGCTAACTTCATGAGTGTGTTTCATAAAACGCGTCAATCAAATTTGAACTCTATCGTGTAAAGTTATGGTTGAGAATTCTGCAGGGTTCGTTGTAGAAAACAAAGAATTCATTCTATCTAAAAAGTTACAAAGCGTTGTTTTTGTTTGTATTAGGTTTAAATGGTGTTTGCTAATGACACACTTTTGTGTTAAATTAAAACTGCGGGTTTTTAAAAATAACAGCTATATTATTCCTTAATATCATTACCATACATCATTTAACATTTAAAGGATTATTTTGCTTACTATTTTAAAGAAACCAAAATATCTATTTTTATACACTTTTTCTACCGATATAAATCTGTCAGATTAAAAAATATTTTTATCTATACACGAGAACTAAAATGCTAACTTCACGTCTTGGCATTTTGTATTGCATATTATTAGGGAAGAGGCCTTACACGCAGCGGTCTCTACCTCAATCCTAATAGCTTTAATTTCCACTATACCCGCTGGCATAAAATTTCGAAGAGACGCCCCCAAATTCTCATAACCAAAAAATAATAACATAAAAGGCAGCTAGTCGTAGTTTTTTTAATAAAAATCCCGGAGCGATTAATTTTAATGGTCGGGTAAAAATATTTTTTGTACAACACCCACTCCAAAGTTAATTACCATTGGTATCCACACAAATTAAGTCTATAGAATATCGTTAAGATAGTGAAGTGTGCTATAAATAAAACATAAAGGAGGTTCAATAAAACGTTTTGTTTTTAAATCTCGATAAAGACTATTCGGAAGGTACTAAAATAGAGAAGGCTTTTAACTGTTTACATTATGAAATGAAATGAAATGAAATCGTTTATTGATCAAGTAGGCAATTATATAGCTCTTATGACAAGTCAGAACATTAAAAAAAGTAAAGAAATTTTAAGAAAAGCATATCAGCTTATGTATACATAACATACATAGCATCATCAATACACTATCAATTAATTATTCATAAGGTATTTAACATTATAATTATTATCTATTTATTATTAATTATTTTTTATTTTTATATTATGAATTAATATTATTCAAGGTAATACCGGTCAAATATATATATATTTAAATGGGTTTGATATGGACCATGGGTATTTCCGAGACGTCGCTTGTTTTAAAAGCTTATCTTCATCTCAGTATCTATCTACAGTAATCATTGGCACGGTAATGTTATTGGATTACACGATAGTCCTGTAACTTCATCTAAAACAAATATATTAGCATATTTTTATTTGTGTTCCTAGGATTTGCACCTCAACCTTTAGTGCCAATAATTATTCACAGTATAAACTATTGATTACAATAGCAATCTTTAAAATTCACTTGCACAAGGGAATTTAAACATCAACCGGGTAAGAAAAGTATGATTTAAAGACTTAAAACTATTTCGTTAGACGATAATTCTCTCTCGGAAACGAAAATAATGGCTGAAAGTAGAACATAAACCTACTAGCAGTTACTGTTACTTGGTAATCTTAGTATAATAAGATAAGCCATGGGGCGTCCCACAGTGCAGGAAAGTATCTCCCTCATTACTACTAAGGCGTCAAAGAAGATGACAAAGCATTTTTCAGACCAGTCTATATTTATAGACAGCCTCAGTGGCGTAAGCAGCGATAGCCTAGTTGGTTGCGGCACGGACTGTCAAGACGAAAGTCGTAGGTTCGAAACCCAAGTGGCATACACCTCTGACTTTTCTAAAAGTTATGTGTGTATTAAAATGTTAATTATCGCTTGCTTTAACGCTGAAGGAAAACATCGTGAGGAAACCTGCATATCTGAGAGTTTTTCGAAGGTATGAGAAGTCTGCCAACCCGCATTAGGCCAGCGTGGTGGACTAAGGCCTAACCCCTCTCATTAGTAGAGGAGGCCCAGCAGTGGGACAATGTTTAATACAGGGCTAGTATTATTATTTATATTATTATCAGTGGCGTAGCGGGCGAGTAGCCGGCTCTGAAACGAGAGGCCGTGGGTTCTAGTCCTGTACCGAGACAAATGTCTGTGAGACAGACAGATATTTGTTTCGGGTCTGGCTGTTATGGGACTGTAGTCCCTCGTAGTTTCACGATACAGGTGTTTACCTAGTGTGGGATCAGATCTATGAGTGTGACTGTTAGGTGTATAATTTATTTATATAAAAATTGTACATTATTCCATCTGAAGTTCATGCAATTTTGAATAAACTCGTAATATAGACTCCGTCAGGCAAGAGCTGGGTTCTACCTTGACCGTACACCACATATCATGACATCCTGTATTTAATTGTCCTAACGATTACAATGAAAAGGCATTCTGATTCAGTATAGTAATGAGATATCAATACCCACGGATAGTTCCCTCGGTTCATCAAATACCTTCTTGGATATGTGTAACTAGCTGTTGCTCGCGGCTCCGCCCGCGTGGAGGTCATGTTTGAGACAAAAAGTATACACTACAAAATACCAATTTTCATGCATTTAACTTCAAAAATTAAGGATTTTCATACTAACTTTCTTCCCCTATTTTACCCCCTTCGGGGTGGAATTTCCAAAAATCCTGAAATACATATTTTTTATTTTTGATGAAAAGGCCAAATACTAATTTTCATAAACTTAACTTCAAAGATGACGGATTTTCATACAAACTATCATCCCCTATTTTACCCCCTTAGGGGTGGTATTTCCAAAAACCCTTCCTTAGTGGATGCCTACGTCATAAAAGGTACCTACTGTCAAAATTTCAAGTCTCTAACCCCAGCCGTTTTGGCTGTGCGTTGATCGATCAGTCAGTCAGTCAGTTTCTTCTTTTATATATACAGATGAATACAAGGTAAAATTCACATACACAGATAATAAATAAAAAAAATTAAAACACAAAATTAAACGATGTACCTACTATGGTTCTATATACTATATCTATGACCTACTACATATGTTAATAAATTATTCCAGACGAAGGAAACCTAACATAATGCCAAATAAAATATCAACGTTTTAATCTAAACAATAAAGAATGTGACATCTCGAAACTCGATTACGTATTCAAGATAAAAGAAAAGAATAAAGCCGATAGGTATCCACATTTATCTGTACCGACTGCACATCAGTCAATGTGTTATTTTGTGGAGCTGTAAATTATCTTTTATTTTGTTATAATTATTAAGGTATGCGTGCACCGGACATGCAACCAAAAAGGGGCACAAGTATGAGGTGGCAAGGTAAAAAATTAAATGCTGCAGCGGAATCAATTATGCTGCCGTCATTGTACGAACTGGTTCGACCGTTCCCGAAGATAGATTGGAATGGCTTCTAAGTGGAAAAAATGAACTCGATTTAAACAGTGTACATGTCTCAACATTAGTGTCTGCCCGAGAAAGTTTTGAATGTATTAAATTAAATATCATTGATATGACCATTTGATGTTTTTATCATGTGTCTCGGGTTATAAGCCACTACATTGATATTTATTTTTACTAATCTTTGCTTGTCTTTTGGTGTTGTTATTTGTAGTGGCATAACTAATGAAATATTTGTCAATAATCTTAGCACGTGTCGCGATATTCGTACCTTCTAATCTCCGAACCCGAAATTTCAATGAAATTTTGTTAATGTTTATGGTTGGTTCCAGCTTGAAATATGGGTAATTTTTTTTTAATAAATATCTAGTTCAGGGATTCTTTAATTATTT
Organism: Laothoe populi; assembly: GCA_905220505.1. Classification (NCBI taxonomy): domain Eukaryota; kingdom Metazoa; phylum Arthropoda; class Insecta; order Lepidoptera; family Sphingidae; genus Laothoe; species Laothoe populi. The sequence continues at coordinate 23,846,557 of HG992146.1, forward strand.
ACCTGTTGCTTATCAACGATAATTTGCCATATTTAGATTTTAATCACTGACAGCTTCAACCTCAAACAGTAGATGAACTGTATAACCTCGTCACTGTTCTATCATTCATTTGTATACCTCAGCGTTGCGAACTGCCATTGCCAGTCATTAAGGTTCTCGTTTTTTTTTTTTTATCCTAGCACGGCAAAGTGACCGCACTTCACCTGATGGTAAGCGCAGTACGGTCCAATTAGAGTATCGAGTAGCGAGAGACGATCTATCCCCCGCTACTCAACACAATCATGCCGGCCTGCTCCTTCACACTACGCCATGGGCAAGAAGGTGAAGAAGCGGTCGAGGGTCTATTGTCAGAGTTCTTAGAAGGCCGCAAAATGGCCAACATTGTACCCCAACTCTAGACCCCCAAAAAACCGGATGTACACTGGCTGATCCCGGAACGCGACACACTTGCGTGTGCCACTATGGCGGGTTTTTCACCCTGTGTACGGTGGTCGCTATCCGGGCGGATATGAATATCCTACCACCAGCATCGTGAATCGTGAATGGGGTTCCCTGTTATTTATTTCACATTAGCATCGTGTGCGTTCCTCGTTGCAAAATTAGCCCCAGGATAAGCCCAGGTGTACGCAGGACTGGATGTACAGCCCAGCTGTTTATCAACAAGAGTGGTGTAGCCGTAAATTAAACACTTATTATTTGTATTATGTTGAGTAAATATAAAGTTAATGTTTACTTGGTGATTTTGTTAATTCCGTTTTAGCTAAAATACAAAGGTTGTTGTCATTTAAAAGTTAGACAAAACATCAAAGAATCATAACGATATGTTTCATCCTAGAAAAATATTAGATTATATACGCGAATTTTTTTTACTTTTTAAAGCTCATGATATAGCTAATGGCTCAAAGGATACTTTTACCCCAATTACCGGTTGGATTCTCACGCACGAATTTATTTTATGGAAGAAAAGTTTCGTGTTTCTTTAATGTGTCTGTCACAGTCTCTTAGTGAACCGAAAAAAATTATCACGCATGCGAAGCCGCGGGCAGAAGCTAGTATTGCTATAAATCTTATAATGTGATCATCCGGTAGGGTCACCCTTTATTTTAATCAAACAATACAAGTATGAAGCCTACCAAAGTATTTGATAGCAAAAGGTTTTTACCTGAATTTATCTGCTCCAAATTAGAGATTCAAACATTGTAAGGAAATGCCCGTAATCAGGCCCAATACTTCAATAGTATTACGATCGAATAGCCGAAGAATAAATAAAAGCGCAAGGTGATTCAATTTATATAAATTAATAAAGAGATCCCTTTTGAAACCTCGTTCTATTTTGGCAAAGCATTTGTAATTCTGCAAGAAAACTCTACAAAGTTTCAGAAGGCCCATCCATTTCACATGAACAACGATTTATTTATAGAAACTACGGCGCCTTTTAGCATCGATCCTTTTCACCCGAACCTATGGCACTTTCTGACTCATACAGTCGCGTCTAGAGTTATTACTGCAGTTTTATTTTGAAATTGTAAAGAACGTTCGAAACAATTAACGGATTATGAATCATGGGCATTCAAATCACGCAATAGTCGAGGTGGTTTATGGCACTGATGGAAAACTTCGAAATTTAAAAATCATTCGTTAAATATATTCGCTTACATCACCAGGATAATTAAGTTTAGTAAAAAAAAACATTAACCAGTAATAGAAAATCCAAAATAGAGCTAGCTTTTTATAAGTTACAGATGTTACCATTATTTTCAAATAAACACTTACATTTTAACACAAATAAACGAATGAATAACAATCGATAACAATGCCAGCTCAACAAATTAAACGTTGTAAGGCCACTTTTGCTTGACCAAACAATCTTTATTATTGTAAATAAAAATAAGTAAACCCAATAGTAACACACATAGTTCTGACCCCAGGTAGGTAAAACCTGTATCGTGAGTATCAAGAACATGATCCCTACAGCTACGGTCCCACAACGCCCAGACCCAAAATATCTGTTTGTCACACAAACATTTGTCTCGGTGGAGGAATCGAACTCACGGCCTATCGCTGCCCTAAAGAGGGTGTAATTTATATTTTCTATTTTTATACATTATTAACATTACAACAGAAGATTCGGTACAATCTAACACAATCTACATAAATGCACCTATTTTAGCTTATTGAATAATAGCTATACATCCTACATGATACATTATTAGGTCGTTTAATTTGACTGATGGACGGCCCACGTCTGCCCATGTCCAGGGAGAAGAGGGCCCAAACCAATCAAGCATACCGCGAAACAGAGGTTTTCACGTTTTGAATAACAATTAGATAAATGGACTTAGCATGAATATAAATAAATAAATAACACCCAACAGTCACACACATAGCGCAGACCCCACATTAAGATACGAGTCTGTGTTGTGGGTATCAGGGACTACGAAAGACTTTTGATCTCACAACACCCAGGCCCCGGACACAAATATCTGTCTGTTACACAAACATTTGTCCCGGTGTGGGAATCGAACCCACGGCCTCTCGTTTCCGCCGGCTAATCGTCAACTGCGCCATATATATATATTTTGCAACACTTAAATTATCGCTGTGTCACTTAAATGGTAAAATTGGGTTACATCGATATTTGGGTTACTTTAGCCATTAGTGAATATCTTTGACTATGTCTTCAATTGAGCGATCGAAATAGCTTTAGGCCGACATTATATATAGCAACAAATACTAATGCGAAATTAATTTAATATTGCCGGTTTTTCTAGTTACCTGCTAAAGCTACTTGAAGTGACGGAATCAAATATTGATTATCTATTATATAAAAATAAGTCGGGTTTTCCTTCCTGACGCTATAACTCCAGAACGCACGAACCGATTTCCACGGTTTTGCATTCGTTGGAAAGGTCTCGGGCTCCGTGAGGTTTATAGCAAAGAAAATTCAGGAAAAATTTCAACAGAAAAGCGGGAAAATCTTTTTTCACATACACCGCCATCACTGATACATAGCACGGATCTGGTTGAAATTTGGCACAGAGATAGATTATAGTCTGGAATAGCACATAGGCTACTTTTTATCCTAAAATGAACAATTCTCGTGGGATAGTTTAGTTTTTCACAGAGCAAGGGATCGACATGAGTTTTTGCATAGTGGTAGTTTGGGGATCAGAAAATGACAGAAGCCACTTTTTATCCCGGAAAATGCACGCATCCTATGGGATAGCCAAATATAGAAAGTTGTAATAGCTTAAGATGCCTCCATGGATTGTATACCTTTCCTTCCAAAAATAACTCCACGCGGGCGGAGCCGCGAGCAACATCTAATTGATTATAATTGAGAATTATTTCATTACTGTTATTAGGTTCTACAAACAAGCAGCGATAGCCCAGCTGTGGTACGGACTGTAAAGACGCATGTCATAGGTACAAAATTTTCAGTAATTGTAATATGTCTCAAAATATATAATACCTAATTAAAGTTTAATTAATAGTGCGTGTTTTATAAAACTTTGTAGGCGTATTTTAAAATAATATATATTAAAGACGTAAAAAGAAATGTAATCATACAGTGGCAGTATAAAGTATATAAAGTACTACCTAAGTTTTAGTACAAACCATAACTTTACTGGTCTTCATAAAACCCCTCGACCTTAGTCATAATTGATTCATGTGATAATTACTTAACATATACAGACAGCCTCCGTGGCACAGTAGGCGAGCAGCCGGCTGTGAAACGAGAGGCTGTGTGTTCGATTCCAACACCGGGATAAATGTTTGTGTGACCAACAGATATTTGTGTCCGGGATCTGGGTGTTGTGAGACCGAAAGTCTCTCTAAGTTCCTGATACCAACGACACAAGACTCGTATCTCAGTGTGGGATCGGAGCTATGTGTGTGACTGTTGGGTGTTATTAATTAATTATAATTTATACAAAAATAACTGATTTCCCTATCGTGTTGAATAATAAAACAACTCACGATCTTTGGGGTCGCTCGGCGCAGCGCCGCCCCACGCAAGCAAACAAACAAACACTGTGACCGCTAGGAACGCCATTTCTGCACTACATACGGTAATTTTGTCAAATAGCTTTATATAGCTGTGGCCGTGACCACCCACGGTCATTATACACAGTACAATACGCAGCGGCCTTGGCAATTGAATGATTGCGTCTCTCCGAGTTGTCATTGAAAAGTAGCGCGCTACGGGATGCGTTTTGTTTCCATCGTCAATGAGTGAATTGTGTTGTGTTAGCCCAATTAAAATACGTGGTGAGATAAGGCATTGAAATCATTGTATGGTAAGTTATTTGAATAATTTTTATTTGAGTTCTGGTACCATAAATTTGCTATTTGATTTCTTGTATGTTTTGTATCAGCAAGACATCAAAATATCCATACTAATACTATAAATGCGAAAGTAACTCTGTTTGTTTGTTTGTTTGTTTGTTACCTCTTCACGACTAAACGGCTGAACGGATTGTAATGAAATTTGGCAAGGGAATAGATTATATCCTGGAGAAGGACATAGGCTATATTTTTTCTCAAAAAACAACCTTGAAAGGGGTCAAATAAGAGGTCAAAATTTATTTATTTTAGAGAGTGAGAGAGTGAGAGAGTGAGAGAGTGAGAGAGTGAGAGAGTGAGAGAGTTAGAGAGTGAGAGAGTGAGAGAGTTAGAGAGTGAGAGAGTTAGAGAGTGAGAGAGTGAGAGAGTGAGAGAATGAGAGAGTGAGAGAGTGAGACAGTGAGAGAGTGAGAGAATGAGAGAGTGAGATTGTGAGAGAGTGTCAGTCCGTCAGTCCGTCAGTCCGTCAGTCCGTCAGTCCGTCAGTCCGTCAGTCCGTCAGTCCGTCAGTCCGTCAGTCCGTCAGTCCGTCAGTCCGTCAGTCCGTCAGTCCGTCAGTCCGTCAGTCCGTCAGTCCGTCAGTCCGTCAGTCCGTCAGTCCGTCAGTCCGTCAGTCCGTCAGTCCGTCAGTCCGTCAGTCCGTCAGTCCGTCAGTCCGTCAGTCCGTCAGTCCGTCAGTCCGTCAGTCCGTCAGTCCGTCAGTCCGTCAGTCCGTCAGTCCGTCAGTCCGTCAGTCCGTCAGTCCGTCAGTCCGTCAGTCCGTCAGTCCGTCAGTCCATCAGTCCGTCAGTCCGTCAGTCCGTCAGTCCGTCAGTCAGTTAGTCAGTTATTTCTAATAAAAATTATATTTCAAACACATGCAGCTAAATGGGGATGTTTGTTGACACAATGACTGATGTCATACAAGTTTGTACGGCACTAATTAAACGACCAACAGGCCTACTCTTGAAATCCAATTTCGAACTCGTTACAGTTTTAATTCCAATCAAGAAGATATTGGAACTCACTAAACTAAATGAAATAGAATATTTACGAACTAGCGATCGTAAATGCTCTATTTCATTTAGTTGCTAAAAATTCCGCCGTATTTAGTTAAATCGTGCGCTGGTGTTGCGTTCAAAGAGTGTCAATTGTACAGTTTTCTAACTCAATCCCAATTTTGCATTGTAATCGAGTGTCCAGATAGCTGCCATTCTAACATGAAATAAAACCACACAAAATCCGTAAACGCTAGCTAGCGCTTGTATGCGGTCTGTTCGCATTAACTTATTAGAGAATGTTTTAACGTGGCTTAGGCACCAATCGATACAAATGCGTTGCCAACTATCTTTTGTTAGGGGATTTTAACCCCCTAAGTGCAACTCGCCCTAGCTGCACGCGTGTTATAAGCGCTTTTTGTGATGCAAAGCGCTTTCTGCTGAGTGTAAGCACATATATGAAGCGGAACGGCTTTTGAACTTAAACATGTTATCTGAACAGCTTTAGTTTACTCTGTTGACTTGGAAGATAGGACAATTACTTCGAACTATGAGTGTATTAAATGATCTGGTTTGTAATAGTGTTGAGAAGGCAAGTGATAATGAAAATTTCAACGAGGAAATATTTGTTCACAGAAATATGTATCGTTTCGTTTATGTATGGAAAGTGCGATTCGCGGGTTCTATTGATGAACCTTTTCTTTATAATAGTTCACACTACACATAATTAAATTAAGTTTGTATCAATTCATAATTCTAGACATGTATAAGTATTATAAATTTATAAAATAGCAGGATAACTAAATAAGTATATTAATATAATGAATTAACAGAGTAACGTAATAACTATAATAAAAATACATATCAAGTTTAAATTGTATGTTCACTACTAATAATATTGTATTATTTATTATTTACAATTTGCAGGGTGTTTCGAAACATGGCATACATAACAATACAACTAAAGGAAGGGAGGTTAGTAACTATGTATGTAATTGGTGAAGTTGAAAATCCCGTAAATCTAGTTTGAGTAATTGGAAGTTGGAATTACTATAGAATTCCAACGAACTACTTTTACAATATCTAAATATATTTAATACAAGCATTTTCACGCATCTCGCCAGCGTAAAATTGATAGGCTGGAGAGTGGAGGTGATTTAAAAAATAAACTACCCTATGTCCGTCCTCAAGGTATAGGTATTCGCATACTTAATCTTATCAAGATCGGTTCATTGATTTATTTGTGAAAACGTAACAGACAGAAAACTTTGACCCTTAATTTACAGGGGGGGGGTTACATTTTGAAAACGCTGTTACACGTGTACACTTATTTCTAACCAAAAGCACGTATACGAAATTTCGTACTTCTCACTGTGAAAATGACGGACTTCCATACAATCGTTTTGCCCTTTAATTTACCCCCTTAAGGGCAATTTTTCGAAAATTCTTTCTTAGTGGATGCTTACAACATAAAAGGCATCAACTGTCAAAATTTCAAGTTTCTAGCCCCAATGGATTAGGCTCTGCGTTGATGAATTAGTCAGTCAGTCAGTCCAAGTAATTATATATGTAAATATTTGGACCATCAGTTAACATTTTATCATGTGTTCGAAAAGTCAAAATGAATTTTGGGCCTGCGCTACAAAAATGTACAAAAAAAACATATTGCAATTTTCATTTTTTTTCTTTACCATTAAGTTATTAATGGCGAAGTCTGCGGGGAACTTTATTAGCACCTCCTTTGTGTAACATACTGTAGATCGATGGTGTGTCTCGATGATATGTGTAAAGTAATAAAACTACGTCTTCGGAGAATGGTGGCATTACAGCCACTAATTAAGCCTGAGGCATGAAATGACTTAGTTTATTTATAGGTGTCAACCACGCAACTAATAACTTCTAGCATAAAGCGTATTGGTAGTAGTTAGTTAATTTACGATTTTCCAAATTTTATTTAAAAAACTTACTGGTAAAGATAATATATAGAAAATAATAATAAATACGAAATCTTTGGTACCATTTAAAAGCTCTAAACTTGAAATTTGCAAAGTAACATTTTGTGATAGGTCTCTCTATAAGAAATGATATAACGAAAATCAAACCTAATCAGGTGAAATAGGGATCTATTTTATAGTAGTGGTCACATGATGCTAATCTTCACCACCCATGAACACACGCAATATTAGAAAGTTCTAAATCAGGAAAGTAGTGTGGATTGGGAGGGAGAAGATTTTGGCCTCAAGAAATCTTACTCAGTTTCCGAAACACACCAGCCAGCAGCCAGCTGTTCTCTCTCGAAGGTTTTCTGTGGGACAATTGTATTAAACCTGAGGATAAAACTGTCTACAGCGTGTTCTACAGTTTTGTTTCACGAGCAGCGGCCAATTAATTATAATAATAATAAAATGTTTATTTCAAAAATTATGTGCACCGAATGCATTTGCTACCTTTATTTATCAATATTATGTATGTTTTGTATATAAATATGACTTAAGTACATTTCGGTAGAGAGCGTGAAAACTTGGATCCTCTTCGCGCGAGAGTTAGATGGAGTATATAAGTTTTTGCGGCAGTTTTATTTCGCCACTTAAATTCTTAATGGATTTTTGTCAACTGACTTTATCTACAAGAATCTGTTTTTTGACAGTACATTTTGACATACAAAATATCCGCCATGAAGAAAGTGAAAAGCTTTCATATTTAAAAAGAACTTGTAATATTTACATGTAAATGACACTAAAAGACAATTTTTTTATGCTAAACATTATTTTTAGTCACTAATAATGTAATACTAACGCAATAGAACATCACTATAAATAATCGTAAATTATACTAATTTCCAGAAATTAATCAATTAACATATTGTTTGCTTATCCATTCTATTATACTATTTGGTACGTTGAATTTAGTTTTTTCAACACACCGATTCAACAGAGTTTAATCAATTCGGCACTTGCATTCGTATTTATTAGCCTTCGTTTTAATATTACAGACTTTAACTAAAATAAAGTTAATTACTTCAGGCAGGCAGTCTTCGGACAACAATTTACTCAACCCAATATATTTTCTGTTCCCCGTACACTTAACTAAACTTGCCTCATAATTCTGTCACCCAGCGGAAACTCTTTACAAGTTTAACTGGATGTTTCAGCGCGCTTCCCGACGAGTTTTTGTGCGTTATTACGAGGCACCATCCGGAGATGTGAACGAAATGAGTCACGTACAGATTGAGCCTGGCTTATCACTAAAGAACTCGGCTTATGGATCTCATTAGGCGGTCTTGAAATTGATGGGCTCAACTTTACGAGTCAAGTTTAGTTTGTTTGTGTCAATTTTGTACAGAAATGACAGCAAACACAAAAGTTTCCTATTAGGATCAGATCCTCTCATTGATTTAATCTCAAATTTATGTCTTGTGGTTTATTTACTTTTTGCCCAGTGTGAAGACGCAGGCCGGCATGATTGTTTCTCGCTACTCGATACTCTAATTGGACAGCACTTCCGCAAAATACCTCCTCGCTGCCTTGGATGGGTTGCAGCGGCGAGCCATCCGCATTGTGAATGATGCACACGTGAGTAACAGCCTGGAGCCGCTACAGCTGCGTAGGGATATTTCCTCGCTTAGCGTGTTCTACCGTCTGTATCATGGCGAATGCTCTGAAGAATTGTTTGATCTTATCCTATCCTCTCCCTTCCATACCAGAACCACGCGTACTGGATTGCGGAGCCACAGCTATGTGGTGTCTACTACCCCGGCCCGAACTAAGAGGTTCGCAAACTCGTACTTCTGTCGCACCATCAAGCTGTGGAACAGTTTGCCAGGTACCGTGTTCCCTCCTTCCTATGATCCTGGGTCCTTTAGGCGTAGTGTGAAGAAGCTACACAGCAGGCCGGCATGATTGTATTGAGTAGCGAGGGATAGATTATCATTCGCTACTTGATACTATAACTGGACGGCACTGCACTTACCATCAGGTGCAGTGTGGTCACTTTGCCGTACCAGGATAATAAAAATTCAAGTGCGAGTCTGCACTAAACTTTGACAACGCTAAAGTCCATGCCTAACTCTTTAGGCCGCACTAAGAGTTACATTGCACTAACCATAAGCGACTGGCTGCCTAAATACTTAAGCCATATGAGTAATATGAAACTGGCATTTAGGATAGACTTTGTTTACTAATTTCTTGGATAAGTGACAACGAGTAAAAAAGATGGCAACGAATATAAATCACTAGGCATTTTTGATGTAGCGCAGCACGTATGGTACTTTATAGTCCTGACCCCACACTAGGTTAATCCTGTATCGTGGGTATCAAGAACTACGAGGGACTGGTACTACTGGTCGGACCACACTCAGACCCGAAACAAATATCTGTCTGTCACACAAACATTCGTCTCGGTGCGGGTATCGAACCCACGGCCTCTCGTTTCACAGCCGGCTTCTCGCTTGATGCGAAATACCAAATTGTGTACGCAACTTCATCGCAAAGAACATATAGGCAAAAGAATTCGCTGCTTTATATTTGAATTCACTTTGACCACGCTTCTTCCTCGAGACTAACTTTCGCTAATACCAAATCCCAGCATCATCACTTACATTTTGGATCAGTTGTTTATAATCACAAACGCTTCTTCTGACACAATTTATCAACGTATTTAATCACTTGGCATTGAATATAAGCAACGAAATCTTTTTACCGCCTCATTGTACCTGCCGTAGTCGTCTTAATTATCAGCTTCAAACAGGTGCGTAAAAACTGGTTCATGCTTTACCCGTTTCTTTGAAATAGATAGAAAATCAGAAAGAGCTCGTTATAGGTGTGAATGCGAGCAATCCACGCTATTTCGTCCGTGGGTTGGAATTGAATGGGTGTTGGAACAAAGTTTCGAAGGTCGCGTTAGCTATAGACTATTCGTAAGAATCGTTTAAGAATTATTTGTAAAAAGAATGTTAGCTTTCTCCTTTTTCATAGAATACCAATATAATCAATAAAACGACTGCATTTAAAATTATTGGCTTTCTATTGAAATTTTATTAGTTATACAAACTTCGAATCGATGTGTCATTTTGTTTGGGAAATTGATATCGCGAATATGATGATATGAGTCATAAACTTAATCAAAAATCACGGTTATCGAATGTTCGAGGTTTTTGAATGGACTTTAAACGTATATTATCATATACGCTTTGAATATCTTCACAAAACATTATTTATACTTTTTATTGTACACTAGAGTACATAATATTATTACAGTAAAAAAAAACTATTATAGCAATTTATTCATTCTTATTTTCTTCGGAAAAGAGACAATAAATACGCTTAACGCGCGTTTATCCACAACATCGGAGTTATATGCTTATCTGAAAATTATTGTGCAAATCTACAAAGAATAAATATCAAGTCAATATCCCAAACTTAGATCTCAATATTCAATACGATTGCCACACCACTTATCCTCTTACATATCACTTGCGGGAAATCCATAAAAACAAATTGCGTAAAGAATTCCCCTTGTCACCGGACGACAGTAAGTTTCCTCTCAGATCCCGGGTGCACATCGCGGCTTAATCCCATTAGCGCCCCCCGTGCATTCGTCCTGGCCCCTTATAGCCCCTCGCCCCTTGCCGGTGACAAGTTCACAAAAGACAGACGCTTTGTTTGGCTTGATAAACTTTAACGCGGACCGAGTTGCAAAAACGGATGAAAGATTGATATTTGTTTGGGCTATTGATGGCTGGGTTCGGGAGATGGATCTGGGTAAAGGGTTAGGATCAATGTATTATCTTTATAAATGCAGGCCAGCATCATTGTATTGCGTAGCGAGGGCTAGATTGTCTCTGGCTATTTGATACTCTTACTGGTCGGCACTACGCTTACCATCAGGTGCAGTGTGGTCACTTTGCCAGGATAAAAAAACGTTTATTCGACGTAAGTCACCGAATACTGCGTGTTGACAATCTGTGTCGAAAACATATTAGTTAATGTGTTCAAAAAAGCAAGTAAATGAAAAAAAAAACAATTTTCTACTCCACTGATTGACATTTCAAATCATTTGCGATTGAAGAATTTACATTTTCGTAAGGGAAATTAAAAAAAATCTACTAATTATAATGTACCATTTCCGTGTAATTTACTATTATCAAATCTCGATTTTAACTCTTATCGCTCTAACCAATAAGTGGCTGAAGGGAAGATTTCAGATTTTTTGATGAATTTTAGCTGTTAATCTAATTCTTATAAGGAAGTTGAAAATGTTGGACCCATTTTTGACGATTTGTCACACTTTATTTATAGTCGCACCTGGATAGTATTAGTTTTAAAGTAAACTTGCATTTTAATCTGCTTTTTAAGATTTTTGCTTTTTATTTGAGAACATGTATAGTAATTATTGTATTGAGGCAGAAGTTTTATAATGAAGTCATATATATACTTTCTATAGCTATTGGATAAACAGACTTCCCCGATTTTTTTTGAAGACGTAATTTTTACATTTTCTCCGACATACCTATACATTTAAAATAACGTTTCTCTTCAAATTAATACGAAAATCAGTACATTAAATGAACAATTTAATACCCAAGATTTATCGTGCCGTCACATGAATTTTTCGGATAATTAATATGCTGTCAGAATAAAAGATTAATATTCAGTCATTAATATTTGGAGCCCTGATAGAGGCGCCATCTGTCGTGTGTTAGTATCATGGCGGAAAGCGAGTAATAACCACGGACCGCTTCACTCACAGCTGTTGGTACAGATGGACATGCAATCATTAGTATTGATTATATATTTTTGTTTCAGATATTTGATATACGGCGACAGCAATTGTGAAGTAAGTAAAGTGAATCCTTTATTACATGGTAGTATAGGTATTATAAATATTATTGTTCGTTGTTTTCTTTTGTGTAACATTTATTTTGTGTTTTTGGAGGCCTCAAGTTTTTGCTACATACATTTCTTTTTCTTTCTAATATTATAAAAAAAGGCTTCCGTAATTAATTTGTATCATGACCCGTTGGTCCGATGCAAAATGGGTGGATATAGTTTGTCAACTGTCAACTCGGAATTTACACTGATTTCTAATATGTCATCCGGGCGTCATAAACTATAACTATAATACCTCAAGTAACTAGATCCACGCTGCAGCTTTTTTTCTATAGCATGAATAGGCCAGCTCGACTGGTTTAGTACCACTCGCGGAAAACGGATCTGAAGTGACAAGTTTGTTGCTGCGTCTCGTAGCAATGTGGTTGCCCAGTCCCATTCATTGCAAACACACAATTTCTCTGGCAGTGTTCAAAGGCGGTGGTTATTTATTACCTAATTTATCTACCTTATCAGTTATAAAATAAATAAATCCATTCTGGCCAAATATATAGAAAGTGATTTATAGAAATACTCCGATGTTTGTGGCGCTGTAAAATTCCAATAGGACCTAAACGTTCGATCGTTAGCCACCATTCAGTAAATAAATTTTCCACTGCTGGTAATTTGTGACGATGCCAGTATTGCGGATCAGAACTTTTATTAAATTTTCACCTTCATATTTTTATTTTATACTGCCTGGGTGGTGCGATTGTAATTTCGTACTCGCTGCGAGTGCTGCGCCGAGGTCTCGAGTTCGATCCCCGGGTCGGGGAAAGTGATATTGTGTTTTTCCATCACAAAATACTCTGTATTAGCACGGCGTCTGGAATTGTTGGCATGGCGATAGGCTCGTCCCCTATCACTTTAGTGCAGTTGCCTAAAATTATGAAATCACTTAATTTTCTTATGATCTTTTCTTTCGCCAAACGTAACTAAAGCGGCGACACTAGGCCATCGCTACTTAAAATAACAAAATGGTGGTATTAATACTGCTTTATAATTTTCTTTTGGAAACCTGCATATCTGAGAATTTTATCGAATGTATGAGAAGTCTGCCAACCCGCATTAGGCCAGCGTGGTGGACTAAGGCCTAACCCCTCTCATTAGTAGAGGAGGCCCGTGCCCAGCAGTGGGACAATGTTTAATACAGGGCTAGTATTATTATATATTATTAATTTTCTTTTTGGTGCTAAAGCTTTTTAAAATTATAAAACCGCTATCTAGACACTTTTATCTACAACATAAATGCACCGCCAAGGTAGCAATGTTTTCCAGAAAACTGGGGCGAAGTAACAGTTTCGTACGGTGGATGAGAGTTCCGAATTTCGACAGCCTATCTCATATCTTTCCTAATCCTCATTCGTTTCCAGTTCGTTTTTAAAGCCAGTATCGCACCCCTGATTCTTTTGGTGTTGTGGATCATTTACCATTAGAAGACCAGGATACACTTGCTAGCCGGCATATGCTGTAAAAAGATTTGATGAACATCATTTGATTTAGCTGGTGGTAGGATATTCATATCCGCCCGGATAGCGACCACCGTACACAGGGTGAAAAACCCGCCATAGTGGCACACACAAGTGTGTCGCGTTCCGGGATCAGCCAGTGTACATCCAGTTTTTGGGGGTCTAGAGTTGGGGTACAATGTTTGGCCATTTTGCGGCCTTCTAAGTACTCTGACAATAGACCCTCGACCGCTTCTTCACCTTCTTACCCATGACGTAGTGTGAAGGAGCAGGCCGGCATGATGGTGTTGAGTAGCGGGGGATAGATCGTCTCTCGCTACTCGATACTCTAATTGTACCGTACTGCGCTTACCATCAGGTGAAGTGCGGTCACTTTGCCGTGCTAGGATAAAAAAAAACATGAAAGTCAAAGTTTTTGATAAGTTTTATTATTTTTATTACTAAAATGTTGCCTATTCTTTTCTGCATATAATTAGCTTCTTTTGATGTTCTTCTTATATAGTATAGCTGTTGCTCGCGGCTCCGCCCGCGTGGAGGTCATGTTTGAGACAAAAAGTATACACTACAAAATACCAATTTTCATGCATTTAACTTCAAAAATGAAGGATTTTCATTCAAACTTTCTTACCCTATTTAACCCCCTTAGGGGTGGAATTTCCAAAAACCCTGAAATATGTGTTTATAATTTTTAACTGTAAGGCCAAATACCAAATTTCATGCGTTTAACTGCAAAAATGACAGATTTTCATACAAACTTTCTTCCCCTATTTTACCCCGTTTGGGGTGGAATTTCCAAAAATCCTGAAACATATATTTTTTATTTTAAACTGAAAGGCCAAATACCAATTTGCATGACTTTAACTTCAGAAATGACGAATTTTCATACAAATTATCATCCCCTATTTTACCCCCTTAGGGGTGGTATTTCCAAAAACCCTTCCTTAGTGGATGCCTACGTGATAAAAGGTACCTACTGTCAAAATTTCAAGTCTCTAACCCCAGCCGTTTAGGCTGTGCGTTGATCGATCAGTCAGTCAGTCAGTCAGTCAGTCAGTTTCTTCTTTTATATATACAGACTAGCTATTGCTCGCGGCTCCGCCCGCGTGGAGGTCATGTTTGGGAGAAAAAGTATACAATACAAAATACCAATATGCGTTTAACTTAAAAATGACGGATTTTCATACAAACTTTCATTCCCTATTTTACCCCCTTAGGGTCGGAATTTCCAAAAATCCTGAAACATATATTTTTTATTTTTAACTAAAATGCCAAATACTAATTTTCATGAATTTAACTTCAAAAATGACGGATTTTCATACAAACTTTCATCCCCTATTTTACCCCCTTAGGGGTGGTATTTCCAAAAACCCTTCCTTAGTGGATGCCTACGTGATAAAAGGTACCTACTGTCAAAATTTCAAGTCTCTAACCCCAGCCGTTTAGGCTGTGCGTTGATCGATCAGTCAGTCAGTCAGTCAGTCAGTCAGTCAGTCAGTCAGTCAGTTTCTTCTTTTATATATACAGATTAGCGACCCGGCCCAGCTTCGCACGGGTGCAACTTGCAAACGCAAAAAAAGCGTGCTAAATATTTTTTCCTTTAAGCAGTTCGCATTTTTAAAATCTAATATGCTCGTGCGACGCCTGACCGCGTGGCTAGGTTTACAATAAAACAAAAGAGCCTGTAATACTGTTGCCATAGAAACCACGTTCGGCATGAAAGTAAATATTTTAGCGACTTAGTTCCGTATCTATATTATTTATACACACGAAATTTTAATAAGGATGTACTATACATATAAACCACCCGAAATAAATTATCTACGTGATAGTGAAAACCGTTTAAAAATCGGCTGGGTGGTTTAGAAAGAGCTATAGAATATACAAACAGACAGATGGAGACGGACGGTACTCATTTTATACTATGTATAGATGTAGTTAAAGAATGTTTCACTAATACGCACTGTGTTCAGAGGTCTTCGTAGAGAAATACTGTTGGTCCTTACAGCGAAATTTCCCTCGGGCCAGTAACTGCATTTGCATTGCATTCCGGCGGAGTGCCGGCCTCTAATTAAGGCATGCTTACTCGTGTGTTGTTGAATATTCTGTTAGTACCTGATATCTTTATTTCGTTAAGTGAAACATACATTATACAAATTAATTTATTCAGTAAAACATATTATTATGCTATCTTAGGCACTGTTCTTTCATCCATATATATGTTATGACAAGGCTTGTAATAATTAAATATTACAAAGCATAATGTGTTATATAAATAGAGAACAATCAAGTTTGGCCATTAGTGGAGCCACGCGATGAGTTTATGTTTAACTATGAGAAATAACTAACAAAGTTAAAATTGACTATTTGAAAAACACAGTCATAGAATCGAAGCATTCGAGCACTGGCGAAGTTATAAACTTTAAACTAATATTTGGCTGATGTCAACACTTCAAAGAAACTTACAGTTAAATACGCGTTTATTCAATATTGAACCATCGTTAAATTATAACTTAATCGGCAATACAAACACGCAGAGAAGACGTTAGCACGTTTACGCATATATTGTTGTTCCACATGGCTTGGTTCCTCATTATATTTTGTCTTATTTATATAAGGGTAAGACAATAGAAATAGTGCACTATATAAAAATACTTTTCTGAGTTTTGTAAAAAATTGAGAACTTAACTAAGTCCTCTAGTTAGTAGAAGAACAGTGTCCAGCAGTGGGACAGTGTATTCAGGTGGCCTACCACCACCTCTTAGAGCAGTATTGTTGTAATATTATAATGGTAATAAAAAATGGTACAAAATCACATTGCAATATTACAACAAGACTGTTCTAAGAGATTGTAATAGGCCGGCAGATCTGGTAACCACTAACAACTTGTATATATATTTAAGGACAAATGTGTATCGTTAGTAAATAGTACAAAAAAATCGCGTACCGTGTCTGTATCTTTGTTCGTTTAGTTCTTCAACACTACACAACAGATTTTAATGCAGTATTGGCTGTTATTTAGAGAACTTCTCCCGAAAAGTTTCTATAAAACATGGCAAAATACTTGCAGAAAAATCTTAAAAAGGCCAACAGAAAGGTCTTAAATTGCATCTGTCTTCTAAGATTGACTTACAGTAACCACACAAAGCCAGGCGTTATAGGATAAAAGGTGAAAGCTCGCAGGAACAAATTGGGTAAAAAAAATATACTATCCGCAACTTATATTGAAAATGCTATAACTAAGAAATGATTATGCACCTTTGCTCTGATAGGTAAGTAGCTCGGTCTGTGGTAAGATAATATAACAAACTTGACGCCCCAGTTAACAGTTTGTCCTTATGTAACGTCAATCCCCGGTTCGATTCCTTGTTTGTTTAAGATAGTTGTTTGTTTTGTTATTGTACTTCGTGTTGTCAATAACAGAAACGTTACAAGTTTATGATAGAAAATAACTTTTATTTATTGTGTGTTTGTTATATTTTCTCTGATTTGATGCTTTTTATATTTTTTATTTGATTTAGTTGAGAAAATATTTAGTTATTGGAGCGGGCCTTACACGAACAACTTGCGAAAATGTATTCATATCAAAACGTCAAAATGATATGCAATTCTAAGACAGGATGTGTTAGAATTTCATAACATAGAAGTTCGTCATTTACCTATTCGCAAGTTGTGCGTACTCGATACTTTATGAAAGTGACCATTATATAAGCCTTATTTATTAAAATATTCAGTATTTTAAAACAAGACAAATAATATCACATAATTAACATGATTTTATTTTAGTAACATACGCATTCTAACCATGCGACTTAGGTAATTATTTGTATACCATTACGAATAAGGCAAAAAGTGGGTGTACTGGTTACACCTCTGCCTACCCCTTCGGAGATTACAGTCGTGAGTGTGTGCGTGTGTGTGTGTGTTTAGTATACGCATTCTAACCATGCGACTTAGGTAATTATTAGAACAATGTACACAAAATCAAGCAACCAAATCGACAATAGATCATCCGATCGAAAGTAGTTTAAAAACCTATATTCATAATAGTATATCCTCCACACAGAAAGGTCGGGGGCAGAATTCGGTGAGTCATTTACAATTATCGGGCGGCAGGGGTCAACGACAGATACAAGGGGTGTAGGGGTGGCACCCCACCAAAATTAAAACTCAAGCGTGACGGCTAGATAGATTCTTTAATAGATAATAGAGGTTAACAAATGGATATTCAAACGAGTTTTCGTGTATACGAACAGCTGTAATTATTACATTGTAGTAGAAGATTCAAACGGTAGGCAGCGGCTTTGCTGTGCTCTGGCATTGCAGAAGTCTATGGGCGACGGTGACTACCTACCATCAGGTGGCCCGTCTGCTCGTCTGCCTATCCAGGCACTAAAAAAAAAAAAGAAGATCGATATTGTGTTAAAAGTTGTATCGTTGCATTGTAATGGTAACTTTTACACATTTTTAATAGTTTTTCTCCATCCCATAGCGTGAGAGATAGGGTATCTATTGCCATCATCATATCACTTCATCCTCGTTTATATATTTAGTGTATACTAACTGGGTACTTGTTTTATTACTTTTAGTCATTTTAAATTGAATATTTTAAATGTCATTTATATTCCGTACTAACATACTGTTTTTGTTTTATAATAAAAGTACATCATTTTGTAAGGCTACTCCACTCAGGCTCTCAAGATACAGGCTCGCCTAGTTTGAGAGTCACTGATTTTGTATTTTATGTGTACTACCCTATGCTTAAATAAATAAAAATATCGGGTACGAATTTCATAAGTGAACTCATGTGTGATTTTTCAGATTTGGTATAATGTATTAAAACTATAATTAAAACGTGGCAAAAATTACGTTATACATTACAAAATGGCTTATCTCTGGCTCCACTGTGGCGTTGAACTAGGAGTTATATTTCGAGAGATTTTTAACTCCATTAATAATTGGATTGGTACTCCATACGAAAATAGTTTGACTTATACTTTTCTACTTAGTGCGTTAGTGACTAATTGCGTCAGAAATCTATTAGTTTTCGTTTTTAATTAAATCCAGTATTCAATATATAAATGGCTCCTAATACGTATTCCGAGCATCTCGTTAATTTCGACAGGCACTCCACTGTCGAGGGGTGGGCAGGGGTGCATGCAGTATGGCGACTAATTGTGCCGATTGAGTACTACCAGCCAACCGTGGAGACTGCTAACTTGATTGATTATTATTCGTAAGCTATATGAAGGCCGCTTTTCGTCAGTTTTTATTTTAAATGAATTTGGTTGGATTAATTGCTTTTATGTAATTCTGAATAAACATGTATCTGCGATATTTGATATTATTGCAAAAATTACTTGATCGTTTATAGTCAGAAAAGTGTAGTATTTCGTGTTGAACATAGCTTATACATTTTTTCTTTTTATATAAAACGTGGTAAATCGGAACCTAAAAACTTCTAAGTTTGCAGGTAGGTTTTCAAAGTAAGAAGTTATCCGCTACTCTTTACAGTTTAAAGGAGTTATGACTCACTGGGAATTTCCCGAGGCCAAGAGCTTTCTCATCAACTCTGCAATTTATTAAGCGTGCTATTCCTTCAATATGTTTGTATCAAAATGGACACACAATTCCCGTACCTATTGATTGTTCAATTAATCCACCGCAAATATTAGCACGTCCATTTACCAAGAATCAAACATGGACAGCGTCCAAAACATATACCTGTCAAAAACATGGTCCTGGGTGAAAGGCTAAAATAAGTATACTTAGCCAAATAACTACGAATACCTCTTAGGTACCTCTTAGGGGTTGAAAATATAAAGTGACAAGTAGGCACCTCCAATAGAAGTAAATTCATCCTTATATACATAATTCTTCTGTACGTGTGTTTGTCACCTAACTCACATTAAACGGCTGGACCGATTTGGATGAAATTTTATGTATATTTATTTCTCGGATGGCTTGAAAACACAATATGCACCCGGTAGGTGGTGGTGCTGTCGGTATGTCACCAAATTTGATTTGCTGGGATTTGTGGGAGAAATGCCAATTCTTAATAAATCCAAATATTTATATTAATCCAGTTTGGAACCGTCCTTAAAACTATTTTTTTATAATATTTACTATAATCAAAAACATTTTCAATACAATAATTCAGCCAGATACTCATACCTCAAAACAGGAGCTTTGTCTATCACTATGAAACAAGTCAGTATGTTTGAAAGTGCCCAGGTATTATTACTATTACTAGCGTACGTATAATAGTCATGGGCGTCGTGACAGCAAGAACAGCATAGTCGGAATGCTTGTCGTAGCTTGCGCCTTGCATATTAAGCGTACTGTGTCCTTGGTTTAGTACGTTACACACTGTGTTTAAATAAAGAATGTATTCAAATAACGAACTAAATTATCGAAGCATGTAGAAAAGTTTATATAGATACTAGCTGTTGCTCGCGGCTCCGCCCGCGTGGAGGTCATGTTTGAGACAAAAAGTATACACTACAAAATACCAATTTTCATGCATTTAACTTCAAAAATGAAGGATTTTCATACAAACTTTCTTACCCTATTTAACCCCCTTAGGGGTGGAATTTCCAAAAACCCTGAAATATGTATTTTTAATTTTTAACTGTAAAGCCAAATACCAAATTTAATGCGTTTAACTGCAAAAATGACAGATTTTCATACAAACTTTCTTCCCCTATTTTACCCCCTTAGGGATGGTATTTCCAAAAACCCTTCCTTAGTGGATGCCTACGTCATAAAAGGTACCTACTGTCAAAATTTCAAGTCTCTAACCCCAGCCGTTTTAGCTGTGCGTTGATCGATCAGTCAGTCAGTCAGTCAGTCAATCAGTCAGTCAGTCAGTCAGTCAGTTTCTTCTTTTATATATACAGATGAATCTATAGAGAATTTTTAAAAATATCTTAAAATAATTTGATCATACTGATTTCATCACGTGGAAAGTGAATTAAAACCCTATTTAAGAGTAATTAAGGAAATGAGTAATAATATAGAGTGTTTTTATAAATCACTGATTTAATAATTGTAGTCATGGAGTTACTTAAGTTAATACAAACATGAATGAATAACAATTGAGTTAAGGCAAAAAACAACTTTGACTCTAAACTTGAAAGTTGTACTGTGTTAAAAATACTTATTGATTATTTAAAAAGACTGGCTAGATATTACTTCCAGGAAATCCTTACTTATTCCTTTCAAAAAAAAAAAGTTATCTATGATTTAAAATTCTTCAGCTATTCCAAGACGTTTATAAAAAGACAGAGAGAAAAAATAGTAAATATTCAAAATATTCCTTGAATCGTCTTTGAATTTCTGGGCATTAATTAATCACCCCGACCGCTCAACGAAAGTAAAAATAAATTCATCTCGGTAATCGTGTCAAATATCAGGTAAAGGGTAAAGTTTAATAAGGAAGCGAGATCGTGTTAATCCGGGTAAGTCGGGAAAAGTCCCAGCGTGGCTTTCGCTTTCCCTTGGTGTTATGGCAACAAATGTTTTTAATAGAATAAATTTAACTTTGCAATTCGACATAATTTTAACATTACCGCATTTAAATGAGAGTGAACAATATTAGCTCAAAATAATGACTCTTTAACCGACTTCAAAAAAAGGAGGAGGTTAACAATTCGTCGGAATCTTTTTTTTTATGTATGTTACCCGATTACTCGAAGACGCCTGGACTGATTTGAGAAATTCTTTTTTTGTTTAGAAAGGTATACTTCCCAGGTGGTCCCATTGGCACTAGTCAGGATCTGATGATGGGATCTCAAAAAAATCAAGGGCAAGCCCTTAAGTTTTATTGTGACACATATTTTGTATTGAAGTCGGTGTTTTATGAATTAAAAAACTTTTACTTATTTGCATTAAAAGCACAGTGGCGCAGTGGACGTGTACCCGAGAGTTAAATGAGAGCCCATGGATTCGATCCTCTATAGTGTGACAAATCTTTTTTTCGGGTCTGGGTGTTATAAAACTATTCTCTCTGATAGTTCCCGATACCTACGACACTAGATAGTAAAATCTTACTGTGGGTTCAAGGCTATATATGTGACTGTTAGTTGCTATTTATTTTATTACAAAAATCGGGTGTGCAAGTATTTATTATTGGAGAACGACGTATGACTCTCTAAGGTCGTAAGACCGGCTAGTCCAGCATAACCGTTTTATTCTTACACCCCTTCCCCCCGGCGCGGGCGTATAAAGTGTTTTCCCCGCGACAGAAAAAACGGCATGTTGCTTATCATCAAGTAATCGACCTGTTATTCTTAGTAAGGCAAATATAAAAGCGACATAGTTGATACTCGTGGTCGGAATACTGCCGCTGCACCACACAGTAGCCGGCGGCGTGTGGCACCAATTAATTGGTTGTTAAACGCGCGTTCGACCTCTGGTACACATTTTATTTAACCATTGTTAGCCTTGTTTTATTTAACAATACCCCTTTTATTGGAATCCGTTCGTGTCGTTTCCATTAAAATTCACAACCATTTTGCACTCTCTTTATTAAGTGAATATATATAAAAAATAGAATAAGCTTGCGCAAAAATCTGGAGAGACATCGTGCTTTAAATTCTGTAATTTAAACAATGGTATTTCCTTTTGAGTTATTTAATAACGCTCAGATACACAATGATTCATTTTCAAATAATATATTTACAAAGTGTTTAAAAATACTTTTAAATGCGGTAAATATTATATAATAATACACCCAACTGTCACACACATACTCCTGATCCCACAAGATCAAACCTGTATCGTGGGTATGAACTACGAGAGACTACGGTTCCACAATACCCAGACTCGAAACAAATACACAAACATTTGTCTCGCTGCGAAGATCAAACCCGCACCCTTTCGTTTCACGCCCCGCGGCTCTTCCATAGTGTCACGAAAGCTGTTAAAGACCTCAATCCCTCAAAAAGATAATCGAAATATATATTTTTAAATTTACCTCCACATTCAGAGTCCACAATAGAAAAATAATTCAACACTTAGTAATGATTTAAAAACTTCATCCCTCAGATTAGGTTAATTATCTGTGAGCGTCAGTAAAAATGCTGTTAAATTTTGAGAATTTTACAGCAATAATAGATAGCATCAACAAAAATATAGTTCCCAATACAACTAGAAAAGTTCAATGCACTTAAATCTGTTATAAATAAAGTAAACAATTTTAAATCTGAGAGTGACTGAAGTAAAAAAATAATGACAATTAAGTAATTGTTATCTAAGAGTAATTTAATGAAGTTCTCTATATGCGGCAGTTATAGAACTGAAAAGAGCTAGTTAATTATGCCTGTTTGATATTTCATAAAAAATAATTCATTTTGCCAACTTAAAAATAATAAGACGGGTGAAGGTTTTTCGCGCTACAGTGGGGTATATCAGATTATATAAAAGGTAAAAAGATATCTTGTATCAATATAATGTCAGTATAATATAGAATTATATAATGTAAGTAGCCCAGACCTGACGACAAACTATTAAAAATACATTGTATTTCATAGTTCCCGGCTGTAAATAAACAGCTACTTTTCTTACAAAGTCACAACCGTATACTCAAACTGAAGTGCAATAAGCGCATAATCGAAAAATCGGATCCAATTTCTTATAGCCTAACATTGAATCCAGGACCCCATCGATTTCACAACTAACGCACTCTGCTAGGAAACTAAAGAGGCGATATCTTATTTATTACCCGGCTACGGCAAAGCAAAAGGGAGGGTTATGTTTTTGACCGGTATCTATCGGATATATCGGATCGGTATCACAGAAAAATGTGATGTGGCTCTATAAAACCCCAAAACACTTTAAATAAAAAATAAGTTCAAAAACGAATGCCACCTACCGTAATAATACAATACGTTCTGCAAAGTAGCATATGACCACGGTTGTCCTCCAAACACCACTATGAACATTTATGAAATATAATAAAATATTTATTACATTCTTGTTTCATAGTTTTTAGAGCGCGATTTTTTTCAGTAGTCGGGTTTTAGTTTTTGAACTTATTTTTTATAAATATTTCATTTAGTACTCTAGTACATTAAACTTTATAAAACTCTACTCGGCAGAAATGAAATATAACAGAAAACTGTATTCATCATTTATGAAAAGTAATGGTCCAATGGACAAACGCCACAGCGGTTTTCGAGCTCGCAGCAAGGTTCCTGAAGACAAATATATCCCGTGAGACGTATTATATTTTCACAACTCAGCCTTTACGAGTTCCACCGGTCTCCACTATAATAGGGCGATTTCCTTGGTGCTATTTAACATAGACGTACAAAATAGCGAAAAGAGAGAACTCCTTTATTCTATTTCGTGGTGCAACACTATATTTTGTGGTGTGTAAAAGAATTTTTAACTATATAATGATAGCATCGGTGGCACAGTTGTAATTTTACATGCGTTACGACTGCTGTGCTGAGGTCTCAGGTTCGATCCCCGGGTCGGGTAAAGTGATATTGGGTTTTTCTATTTAGGAATACTCAGTATCAGCCCGGAGTCTAGAATTGTGCCCGGTATGTCGATAGAATCGCCCTCTATCACGTTATGAGACCGTAATTAATTCGGTGAAAAGTGTGTGTACTAGTTACATCTCTACTTACGCATTCGGGGAAAACAGGCGTGAATACATATGTCTGTATGTTTATGATAGCATCAGGCAAATAAATACCTTGACGCTGTGATATTGACGATCCGATTGAATTCAACATCCGATATATTGGACAAGCATAGATAATGATCCGAGCCCGCTCATTTAATTGGAAAGAAATAAGTCCAGCTGTGGGAGATTCAGAAATTTTACTTAACAGTCACTCACATACAGTATGATTTCTAACATTAATTAGGTTTTTATTATCACGTGTCCTACCATTTCACCAATTAATGTCAACGACGAACTTAAAGAAAACATTAAAGTAAAAACGCAAGCCGGTACGCTTTAATCGAATAATAGTCTCTTACAAAGATTCCACGATAAAATTGAGTAGATAATTAACTCGAGTTCACATGGCGTCGCAGCCGGTTTTGTGGCGCGGCCGCGGGGTTCCCAGGCATCGAACCGCGACTACCCGCGCTCATTGTATCTCGATATAAAATACTGGTGTCCCAGCTCACCCGTCTTGGGTTACCTTTTATAACAGTTATAAAGTTTATAAGGAGGTAATTCGAAAAAGTGCACTCTCAACCGCTTGATGAGCATCTTATTTGCAAGACTAGTTATTTATTGCTACTAGTTATAGCTTAGCTATAAGTTGTTATATAACACTACATGTACGGGAAAAGGTAGGTAAAGATACAAACTAGTGTATCCAACTATTTGTGTAGATTATTTTGGACCCCGAATCTCATTACAAATAATAAATAAATACACACATAGTCCTGACCCCACACTAGGTTATCTGTATCGTGGATATCAAAGGAGAGACTACGGTCCCACAACTTCTAGACCCGAAAAAAAAACTAAAATCATTGAGACTACATAGGAAAATAGAATGGTTAGAATATATTTTTCAATCAACATCGGTTCGTCTTGAGCAGACTTATGTCATCAACTAGATACTTGTCGATCGTAGCGCGCATGTTAAGAAAATCGAGATATGAATCGACATCGACAATTTGTCTACAGTCGTTCTCGAGATATGTCGTGCGACGCATGTTAGCCAGGCTGTTGTTGGAGCAAATAGTCTATTTTTTAGGTTAAGTTTTATTTTGTTTTAAAATTTAGACCTGTTTTTTTGAGATTCCATAACACTCATTTTAGTATAGGATACACGAGAATAGGCGTAGTTGTTGCTTGTTTGAATTAAAAACATTTATAGAAATTCTATTGAAACAGAAAGTTATGTTATTTATTTAATCTATATTTAACATATGTATAATAATTGGGTCAGTAGACTTCTCAGGAATATCATCTATGAATAAATAAATTATTACGCGGCAAACGGTCTTAATTACGAAAATATTCTGAATTCTGAAAATATTCAAGTTAACAAAATAGACCAGAGATAATTTCGTTCCGATAAAAATGTGAAATACATTTTTAAAACAATTGAATATTTCCCAATTACGTTATTTAAAAATGGAACAACAATGAAAGCTCGTTATTCGAGCAAAAAATTAGAACAACCAGTCACGTGCCGCGGAAAAAAGATGTTGAGATTTACAGTTGTATTTCGGCTTAACTGCCAGTACCTCCGTTGCATTAATTGGTATATTAATTTAAAATTGGAACACATTTTTAGCGAATAACTCCTTCAGTTTTAATTTAGTCAAGGGCCCTCATTAATTGACGCCATGCTCTGACAAATTTCCGAGGTCTCTGGAGACTTTAAAATTCAAGATTTATTCCGACGGTTTAACCCCTCAAGAGGACTCGTTTAGATATTATATTGGGTAGAAAATTAAATTATCTTTATGAAATATATAGTGTCTGCTGCCGCCTTCATATGTCAATAAAAAAATATTTTTTGGCGATTATAATCGATATTAAATCTTTTAACGGTCATATAAACCTTTATAAAGTTGTTGTTTATTATAAACTTCTATCACTATTTTATACTTATTGGGATTTATTTTATAAATTTTATTTAAGATATATAAGTATAATGTTATAAAATAAGGATTTATGAAGAATAAATTTTTGGTGCTTTAAACTACCCGTAATTAAATAATTTAAAGATAAATGCGAAATTTCTATAATTTACGTTACTTTTTCAGAAAGATTTTGTGTTAAAATATTTGTAAAAAGTAGAGCAAAAATAACACGTGCATATTTTTACATTATGTGTGTCCAATGTCCATAAGCCTTTTAAACGGGACATTTTTTTTTCCTTAAGATTCAATAATTATATATTTATAAAAAGTAGAGCAAAAAAGCAAAAATAACACGTCCATATTTTTACATTATGTATGTCCAATGTCCATAAGCCTTTTAAACGGGATACATTTTTCCTTAAGATTCAATAATTATCGTGTCACACACGTGTTTGTGATTTTGATTAGGCTATTTTTGTTAGTGAAGAAACACAGTTACTTGAACAAGTAGTTGCCTACGAAACATAAGTTTAATTTGATAAAACTTTTCCTTCGTAAAAAATATAATTCATTGTAATGCGTATAATACACCAGAAATTATTTAAGTCGGCTAATAAAATTATATATAAGCGTTTAAAATTTTTGGTCGGATTAGGAAATTATGCTCTATCTCTTTCCCACAAAGCGAGTTTGTCTATGGAATTTGTATAGAAATCTTACTTACATTTCTACAGCGATGTTTATCTAGCAAAAAATTAAAATGCTTATATACTCCTAATTATAGTGTCAACAATACAGAAAATCAGTTCAGTAGCCTATTGATATTCTATTCGAGAGCCAGTGAACGACAATACTCAGTGGTATTGACTAGTTAGGCCTGTAGGTCGAAAGTAGAGATGTTATGGATTTGAAATTTCGGATCTGGATGTGGATACGGATATGTAAATAATATTATATCGGTTTCGGATACGGTTACGGATATGAAATTATTTCGGATTATCCATTAGTTTCGGATACTTTCGGTTATGGATATTAGGATTTCAAGAAATTGTAAGAGTAAAAAACAAATTGCTTTATTTTTAGTTTATTATTTGGTACTATTTTATGTAAGTAAATTTTATCCCACAAGAGCAAATGACTGTCATGCATTGTCTAAGCAATAGAAATAAATGCACTGATACGCGCGCGGCCCGTGTCTCGGTTCGGCCGGGCAAAGATAAAAACCAGTCATAACGTGTCTCAATTAGAATCCGAAATTATTTGAAACGTTTATTTCAGATTCGGTTACGGTTACGGATTGAATTTTATTTCGGATATCCGATAGTTTCGGTTACGGTTACGGAGCTCCATAACATCCCTGGTCGAAACACCTTAATTCTCAGGGATCTAGACGACGCAACGGTGGCGGACTAAGTCCTTCGGATGCCCAGGGCTGCGAAACTAGATGACCCTCCTCGGGCTGCTTGCGTATTGATGAATAATTCCGTCAAGCAGACCACTCTATCTACTATATTATGGCTGTGTTTGGAACTCGAGTAATTATCGATATTACTATATATTTGACTTGTTTTTTTGTAATTATTTTATATATTTTTTAGTCTAAAGAGTTTATACACACTCAAATAACCTAATTTACTTCTATAAGTGACAACTTGTTATTGGCTTTTTATCACTTAAATTGATCACTATTTTTATGTAACTATTAGCTGGGAGTTTTCCATGCTGTAAATAAATAATATGGTCCAATCTCCAAATCTTGAGAAGTCTCCAGATTTTTGGGCATCTCTAAGACCAGAGTCCTGCCAAGCAGCCCCTTTTGCCTTTCTTAGTATGCTACTGTATTTTAGCTATTGTCTTATATTCGGAGCAATCAACTTTATCCTGCTTTATAAGACAATTAATTTCGTAAACGAAAACATGAAAACCTTGTACCCATTTATTATACTTCAATCAAATTACAGTAACGTAAAGTAATAAAGTCTGTCTACCTGTAATTTATGAAATTGAAATTACAGAGAATTTAAACTAGGAATTAAGATATGTATATACCTGCCCTAAAATAAAAGAAAAAATAAGACCAATGACAGTCTTTGCATAGCTCACATCCACAAAGATCATCTAAAATGTCTAAAAGCAAGTCGACCGACCCCGTCTATATAGCTGACCATTCCTGTGTTAACCCTCGACACAGTCATAACAGTTTGAATTTACGCGAACATAGGATAGATATATCACAGTCTAAAAACCATGCAGACTCAGAACACATTTGAGATCATTGTAAAGTCGATTTTGTCTCGGAACGTTTGGTACTTGGTATTAAGTTGAGTAACATTGCGGCTTGAGTGGATATCGCTCAAGTCTTCCTCTCTAGTCACCTTGGTTCATACATTGTGAGGTTTTTACACTGTGGTCATGTCATTTATTCAACATAGCTAATAGTGGCATCCGAACGTGTGCCTGAATGTGCATATTTCATGAGCCAATAAGTTCGACGACTGTTCAATTGATTAGCGACGGTATGATTCACGGTATGCCGCAGTATTTCAACTCAGCTTTGTTTGTGCTAATCAAGGCTCTCTGAAAACAAAGTTGTATAGGCGAGTGCTGTGGGCACACGTCGATATTGGTTCGCAATGATAAATTAAGCCAGTAATAAATATACAATTAACACCCAGCAATGTAGTTTTACACGTGTGCATAATCTGTTGTATGAATCAAATGTGATGATGTTTGTGATCTACTTTTTTTATTCTGCCTTCAAGTATTGTCGGATGAAAACTATTTTGATTGCGCGGGAAAACCAATAGGGAGAGAGCAATAATGTTGGACTTACCGATCTTACTTCCACCGTAGAAGTGGACCATGGTCTATTTAACATCTAGATCAACAGCTGGATATAAGAAGACGTCTTCTCTCCGATGACTGCAACAAAAGCTTTCCACTCTTGGGCCTACAATGAGCATTTTTTCAAAGGATTCTAAAGAGAGTTGTCTCTATGGTAACATGGCTGTTTGCACCGACTCTCCGAAATCATGTCAATTTCTAATAACTAACGTATAGTGGATTTTTGTTGACATTGTCTTACTTAATTTTTTTAAAAAACATTGTAAAATACATTGTAGAATGCATTTTTATTTACATACTAAAACGATAGCGCAGAAGAGGTCCTCTGTTATAAAACAAGGCAATAAACGTCACATTAGCAATTATACCGCTTCCTATTGGAATAAAAATAAATATAAAATTCAGAAATGTCGCCGACGGACCTGCATATGCACCGAGCTTGCAACTTGAATACAAATGTACTCATTCTGTATAATGACATGCGGCATCGGATGTAACAACGTCTCATAACAGACTATATGAAGACTCCCTTTCTGGATATAGTTTAAATTCAATTACTGGCTGGCTATTGTCAAGTCGGTGTGTAGAATTCAGCGCGGGGAATTGGCTCATGTTTGGTGGAATTTTAGAATCTTTACCGTTTATAAAAAAACGTTTATACAGTGTCATTTTGACATTGCGTTACTAAATGAAACCACCTTTGTTGTGACCTCTGCTAACACCGTGCAAAAAAATACTCATGAACAGTTTCGCCAAAAATCTCAATTTTAGATTTAAGGGTTTTTTGATCACGCTGTGTTTTAGCGTGCTTAACTTTATTGAATGAACTACGTCCCAGCTGCCACTATTATTGTAACTTTTTCTTTTAAAATGACTTTACGCAATTAAATTTATGTCTTCGCTTACAACATGACACTGTATATAGTGGAGATGACTCAAGTATATATGTATATTTGTCAATAGCTTCATATAAGCTATAGTTAAAGCGTTTGCATCATGTAGTAGTTCAATAAAAAGTCTCCTGTATTTGTGCAAGCGTTGCAACTCTACATCAGTCGGTGGATCAAGTTGAAATTGAAAACATGGCTCTGGAGTAAATCACTATCAAAAGTAAATCTTTTACTACATCCAAGCTCTTCGTGACCTTTTTATGTACTCTTTAGTCGATGTCAGCAGACTGTTAATAAAGTATTCGAATGTTAATACGCCTAGTTACACAATCTTCCCACTGATCATGAATTAACGTTGTCCTTTAGTCATTACATTTACAGCCGGAAATGCTATTCTTAATTCGGGAACCAATGCAGACCTTTTTCATTTGGTTAATGTGATTTATTTATAAAAGCAAATAACCCCTGTCAGGAAGCAGATTCTATAGCACCGGTGTTCAATTACAATCTGGGTGGAATTGAAAACCGTACTTCTGATAAAAAGCCTGCTTATTATAAGACCAAGAGAAAATTATTTGTGGATTTGGAAAGTTTTATGCCGTTTTTATTTGCATTAACCAATTCATTTGTTCAGGCTTTTACAAACGGCTGATTTTAATGAAATAAAGAATCTTTCTTTCTACCTGGCTTTATCCTGGCCTAGAATCCGCCTTCTTACTTAGAGGCCTCCACTTCGCCCGGTCTTGATCATCCTCCGTAGTGGATCATTTTCAACGAAAATTCGTTGCACAGAGAAGGCGTTTTCTGGCAGGATAACGTCTGTCCGGGACCACTAGTAAGTTATAGATTGTTATATACATTTATATTAAAGGTCATTCACCATAGGAGTCATTGAAGTTCATGCATCGATATTTCAAATACCCTAATAGAATTAAATTTTACGAGTAAGCTCCCAAGGGACAGCCGCTGCCAGTTAAATCCATCATGCGACGCTTACCCGAAATTGCTTAATTTATCATGAACATGTTACATTTTTCATATTTTCGCCGTGTGCCCGCGATCGTGTGCCAGATGTGAGGTTCCACTAATTAAATTATCGCAACATTTCAATTAATTTTATTGGCAAAATCGTAAATTGTATTGTAGTCACGTGCGTAACATAAATGCGTAAAGTTTGGTCTTTGAATGTTCATTGCTCAATTACTTCAATTAACAGATTTTTTTATTTGTACTAAATTTCGTTTAGGTTATTTTGAATGATGGTGAAGTGTACCTAAACTTGTGAACGTTTGCTTTGGTTTTGAGAGATTTGCGGTTTTTTTGTTAAGATGGAAATAACATGGAACAAATAATATGACTTATGATATATATAGCTTTTGCTGCCTTCAATTATTTACTACGTTTATCGGAATAGTCTGCAATCCTATAGAGAACAGCACTTCTAGATTTTCCTGATTTTCCAATTTTACGATCAATCTTTCCAATTTTTTATTTGCTATAAAATCTTCGGATTTTATGGAATACATAAAAATTTATCCAAAGTGACTCAGCCGTTGTCAAGTGATGTGCCTACCAACGATCATCATCTATATACATATAAAAATCGATGTGTATATGTATAATCCCTATGGACTCCAAAACGGGTTTTTTTTTTTTTATTCTGGCGCGGCAAAGTGACCACACTGCACCTGATGGTAAGCGCAGTGCCGTCCAGATAGAGTATAAAGTAGCAAGAGACAGTCTATCCCTCGCTACTCAACACAATCATGCCGGCCTGCTGTTTAGCTTCTTCACACTACGCCTAAAGGACCCAGGATCATAGGAAGGAGGGAACACGGTAGCTGGCAAACTGTTCCACAGCTTGATGGTGCGGCAAAAATACGAGTTTGCGAACCTCTTGGTTCGGGCCGGGGTAGTAGATACCACGAAGCTGTGGCTCCGCAATCCAGTACACGTGGTTCTGGTATGGAAGGGAGAGGATGGGATAAGATCAAACAATTCTTCAGAGCATTCGCCATGATACAGACGGTAGAACACGCTAAGCGAGGAAATATCCCTACGCAGCTGTAGCGGCTCCAGGCTGTTACTCACGTCTGCATCATTCACAATGCGGATGGCCCGCCGCTGCAACCCGTCGAGGCATCGAGAAGGTATTTTGCGGAACCGTCCCAGAGGTGCGAGCAGTATTCCATTCCCGGCCGCACTTGCGCTTTATATA
This sequence comes from Laothoe populi, assembly GCA_905220505.1. Lineage (NCBI taxonomy): Eukaryota > Metazoa > Arthropoda > Insecta > Lepidoptera > Sphingidae > Laothoe > Laothoe populi. The sequence goes on from HG992146.1 coordinate 23,878,732, forward strand.
AGCGGTAGAGCTGACCGCGCGTGAAAAACCGCCGCACCCTGTTCAGGATTCCTACCCTGCGGGAAGTGGCGGATATTACGCCCTCGATGTGACTCCTTGGATTAAGATCGCAGCGGATATCCATACCTAGGACACTAAGGTCATTCCGCATTACGAGTGGAACACCCTGAAGAACGGGGATGGGAGAAAACGGGGATTTCTTGCACGAAAACGCGCACACCTGGGTTTTCTTGGCATTAAACTCAACCCGATTCCTGGTACCCCATGATGAGATGAGATCCAAGGCCTGGTTGAGCTCAATGACAAGATCCTCGCGTCTCCTTTCAGTATCCGCCCGGCAACCAGGAGGCTTGCTGCAATAACGCCCATGAACCGTGCTGTCATCTGCATAGCAATGAATGTTGCCAAGCGACAACATATCATTAATATGCAGAATAAACAAGGTGGGCGAAAGTACAGAACCTTGTGGTACTCCGGCATTTACTGACATGAGCTGCGAAGCGTGTCCATCAACGAGGACACGTATTCTACGCTCATGCAGAAAGCCGGAGATCCACTTGCACAGGTTGTCGGGCAGACCGTATGCCGGGAGCTTGGAGAGAAGGCCGCGATGCCAGACCCTATCAAACGCCGAAGGGTGGAGCTATTTTTATGAAATTTTCAGGCAATCTTCACGTTTGGTAGCGATCCCTTAATAATTTTTTTTGTTTAACTGTAATTTTGGGTCATATTTTTCCTACAAATTATTACAAAATTATTCGATTTCAAGATTTCTATTTTTCTTCAAATTTAGAAAATACACATAAAAAAATTGGGTGGGTGGCTAGTTATTTTAATTTATCATATACTTTTACTTTTTAAAGCAATTCTACACTCACGTCGCGGAAATAGTATTGAACGTGCATGCATATAAATTAGGCTTAACAACTTAGAGACCTAGAGAAACTGGGCTAAGTTTGGAAAGTGCTTGATACCCAACTTCTGCAAGCAGTTTATGTATGCGTATAGAACTTTACCGCAGATGTGCACAGCAGATGGAGCTGTTTTTAACCATTGATGCAAAAAGAGAGTTGTTATATGTTTCTATCCTCAGTCTCGGTAGTCGACATCGTAACAGTAAAATGAATGGGATAATAAAAATTCAATGTATTTTGTTTATATTTAAAACCTGCTTCGTATAAAAGTGATGCTTTCAACTTCGTCGGTGTAGTTTGGAAGAGTTACCTGCCGGTTAGTGATATTTGAATTTTTCCTCTCATTTCTAGTTATTCCTGACTATTCTATTTTTTGTCTGACAGAAAACATATTTCCAATGTCCCTGCTAATAATAACCCCTTCATAATTCACGAATCCATAAGTTCCTGAATAAACAAGCAGACACACAGAAAAAAAAATTCTTGTTTCGGTGTTGGTAACGCGCAAACAGACATTTATGATAAAAAGGTCTTTATTAATGAGAAAAAGTATTTTAAATTCACTGATGTTAATTTGAAACAAATAAAATAAACAAGGCACTGATTAAGTTAGCTATATTATCAAGAACAAATGAAGCCCTACTACATTTTATTACGTTTGTTAAAAAACGTCATGTGTACTTACTTTTAAAAGCGGTAAAGTAGTAAAAGTTTCAGTGGAATCCTTTTGAACTGTATTCTTAAATTGTTTTCTGCAGCGAGACAGCGCTCGCCTTTTCTTTTAAAACACGGTCTTTTGTGTCCTCTAAGAAAAACATTTTGGAAGAAACAACACTCATTCTGATACGACTCATTGTAAATAGTAAATAATGTGATACTATTGGCTATTGCTTTTGAAGTGGTAGAGCCACGGTATCGTCTACAGTACAGAACTATACCAACAGACCTGACCAAGCTATCGGGCACTGCAACGTACCAAACAATAACTTACTACGTAAGCATTATGAAGATATGACTAAGGATTTAATGTTTACCCACACTAGATAAAACCTGTATCGTGGGTATCAAGAACTACGAGGGATTACAGTCCCACAACACCCAGACCCGAAACAAATATCTGTCTGTCACACAAACATTTGTCTCGGTGCGGGAATCGAACCCACGGCTTCTCATTTCACAGACGGCTACTACCCCTTGCGCCACGGAGGCTGTCAAAATATTTAACTATGAAACAGTTCGACGATTTTATATTTTACTATGAAAGAAGACTTTAACACTAGCATTGGAGAATGCCCCAAAGAATTGTTTAATCTTATCCCACCTTCTTCTTTCTCGTTTCCACTCTAGAACCACGCGTACTGGCTGGTGGAGCCACAGCTTCGTGGTTACTACCCCGACCCTGCCCACGAGGTTTGCAAATTCGCAGATTCGTAAACAAAGTACACATGGATTCACGATTTGTCTCTGACGTATCTCGTTGTTGGACATGTTTGTAATATAATAATAATGCTGTATTAAACATTGTCCCACTGCTGGACACGGGCTTCCTCTACTATTGAGACGGGTTAGACCTGAGTCCACCACGCTGGCCTAACGCGTGTTGGTTGAATTCACATACCTTAGAACTTCGTATGAGAATTCTCAGGCATACAGGTTTCCTCACGATGTTTTCCTTCACCGTTAAAGCAAGCGATAATTAACAATGAATATACACGTAACTTTAGAAAAGTTATAAATGTTTTTAATACAGATATAATATAATTACTTAATGTGCCAAATTAAACAAATACAATCACTCCTCATTAGATTTACTTACGCAACAAACAGTAACTAACATAACCAGTTTGTTTAACTGAAGAACACACATCCTGTTTACATACACATACCAATACAACACAATACGCTTAATTCGTAACACAATAGACGTCTGCTAACTTGCTTGCAGACGTTACGAGTATAAATAGAGTAGGTGTGGTTCGTTTTAGTCCATAACTTTAGATCAGAGGAGGCTTACGAAAGAGTCTCAACAAGTGTAAAGTGTATTTTTAAGTTCACGAAAATTATGGAAGTTTATACAGCTTTGAAACGTTAATTGTGTACATGATAATACCAGTCCTGTATTATAAACTACTAGCTGTTGCTCGCGGCTCCGCCCGCGTGGAACCTCCGCGTGGAATCTTATACTCTTTTATAAAATCATTATTTTTTTCTTGCAATTAAAATAGCCTATATTAATCAGTGATAATGTAGCATTCATATGGTGAAAGATTTTTTTAAATCGGTCCTGTACTTTTTGAGCCAATTCGTTGCAAACATACTTACATACAAATCTTTCCTCTTTATAATATTAGTTATAAACTATTACACTGCTGAGCACATGCCTTCAGTACTTATGAGATAATAACGCTTTAGTCCTCCACGTTGGCCTAATGCGGTTTGGTAGACTTGGCAGACCTTTTGAAAATTATGAAATAAATAATATAATATGAATTCGCCATGTATTGTACATCTTAAAAAAATAATAATCTTTTGTTCGACACCATAGCAAGAATATGACGCAATGGACTGGTGAATAAAATTATTATTGTCATCAGCTATACTGTACAAATCGCAAAACTGACCCTTTATATCGCTATTCTGTGAGACAGTGATACCATCCTGGTCTTGGCCCTTCCATACTATAGACCAAACTGCCTAAATAGTGGCTATATGTCAGAGACACAATATTACACTCATTCTTGAGTTTGTTGCCCGTACATCTCTAGAGGAACTGCATTCCTAACTGTCCCTATTAAAGAAGATTAACGGAATTTGAATGTATAGAATTTTATTGATATAATAAATATTTCGATTGAAATCATTTAAATTGACTGTCTCAGTGGCGCTATTGTAATTGCGCATGCGTTACGACAGCTGTGCTGAGGTCTCGGATTCAATCCCCGGGTTATGTAATCATTGGTTTTTTCTATTTAGAAATACTCAGTATGGCGATACGCTCGACCCCTACCACATTATGGAACTGTAATAAATTCAGCGAAAAGAGGATGTACTAGTTACATCTCTGCCTACCCCTTCGGGGATTACAGGCGTGAGTGTATACGTATGTATGTTCATTTAAATCTCTATTCGTTGTGTATAGAGCAGCTCTATTACATACGAGCTTTTGCGCGCGACTTACTTCACCCGCGTTTAATGAGTTTGTCGCTATTCTGCGGAACCGAAACAACAATTACTCCTGCCAAAGAAAATATGACATAAAATTACTAAACACCCAAAAAATCTGTTATTCGAGCGCTACCAAACTTCACAGGATCACTTACTGGGCTTATCTGAAATTTTCATCAAAATCACTCCAGCCGTTTTGGAGTCCATAGTCAACATAGATACACACATCGATTTTGATATAATATATAGAAGACATATTAAATCAAATGTTTTGTGACAGGCAGATATTTGTGTCGGGTCTGGGTGTTGTGAGACCGAAAGTCTCGTAGTTCCTACTACACAAGACTCGTATCTTAATGTGGGGTGGGGGCTGTGTGTGTGACTGTTGGGTGTTATTTATTTTATTTATAGATGACAAGACAATGTCGAATGTCGGTAAATAAGCATGCATTTCAATGAACTATTGTCTGAGGCCTAAACGTATTGATCCTAATAAATATTGAATTGATTCCCACTATATCAAGTTCTTGAGTATACAGAAATATTTTTTACTGTAGTTTTCCAAGTAAACCTTATAAAATATAACCATTTAACGTCTATCTTTTATTGCAATAGTAGTTCCGAGGATATAAAGTTAAAGTTGTATATTTCAAAAATATTACTATACTAGTTTTTGTTCGCAGCTCTGCGTGTTAATCTTGATACCGATGGTGTACATAGGCGTTGTTAAAAATGAATTAAAAGTACCCCATGTTTTATTTAATAGATTGTTTGATTTAGTATTTGTTGTATGTATATACAGTGCGCAAGACGTATAATTATACACACATGTCTAATACTTTTCTTCACACATATTACTTTTAACCGACGCACAAAAAGAGGAGTCTTAAGAGCAAAAATTTACATATTGACTACGCTTTCTAATTAACTAACTTATTCGTTTTTCTATATTGGCATTATTCAAAGAAAATAATTTATTAATTTATTTAGGTACTTTCTTGTTCATTTTCTTAACCAAAAAGAAAAAAAAATGATCATATAATTTATGCTTTACTTACCTTAGTTTCGCTAGAATTCTGTGTGTAACGGATTATGAGAACTGACACGAGCTGAATATAAATTAGTACCTACTACTTCAAACGTCTTGCCAAATACACAATCACAGTTACTATTTACACGGATATTTTAACACTAATTAATAATACTAAGCCCTGTATTAAACCCTGTCCCACTACTGGGCACGGGCCTCCTCTACTAATGAGAAGAGTAAGGCTTAAGTTCACCACGCTTGCCTAATGCGGGTTGGTCGACTTCACATACCTTCGAAATTCTTATGAGAATTCTCAGGTATGCAGGTTACTTCAGAATGTTTTCCTGCACCGTTAAAGCAAGCGATAATTAACAATGAATACACACGTAACTTTATTTAGAAAAGGCAAAGGTGTATGCCATGTGGGCTGGCTTCGAACATACGACTTTCGTCTTGACAGTCCGTACCGCTACAAACTAGGCTATTGCTGCTCAACACCTACATTAAAATCCAAAAATATTATTTACAGCTATTCTATTCTGTTGTGTATCTTTTTTCTTTATCTATGTCCATTCATAGTTCTTTTTATTTATGTGTTACGAGATTTGCTTCACTACTATTAAAGTTAAAAGGTTGATGCATGCAAAAACATCACGGTCAAAAAAGAGGGCATCAACCAAGAAAATAAGTCGTCAAACTTGCCTAGCATAAATTCTAGCATGTGCCGGCGTAAATAAAAAATGTAGCTATTGTTCCAAGCAACGGTTCAATGGACACCGCATAAAAACTATACCCTAATCACGACACCTGACGGTTACTGTCAGACGATAATAGGATATTTCTTGAATCATTGGCTCGATGTCTCGCTCTAAAAATATTTTTTGTAGCGTCGATAAACCTGTTTGATGGATATCGGTTCGTTATTTTCGGTCCAGCCTAATTTGTTATGTGTATCGTGTGTCAATTTGAATACTTAAGCGTAAGTTAGTAGAAATGTGTATTTAATTGTTACTTGAGAGCCGTTAATAAGTTTTAAGTGTGGACATACAGTATTTATGTTCAAGCCAATCGTCTTTTTGCTCAGATTCGACTTGAATTTCGAACCAGTTTTTACGCTCATAGAATAATTATAGAATTCATATTATAAGTTTTATTTATCTAGATATTTTTATCGTATTTTACTTATATTTATAAACCAAAAATAGAACATGCGAGCTCCAGGCTCTATACAATATTAAAAAGACTTTTTTCCATTTTGAACACTTGTTTGATACATGTATGAACTAAATGTATCTTATTGAAATAAAACAAATTTTTCGTACAACCTTCTAGGTCACTAGCTAGGATGACTCAGTTAATTATTTTATGTGTAACATTCGCGTAAACATAACAAATCATGAAACCCCATTAAAATTGTAAAAAAAATAATACACCTATTTGGCTTTTAAAAACATAGACAAGTGCCAGCTTCAAAAGCTTGTACAGGCACTCCCGAAGTTGTGGACTCGAATAGCTTCTCGGCAAGCCGCTTAGGTCCCGTCTCGAGAAATTTGCACGAGTTGAAAATTTAATGAACTTAGCCCGATTCGGTTTCGGCGGGGCGAAAACACATTGCTCATTCCGCGCCCCTCTGACTTCGTATTCTAATTTATTTATATAATATAAACATAAGCAGCGATAGCCTTACGTGCAGTAGTACGATACGTCAACGTAGAAGTCGCGAGTTTAACACCAGTCTCAGCGTATCAGAAAGACAATGGGCAGCAAGCACCATAAGCGAACTATTCTCTGTAAAATTACACAATCAATGACGAAGGGCGAAGCGAAGCCGTTTATAGTTCCCTTTTACCTAATAAAATCAAAAATATTTCAGCCATTAATTAAATTGTGGTACAGCCTCCGTGGTGCAATGGCCGATTGCCAGCTATGGAACGAAAGGCTGTGCGTTCGATTCCCAAACCGACACATATGTTTGTGTGACAGTATTTGTTCCTCGTATGAATGTTGTGAGACCGAAGCCTTAGTTCCCGATACCTATGACAAACGTATAACTCCTCAGTTTATCGAGCAGTTTTGGATCAAAGTATAGTTCACTATGCTGTTTGAGAATGATACCCCAAAAATAATTGCCGAACAGTTAGCACTTCACATTCTTTGTAGAGTAAAACATTGGCCATTGCAATTGTGTATGGACCGACTCGATTAGGTTACTACCAGTCTCTCACAGAAAACTGGCATAAACGGCGTTTCGGAACGTGGGGTCGGGGCTCTATATGTGACTGTTGGATGTTATTTTATTAGAATCAAGATTTTTTTCAATTATAGTAATTTAAAAAAAATGTGTCGAATTTACTTTGTTGACAATGTATTGGAGTTGATGACTATGTTCAGGCATTTTTGACACGTAATAGCCCACAAAAAAGCAACAACAAAATTATCGATTAAAAACTGAAACATCACTACCATCATTGTACTAAAACTGTTAAACTGGCGGCGGTGAACATAAAAACAGGCGGTAACCATTAAGAATTTCATGCATTTCAAGTTCGAGCACGAATTTCTAGGAAAAACTTTTAATGGATCTTGTGAACCTACCTGTTTATATACTATGAGAGAATTGCTTGTAGAGCATATCATATTTACCTTTAAACTGGAAGACATACTTTCTATATCCTTTCACTTATTTTTACTTATTCACTCACAGTGGAAATTCTTCTAATGTTCATTCTTCAAAAATCGTCCTACCTATACATAAAATATTAAATTAAACTCTGTGAAGGCCTAAGTAGGTCTTAGGTAGGTGTGAGACATATAACAAAACCTATACAGTTTATCTGGAAAAGGGCTTATCAATAATCTTGCTCCAGTACCTACAAATTTGCAGAATTTTGACAGCTTTTATATCCCACATTTTCACTCGAACATGTTAATCTGAACTTGGCCCCATTTTTACAAGTTCATTTCTGAAAGCTTATAATTTTATCAAATTTAATTATTATAATATTTCTTTCTCTCCTTTAATATAATTTAACGGCAATGTTCATTTGAATAACGGTAATATGGTTTTGTGGTGAATAAAAATGTTCACAAATATATTAAGGTGTCGTAAAGCAAGTGATGGGTAATAAAATACGCCTTGCTATACATACATACATAAAATGTTATTGACTGCTAGTATTTGAAATTTATACAACTTGTCTTCCACGCCTACCGTAAAATAGTAAGTAGTTACTAACAAGGTGAGTAGCTTTATGATACTTAACAGAATTTTACGCTTTTAAAGGCGGGGTTTTTTAATAACATAACGAAAATAATAAGTTGTTAATTTTATATTTTCGAAAAATTGGCTGTATGTTAGGAGTCAGTGCGTTTCCTATATATGGGTTTATGTGTACATTTAATGATAATAAATAAAACAAAAACCTATAAAGTATCACAATCGTGATGCACGTGATCGCACGCATGCAGTGTTTCAACATATTCATAATGCAATTCCAATAGCCACTCTTGTATTTTCGATTGTTGATTTTTAAATTGTATTACATTTTTTTTTGTGCTTCGATAGGCAGACGAGCAGACGGGCCACCTGATGGTAAGTAGTCACCGCCGCCAATAGACTTCTGCAATGCCAGGGCACAGCAAAGCCGCTGCCTACCGTTTCATTTATTATGTTTTTTTATTATATAGACTAGATGCTAAATGTGCGTGTTGTCTTTTGACATAGGCGTTTCACAAAAGCAAAGGTATTGCAGCCATAGAGCTTAGTATTTACTATTTTTTTAAACATGAAAAACATTATTAACGATTTATTTCAGCTCTGTTGGGAGTTCTAAAAAAATTATGTATGAATTCATAAATTTTAAAATATTTATAAAACCAGAAATTTTAACTAAAACGGATCTTCTTATTTGTAGATAGTAAAAATGTTCACACGTTAGTTCAATATTTTACAAATGGCTGTAATAAATGTGTGGGACTTTGCACAATTGTACCATACCAATTTTAATGCCGAAATAACATACTTTTATGTATAAATATTTTATATTACGCGTACTTACTCGTTTATTGGCGTTACGTTACGTGAAAATATTTACAATATATAAATAATATAGCTTTGTAGCAGCGATAGCCTAGTTGGTTGCGGTACGGACTGCCAAGACGAAAGTCGTATGTTCGAAACCCAAGTGGCATACACCTCTGACTTTTCTAAAGTTATGTGTGTATTAAAATGTTAATTATCGCTTGCTTTAACGGTGAAGGAAAACATCGTGAGGAAACCTGCATACCTGAGAATTTTTCGAAGGTATGAGAAGTCTGCCAACCCGCATTAGGCCAGCGTGGTGGACTAAGGCCTAACCCATCTCATTAGTAGAGGAGGCCCGTGCCCAGCAGTGGGACAATGTTTAATACAGGGCTAGTATTATTATTATTTATAGCTTTGTGGTTCCATTATCTATTCGTTTATAACGTTCAAAAATACTTTAGTATTTTCCAAATTCGGTTTACCGTATTATTCACAGTTCGGGTACGATGTTTGGCCGTGTTGGGGCCTTCTAAGTACTCTGACACTAGACTCCCGACTGCTTCTTCACCTTCTTGGCCATGGCGTGGTGTGAAGAAGCAGGCCGACATGATGCGTTCAGTAGCGAGGGAGAGATTGCCTCTCGCTACTGGATACGCTTGCCATCCGGTGCAGTGTGGTCACTTTGCCGTGCCACGATAAAAAAATATATAAATCACATTTAATTTTACAATTTAATATTAATATTTTTTTATTTTCTCTCCACGTATTCGTCTTCAAAATCCAATCGAATGGAAGAAATGTATCAAAAGAAACTTTTTATACAGTGTTAGATTACCGCTTGATTGTATAGACCCGCCTTCTTATCGTACCTTTAACCAATTTAAATTAAAGTAGATTACATTAAGCACATGTAGAGTTTCATCAACGGCTTCGTAATTAACTGACACTTAAAACTGTTTCAACTTAATACCCAAAGAAAATACCTCGTCGCGTCGGGCTGACTATTTTTCTATTTTAAACCCTAAAATTTACGTGCTGTGGTCTGAATTACCACTGGGGTTGGTTTGGGGAAGGCCGGCGGAGTAGATTTGCATATGTATACTAGTTCGTCGAGTTTCCAGTGGACGGCGTGTTCGTTTAATAATAATAATTTATTTCTTGCCCCTATACTGCCTGCTGAAAGAAACATGGCATGTTGCTAGTATTTATTAATGTTCTTTTAATTAAATACGATATAAAATAACAAGTGAAGTAGATCAACAGTGATTGTACTATGTTATAGTACTTGCATGTTGTGGCTGCCTTAAACAGGTGTTACAAATTTTCGATGTTTTGTTCCTTTTTATGTTATAGTTATAAGTTTATTTGTATCAACTACTGGCTGTCCTAAATAAATAAATAAATAAAGTAAATATTTCATGATCGCTTACTATTATCTCACAATCAATCGAAACTAAGAACTCATTTTAATGTATTTATTACTCAACTCTACTCAAAATTAAAATAATTATTGGCCATTCGCTTTTTAATAATTTATTTGTTTATTATCACAAGAAAACAAACAAAATTACACATTAAGAATGAGTTGATACATGTTTAAAAGGGTATAGGTGCTATTGAGTAAACCCTGTCCCTTAAACTAGGCATTGTGGTATCTTAAGAGACGATGTTCGGGCACAATGTTATAATCATTATGTGTCTAATATTGCCCATAAACATAAAAATGAAAACATCCAATTAATCAATAGCTATCGCAGTATAATGGACATAGACACCGGATTGGCTCTGTAACGGGTCCGCTCGGCCCTCCGGTTGCTTTTGTATACTTACTTCACTCTTTTATGTTGTCAAGCCCCTCGTGTACTTGGCTGGACATTCCACTCGTTAGCGTGCATATTCCGACAGAAAATTCAACAGTATCGGCTTCCAGTTGACTAGGTTCATTAATAGATGACTGAGCTTCGACTTTTGCTTCGTATGTAAAGTTTCTTTATTATTTTTCAATATTTAGGGTTGAACGTATATTAACACTTTATTTTGACATAATTTAATTTAGCTAAGGTAGCTTTCCTAGCTAAATTAGGTCCTCGGCTTTTGGTAGTATCATTAAAAACATTTTTTTCAACCAATTTCAAAAAGAACATTATAATATCATGCAGATTGTTTAATATGTGTAACGCGATATCTCCGCCAAATGTATGAATGTAATTATTTTTTATATGATAGCATTTTTTTATGACGGTAGCCCTGTGTCAATTAACGAGGTACGAGTGAATATTGATAAATACCCTCACGATTAATATTACGATTTTCAAGTTGGCAAGTCTATATCGTACAATTAATTAATAATACTGCCATCGTTATGAAAGTTTTCAATTGAAGTAGCTATGACAGTTCTTTGTGATTCTTTAGCACCAGATATAGATTTCTAGTTAATGAATACTATAGAGCCCAAATTGGTAATTATTAATTACTTCAACAGAACCAACTCATTAGGGCAGCGTGATGAAAAAACCTAATACTTCTCATTAGTAGAAGAAGTCCGTGCCCAGCAGTGAGAGAATGTATCGGTACTGGTATTATACTCGAAAACTGTACAGTACATGGCTGGAATAAAGGTGCTAGTTTAATTTAGCGGGCGTCTCGTTGAGTGTAGTGTGACTTCAGCGTATTTGTGGAATACAAATTACACGGTGGCTTGCTTCGTTACAGCTTTACATACAGATGTGGTTCGGAGCTGAATTACACGGGCTAACGTGATTTCGCGTTCTAAATTAGTTGATTTGCTTTAATTACCACATTAAGTGCCATTAAAAATTTTACTATGGTGTTTCAGTTTTCATTATTTTTAACCGACTTCAAAAAAAGGAGGAGGTTCTCAATTCGACTGTATGTTGCTTTTTTTTTTTTTTTTATGTTTGTTACCTCGTTTCTCTGTACTGTGTGAACCGATTTCGACCATTCTTTCTTTGATTGAAAGCTGGTGCTTGTCATTTGGTCCCATAAAAATATGGTGAAGATCTGATGAATATCTTCGGAGCTGGAGAGGGTAACTCCTTAAAATTAAGTAGTATTCCAGTGGTTCTTTTTGCATTACGTTCATTATAAAAGTTAAGTTTCAGTGAGAGAGGGTAAAAGGGGTGGGGGTGAGGGAGGGGGGTGATAAAATTAAAATACACGTAAATTCTAATATCTTCAGCAGCTTTTAACCGATTTTATATAATTTACCACTAAAAAGCAAAAAATAAATTATTACTTTTTAAATAAAAATTAAACCGCCTTCAAAAAAACCCAGACACAACTAAAAAGCAAAAAATAATTGGTTACATTTAAATCAATTAGTTATATGCAATTTAAATCAATTATTTGGAGTCGGTGCCAGCCAAAACATGGAAAAAACAGAATAATCAGGCATACAAAAAAATATAAAATAGATCCAGACTTGGTTTTTATAAATCTAAAAGTAAAGAAAACAACACCGGCACCGACTCCAAAAATAATTGATTTAAATTGCATATAACTAATTGATTTAAATGTAACCAATTATTTTTTGCTTTTTAGTTGTGTCTGGGTTTTTTTGAAGGCGGTTTAATTTTTATTTAAAAAGTAATATTTTATTAAAATATTTTATTCATTCATTCATTTTACACATTTCTTTGCCTCTATATTCTACAATTGTTCTATCAGGTTTATGTTTAATGTATATAGAAAATAACTGACTGCGCATATGTTACGACTGCTGTGCTGAGATCTCGGGTTCGATCCCCGGGTCAGATAAAGTGATATTGGGTTTTTCTATTAATAAATACTCAATTGCAGCCCGGAGTCTGGAATTGAGCCCGGTATGGCGATAGACTCGCCCCTTATCACATTATGGGACCGGTACAAATTCGGCAATAAGTGGTTGTATTGGTTACACCTCTGTCTACCCCTTCGGTGATTTCAGGCGTGAGTGTATATAGTAAAATTTTGATATCGAAAGAGCATGAATTCCAATATACAATTTCCAAGTTCATTAATCAGACATGTTTTACGTGCGCTACCCTTCATCGATAGAGCTTTCCGTTTAGGGGGACATTTTATCCCACATTGTTGTCTGGCATGGGATCCCAAGGGATATAGTTTGATCCAAAACGAACGGAGCCACGATACTGTAACATGACAAATTAAACAAAGGTAAATATTTCTACTAATTAATGAAAAATATACTCTAAAGGTGTTTTTGGTAGTATGTTTTGCTTTAGCATTCATGCCCTAAATATATTTTATGCACGCTATTTAATGAATTTTTCGTGTGGAACTTATGGATTAAAATCAAATAACTGTTCGCAAATAGATATCGGAGCAATGTATTGTATCCATTTGTAATTTTGATTTGGTAGTTTTTTTCTTATTTACTTGTCGGAAAGCTGACAGACTAAGATTTGTATTATAACTTTCCTACTTTACTACATCTAGGTGGCGGTAGGTGGCATAGCTAGGTGTTGCCATTGCTTTCAGAATGCATTTTTGTCGTCGCTTCAGTGACTGCGGTTTTAGCTTCGTCGCTTCGGTGGTTTCTGGCCGTGTTATTCATTCTTCACACGTATAGTGTCTTTGTCTGAAAAGATACATATTTTGTATTGGTATGAGCAAAATTGGGTCCGTAGTGGGAACATCTCACTATCTCCCTCGCACAACGGCACAGTATTGGCGATACTGAGAGGTGACGTCACGGCTCATATCATGCATCCTTTTACTGTCATTTGACAGTTATCTTTTCCAGCAGATTTGACGTGGGCGTCCAATTTACTTATTGTTGTTCAGATTTATAAAATTCTTCTGATAATAGGTTTTAAGTACTTATTGATTAAATAATTTAAAAAATCTTGTCAACTACCCTATTGCCGACCTTTTGTTGTAAAACATTCATATCATTAACATAATACTCAATCATGTCATCCAATCATGCCTTCCTTTCAAATTAACGGCAGTATTGTCCTGGTAGGTGATGTTGATAGTGAACGCGAAGTCAGCAACCCGTAGCGCTGTGACGTCATCGTGCTATTAATTAACTTAATAACATACTTACATTAAAGCCGTTAAATACGTCACGCGGATAAGCCTTTGATGGAATTTTGCGTTTTATGACATTTTGGCTGGTTAATGACGCAGCGTAAAACCACCGCGCGTTGGTACTGTGCACTATTTAAGGTATCTGATGGTCGCCTTACCTTGAAGTAGACAATTAATATTTCCAACTTCTTCCTATAGTTCTATTTGATCATTTTCGTTGCAGAATAAAGGTCAATTAGCATACACAGAGAATCGACGTGTTCCATTACTCGGTGTTGAAAAAATGCGTGCCCTTGTCGATCCTGGTTAAGCAGGAGTTACAATGGAGGATATTTGGGCGGGATAGTCCCTTGATGGTCACTTTAAGCGTTAGACACGAGTGTCAGTGACGTAGCGTCAGAGCTGCTGCATCTGCACATTTTGGATATTTGCCTTCTGAGTGCTCTGACATTAGACCCTCGACCGCTTCTTCACCTTCTTGCCCATGCCGTAGTGTGAAGAAGCAGGCCGGCATGATTGTATTGAGTAGCGGGGGATAGATTGTCTCTTGCTACTCGATACTTTAACTAGACGGCACTGCGCTTACCATCAATTGCAGTGTGGTCACGTTACCGTGTCAGAATAAAAAAAATACTTACCATCAGATGACCGACTTAATTATTCACCGGGTTCTGATATAAAAAATCATATTCAAACAATTGAACCCTAATAACAAAATCCAAATAACCAACTAGCTGCCTTTAAAAACCCGTTATTTATTTCTAGATGGATAGTTCTCCCGGCAATAAAACCGCTTTATTTACCGAACATCCCAAAATTGACAAGCTATGATAAATCGGCTTGCACTACCCAATAAAAGTAATTTATAAGGTTAACCTTCGTATAGAAATATTTTCATTTAACAATCTATGGGAATATTCTGTTACGACCTCGGGCTATTTTATACTTTATATTGATCAAGAACGGATTCAGAGAATAAAAGGAAAACACCACTCAAATAAAGATTAAAGATATAAGAACAACTTTACTATTTGATCTTGGCAAAATAATTTAGCTTTTAATCAAATTAATATTACAAATTCCCAGAAACCGGTTGTTTCTGATCGTAATTATGGTAATTACTAGCATATTTTTAGTTACAATCTATAAAATTACTTTATTTTAATTCGAATCACCAATTTGTAGAAAATCTTCAGTAAGAGAATACCACAAACTAGTTTTTAAGCATCAAAATTCTGTCTTGAACCGTATCAGCTATTAGGGTCGATCGCTCTTGGTCGGACTTAAGTTTGTTACTCCTCCCGTTCTCTACATCTGTCAAAACTTTTTAATTTTCAAAAACAATAGATGTTACAACACATCGTCAGGTGTGTGTAATTGTTTATTTTCCTAAATAGTATATATAAACTCGCGCCTGTAATCTCCGAAGGGGTAGGCAGAGGTGTAACCAGTACACACACTTTTCGCCGAATTTCGGTCCCATAATGTGATAGGGGGTGAGTCTATACCATACAGGGCACAGGTTCCAGACTCCGAGCTAATACTGAGAATTTCTAGATAGAAATACCTAATATCACTTTACCCAACCCGAGGATCGAACCCGAGACCTCAGCAGCAGGGCAGTCGTAAAGCATGCTCAATTACAACTGCACCACCGAGGCAGTCCTAAATAAATAAATTAATTACTATGCCGACCGACGAAACAAACAAGACAAATACCACGATTGTTCCCCCTTTACATCGCTGAATCCGACCTCAATACGATGGGTTTGAGTATAGAAATCATTTAGCGAACCATGCCGGAGGTGCCTAGAGTTCCTTAAGCGTCCCTCAAGGGCCACAAAGATATCAAACGCGCAGCAAAGGCGCAACGTTGATTGATTACTTAAAATTTCCTTTGGTTGTTAAATTAATCAAAGCGGAACGCGCAGTTAGTAAGGCGTTTGTTGAGTTTTCTATTCAGTACAATTTAATGATACTTTTAATAGTGGTTTTAGGCTTATTTTCAATGCTTAATTTTCTTTTTCATTATTTTTTATGACCACACCTTAATAATTTTAGAGTTGTTCAAAGCGAGTAAACAAAATTTACGTTTCATAGTCATACGGATTTTTTTAAATCTAACGAAAATTATTGAAATGAAATAAATATTATAAACTAAAATCTATCAAAAAGTATGCGATGTTTATCATTGTATTAGTATGTACATTCATCCTTTGAGTTATTGAGGTCAGATACTGAAATGTAAGTAAGTATATAGCGGGTTATTGTCCATATGACCGGGGTTGGTAATAAATGTTGAACATAATTGCGAATAATATGTTACTTTCATCGTAATTAATAAGTTTTGTTATGATAGCTATTTGTTATGATACATACATATACACCTACGCCTCACGCCTGTAATCCCCGAAGGGGTAGGCAGAGGTATACACCCACTTTTCGCCGAATTAATTACGGTCCCATAATGTGATAGGGGGCGAGCCTATCGCCATACTGTGGGCTGATACCTGAGTATTTCTAAACAGAAAAACCCAATATCACTTTACCCGACTTGTGAATCGAACCCGAGATCTCAGCACAGCAGTCGTAACGGATGAGCAATTACAACTGCGCCACTGAGGCAGTCTGTTTTGTTATGATATACGGATAGCTGTCTTTAGTGGGTCACCTGACAGCAAATTACCTCCATAGCCCATGAACCTATAATTTATGGAGAAGCGTGTTCGAGTTGCCGAACTTTAATGAGTTGTAAATTCTACGTACACCTCTGAGTATTCAAAAGTTACGTGTGTATTCATTGTTAATTATCGCTCGTTTAACGGTGAAGAAAAACATCGTGAGGAAACCTGCATACCTGAGAATTCTCATAAGAATTTCGCTGGTATGTGGTCTACGAAGACGTAACCCCTGTCACTAGTAGAGGAAGCCCGTGCTAGCAGTGGGACAGTGTTCAATATAGGGCTAGTATTATTATTATTTAATAAATTCCACGTATTTACAAAACCCCCTCTGCACTCCGGAGGCTGTCATTGCATACACAATTGTAGTACAAACGTTTACAAATTCCAACTACTGCATCAGTAGGTTCCCAAACGATAATAAATGTCATTTCTTTCGTCCGCTCATAGGCAATAAGCAACACGGTAACACTGGGTTAGAGTCGTCATAGATACAAAATGAGAATCCCGGTAACAATTGCGAAGAGTCAAAGTAGAGCACTGCGTACGCTCATTCTACGTATAACTTTTGAAATTCCACCAAAGAATTTATTGCCGGTAAAACAATTGAACAAACTTGGTAAAGACACCCGTGTAAGTACTTTATTTGGTACGTTTGCAAAGGAAATTACACAATCCAATGGAAGAAGGTCACGCGGGAAATTCGCCTTAGCTCGTGCAATTTCTCCTCTGATTACTTGAGTGTAACTAAATTACGTGCGGTAAAACTTCATATTTGAAACAATGTTTTCTATTTCTTTTGTGCCTCGATAAAAAAATTGTGTTTATTTTAACAAATAAAAAATATGTTTTTTTTTTCAAAAACAAAACAATTTTGATTTAATTTTTAAAATATTATTTATAATTATTTATAAGATAAAAAATTATAATTCCATTATTAAAAAGAAGAGTCCAAAACTCAAAAGACTAACCCCTAGATTGTACAAGTTTAATTAAGCATGTTTGGTATATTAACTCTTGGTGTGTCATTTAATAAATAAATATATAAAACCCATTTCGAATGCAGAAATGTGTTAACTATTTTGATGAAACCTCGTATTCCACACCACAACGCAATCCCAGTGTGAAATGTTGATTATCTACAATTCTGTTGCAATTACGACGGACTCCTAATTTGATATCTCTTTGGTCGGGAGCGCTAATTGTATATTTGGATTGAGCGAGGCGTGCCATGCGATAAAACCTGCAAAGTGCTTTATTGAGCTTCTGTATTATTTTACCTTTAAAAGAGGGTTGAAAAACGAGTTCGACAAACCTTAGTTTAATGTATGCGAATGTAATGTTAGCTTAAGTAGTATAGATTATAGGTAGGTAGTATTTATAATAAATAAATAACAACCAACAGTCACACACATAGCCCCGACCCCACACTAAGATACGAGTCTTGTGTTGTGGGTATCAGGGACTACGAGAGAAGCACGATCTCACAACACCCAGACCCCGGATACAAATATCTGTTTGTCATGCAAACATTTTTCCCGGTGTGGGAATCGAACCCAAGGCCTCTCGTTTCACAGCCGGCTACACGCTAATTGCGCCACGGAGGCTGTCCGTGTATTATGTATGTGTGTGAATACTAATTTCATATAATATATAATTTCATAGCACACATACACTCACGCCTGTAATCCCCGAATGAGTAGGCAGAGGTGTAACCAGTACACCCACTATTCGCCGAATTTCGGTTCCATGGTGTGATAGGGGCGAGCCTATCGCCATACTGGGCACAGATTCCAGACTCCGGGCTAATACTGAGAATTCCTAGATAGAAAAACTCAATATCACTTTACCTGAGCCGGGAATCGAATCCGAGACCTCAGTATCTTGAAAATTGTTGTCACCGTTCCCTGTCGGATTATTTTTTTATTAATAAAGACATTATTGGGCTTGGTTTATTACTAAGTAAATGAGGACAGTTGACACAGTATCAAATGGTACATATTTTAATGCGAACCCAGTCTCGGTTATCTAATGGCCTATTAATAAAGAGGGTCGTACTAGTTATCTGGCTATATAAGGGTTTAACGATATCCCTACTTCGAAGGGATAATCCGTAGGGATAAGTGAACGTATTTGCAAAGTATCCTATTTCTTTATGGTGTTTGATTTCGTCTTTGTCTTTTAAGCAAGGGACTTGACTTGGGTAAGTTAAATAAATTAGCAAGTAATACATTTGGGCTATTAGCTTTTTGAACAAGATTGTATTCAGAGATTGTTGAATATACACTAACTTTGTAATCTGTATATATAAAAGAAGTCTAAAGAATATCTAAAGCAGCGATAGCCTAGTTGGTTGCGGTACGGACTGTCAAGACGAAAGTCGTAGGTTCGAAACCCAAGTGGCATACACCTCTGACTTTTCTAAAGTTATGTGTGTATTAAAATGTTAATTATCGCTTGCTTTAACGGTGAAGGAAAACATCGTGAGGAAACCTGCATATCTGAGAGTTTTTCGAAGGTATGAGAAGTCTGCCAACCCGCATTAGGCCAGCGTGGTGGACTAAAGCCTAACCCCTCTCATTAGTAGAGGAGGCCCGTGCCCAGCAGTGGGACAATGTTTAATACAGGGCTAGTATTATTTATATAAAAGAAGAAAATGACTGACTGACATATCGACGCACAGCCTAAACGGATGGTGTTAAAGACTTGAAATTTTAACAGTAGGTACCTTTTATGACGTAGGCATCCACTAAGGAAGGGTTTTGGAAATACCACCCCTAAGGGGGTAAAATAAGGGATGAAAGTTTGTATGAAAATCCGTAATTTTTGAAGTTAAACGCATGACAATTGGTATTTTGTATTGTATACTTTTTTTCCCAAACATGACCAACAACAGCTAGTCTTAGATAATATCTAGTGAGAAATAAATTGTCATAAAAATCATTCTTATTAAAAATAAAAGTTGCTGTTGCCGATATTTCTCGTGGTTTCACTAATTGCCGGCCAATAGAACCAAATAGAACAGAAACCAACTAAAAAAGAAAAATCTGTGAAGGCGCACCGGCAAAGAGATCGCCCAGGTAGTGGTTATTGAGATGTCGCAACTTGCATGCAACGGGATCTTATTGGGAGGTATGCAATCACTGGTTAAGATTTTAGTTTGTGCGCGACATTATGTCGCACGTGTTGACATAACTCAAAGTTCCTGAAAATCTGCAATCTGACTGCAATTAAATTAAAGCACCATTAATTATTATATTGTGATAAGAGATTAATTGATGCGTAATTTCCAATTACACATAAGCATTCATTTTACTATTTATTTAACAAATGTTATAAAGATTGGTAAAAATAAAAAAAACACTAAAAGTGTTTCATAAACCTATAAAAGTATTGTTACATTTGAATAATTTTAAATTCAAATATGATTAATTATCAAAACACTAAGAACAATTACAAAAAATTGCTCACAATTATATAATTAAATCTGTTTTCTACGTCTAAATACCATGTCAATAACGTTTAAATTTATCCAATTGTATATTTGATTGTCGAACATAAAAGTCGATAGTGCGTGAGAATAGGGCGCGGGACCGGTTCCGATGCAGAATTTAATAAAGTCTTCGCATTTTACGATTGAAATCGTAAAAGTGTTGTGACGTGAAATAAAATGTCTTACGGTTTACGACGCAGGCTGTTCGGACTATGTATTGGCATTTAAAGGATTCCCGCGCAAAATCTAACAGTAATTACCCAGGGTTGCGTAAAAAAATCAAAGATCAGTTGCTTTCTTATTAAGTAAGCAACTATAGCCTACCGGGGAGAGGTACCGACTGCCAACAATAAAAACACGGACTCCAAACCTTCCTTAAGGGCACACACATCGTAGTTACGTGTGTTGTTTTTAATTATCTGCTCGGATTAACTTTAAAGGCAAACATATTAATACCTGAGAAATCACTAAAAATATTTTCAAACATGGTGGACTGGGCATAAGTGATTAATTGCTACTTTTTAACAACTTATGCTCACACTTACGGGCATAAATGCAACCAGTGCACCTAAAATACGCTGAGCTTATTCCCTTCCCATGATGTGATAGGTAGTGCGACTATCGCGATATTGGGTTCTTTCTTATCCCAAGCAACTCATTAAGTGCATTAGAATCCAAAACTTAAGCACATATTATGATGGCTAACTGGGATTTGAAGCCAGGAAATCACAGGTTTTTAAACCTAAATACGTTATTAATCAATAAAGAGGAATTTAAATTTTGATAAATATTATCAATATGACAATAACACCAACATTTAAAACCCACAGATAAATATAGATATGATAAATATAAAACATTGGGATCGTCTTATCACTTAGCTAACTGCATTTGATGCATATAATAAACCAACAGCATTCTTTACTAATGAGGAGGGTTAGGCGTTAGTCCAGAATATGCAAAACTCAACCAAAATAAGGAAAAACAAAATGATACAAAACTTTCACATAAAACTATAGTTTGCTGAAAAGCAACAAATAACTTTATCAGCCATCAAAAAACGGTCTACATAAACTGAAACCCGAAAGATGTTAAAAATTCACACATGCAAGGATATAGAACATTTTACCAGGACCCCGTGGTGAGCGTAAACGTGAATTTTATACGTATCGAGGGTGTAGCCAGTAGGGTTGTCTGCCCCGACATAATTCAAATTAAGCTCATGACAGCGGGTGGACAACGTTGCTAAAGTAATAATGGAGAATTCCTCTTTAAGGGCAGCCCTACAAGTTAGGGATTGTTTCATTTCTTATTTTAAATAAGTTAAATATACTTTATTTTTGTCTACAAACCCGTATTAGCCCAGCGTTGTGGACTAAGCCATATCCCTGTAATTAGTAAAGGAGGTGTCCAGCAGTGGGACTGTGTTTAATACAGAATTGGTATTATTACCTACTTGGTGACACGCTGTTTGTACGATCAGACAGTTGGAAATAATCGAGTTTGTTGTATCAGAGATTAGATTTGACTTTACATCAAAACATACTATAAAATAACTTAATTGCCATCATACATATTTGAAATCAATGTAATTTTGAATGAGTAAATATCGAAAACAAGTATATATAGGTTTACATAAAGGTGTGGTCATATTTAAGATTCATTATAAACACCTGATAATGAGTGTTTATGTAATTAACCATATCAAAATATAAAGATCCAAAGATATACCATTTTTTTTATTCGTTAATATTTAGCAGCAATAGCCTAGTTGGTTGCGGTACGGACTGCCAAGACGAAAGTCGTGTGTTCGAAACCCAAGTGGCATACACCTCTGACTTTTCTAAAGTTATGTGTGTATTAAATGTTAATTATCGCTAGCTTTAACGGTGAAGGAAAACATCGTGAGGAAACCTGCATATCTGAGAATTCTTATACGAATTTCGAAGGTATGTGAAGTCCACCAGCCCGCATTAGGCAAGCGTGGACTGACGCCTAACCCCTCTCATTAGTACAGTACAGTCTCTCATTAGTTAGGCCCGTGCCCTGCAGTGGGACAATGTTTAATACAGGGCTAGTATTATTATTATATAATATTTAGCAACACTGCAACACGTTTTATAGAAACAAATAGCTTTTTATGGAAGTCGGTTAAAAAGCCTTCTTTAATAAAAATTCAACTGCGGACAAACATTGCACGCAAAAATCCCCTCATGCTTCAATATAAAATATCTAGTAAGGATCTTCGTATCATTCATTTCCTTACACGGTTTCGTACTCCGGGTAAAATATTCTCGATAGTCATTGCGAATGCGAGCGCCATGTCGAACAAAGGGAATAGATTATAAATCTTATTTGAATAGTGTTACCATATAATCATTCTTTAATATATACAGATCTTGTAAGTGATTTGTGGTTGTGATGATGTTCATTATAGATAAGAAACCATATCTATAAAATATAGAACTATTTTGATAGCCTCCGTGGCGCAGCGAGCGAGTAGCTGACTGTGAAACAAGAGGCCGCGGGATCTATTCCCACATTCAATTCAAATATTTATTTTGGGTCTGGGTGTTGTAGGACCGTAACTCTTAATACCCAGGATACAGGTTTGAATATTGGGTGTATTATTATTATTATTAATTCGTTTGTATAAAACCATTCATTAACTTTATTTGTACTAAATGCTAATTACTTCTAAAGGTTTTTAATACTTCGGTAACTCAGAATAAACAAATTCATTCCCCACTTCTGTAAAAAAAAGGACGGACGGATAACGTCTGATCATAGAAATATAAAATCTTATCTACCAAATAAACATGAGCGTTCATACTGGCTTCGAACTATTTCACTATACTAGTAGCCTTGGTACAAAATCCGTGTTAATAATTAACAAGAGACTTTTTGTAATACTCTTGATGAATAACATATGAAAGCCTAAGCTCAGAAGCTTTGTTATTGTCAATAAGAAATCCTGATTTATCACTAATATGATCCCTCATAACGTCGCATATTTTAAATAACCTAGCTGCCGTGCGGAAGTCGGGAGCTCGAAACCAGCTCCCCCAACAGTTACTTTTTGGAAGGACTTGTGTTTTAATTTTCGCTCTATTTGACGGCGCAGGAAAGCACTATATGCATACATGAGAATTGTCTTAAAAAAATTTGGAACGTGTGAGGAGTCTACCAACCCGCATTAGGCCAGCGTGGTGGACTAATGCCTAACCTGTCTCATTAGTAGAAAAGGCCTGTGTCCAGTATAGCCAGTATTATGTAATCAATTGATAATCCTGCTAAAACAAAACAATATCCCGATAATGATATGCCAATCAACATCAGGTCGTCTCTATGCAAAGCTATACTTCGCTCTGTATTAAAACATCACCGGCTTTAATCTCATTGTCGCTGTTTGCGGAAACGAATATGGAACGGATTATCTGCCCCTATTCCGATCGTACGATACAAACACGATGTAGATGCGAGATTATTTTATCGAAGATGGATCGTTTAATAAATATGCAAAGTATTTCATGAGCGTGTTGCGTTATGTTGGCATAAAACTTCAATTTCTTTATGTTTCCTGAAATTTCATGTATTTCATTTTTAACCGACTACAAAAAAACGAGGTTAACAATTCGCCAGAATCTTTTTTTTTATATGAAGACAACAAGGCCTGGACCGATTCGAGAAATTCTTTTTTTGGTTTAAAAGGGTATACTTCCCAGTCAGGATCTGATGATGGGATCTCAGAAAAATCAAGGGCAACTCTCAAATTTTATAGTAACGCATAATTTTTTTTTTTATTGAATTCGGTGTACTTTTTATGAATTAAAAAACTTTTTTCTTTATAACTAAATAAAATAAGTAAATTTGATTAATTGTGGTCGGTTGAACGGTACAGAAGTTGATGTTCCGCAGCGCCATCTAGCGAGTTATTTCTATTTTTTAAGGCCAAAAACCATTGCTTTGATTGAGTTGTTCTTCATACGCCCGTATGAAGAACAACTCACCAAAGTTTCATCGCAATCGGCTGAATAGTTTAGGCGTCCATAGAGGACAAACATACTTACATTGGTTTTTATTTATATAGATCATATTAAATACAAACTACTGTCTTTTAACGTTAACATGTAACATCTTCTAGTTCGGGTAACATTCTGATCGAAATCTAATTTAATTGTATAATAAACGTTGTATTGGCAAATAAGCGTGGCAGAATTGACCAGTTCACCTAGTGTGAGTTTTTGAATAATAGCGTGTCAGCCATATTTACGAAAATATGTATGCAGACCGGTATAGCGCTCCTAGTAGTTGCTATTATAAAATTATTTACTTCATACTAAATTCTCAAATATGTATGTCGGAATGAAATAATGATGTTTAAAATTTTATTTGCATAAAATAAAAAAATATATTTTATGCCAATTTTTACACCGTACCCGTAATTTACCTACTGCATAATATCGTTATCAGGCATAGCACAAAACTGAAAAACGCCAACACGTATCTAATTTTAACTTTATTTTAAGTATTATTTATAACAGGAAACTACAGAGGACCCTGTATTATATTCATAGCAAAAGTACAGCAGATTTTATGGTAAAATATGGAAATCCCTTATTTTCGCGGCCAAACATTTTTATTTAGAATTTTTCTATTGCACGTATGTTGCGGAGATTTCACGACTATATTTCATTACTACCGTTGTTATATGCTATCTTATAAATCAGCTGATAAAATTTACATGAGGTATATCTTTGTACGGTTATGCAAAATATCCGTAAAATTCAAATACTGTTGCATCAAAAGCAACACAAACCATTAAAAGAACTGAAAAAACAATTCCACTGGAAGTCCACCTCGACTTGTTTTTATTTCGAAATTCGAATACATACATACATATACACTCACGCCTATAATCCCCGAAGGGGTAGGCAGAGGTGTAACCAGTACACCCACTTTTCGCCGAATTTCGGTCCCATAATGTGATAGGGGGCGAGCCTATCGCCATACTGGGCACAGGTTCCAGACTCCGGGCTAATACTGAGAATTTCTAGATAGAAAAACCCAATATCATTTTACCCGACCCGGGGATCGAACCCGAGACCTCAGCACAGCGGTTGTAACGCATGCGCAATTACAACTGCGCCACCAAGGCAGTCGAAATTCGAAATCGGTTATAAATATGTATAACTAGTGAACTTACAAATAGTTTTCATCATGCGACCGGGATTTCCACACGGACACTATCGTGGGGAAAATAATCTTGAACTCAATTGTAAGTGGTGGAGTCACGCTCGTTTTGACTATAGCATGAATGGGCTCCCCAAATATCGACCTCAAAATCTCCAACAACAAGACTACTTTCGTTTAGGGACTACTGGGTGCTTCTCTGATATTGTTTTCTTTATCCTGGCACGGCAAAGTGACCACACTGCACCTGATGGTAAGCGCAGTGCCCTCCAATTAGATTATCAATCTATCCCCCGCTACTTAACACAATCATGCCAGCCTGCTTCTACACGGATCTCCTTTGTGGATGTTCACGTGCCATTACCATCATTTCATACACCTATTCGTCTGCCATGTCGTGTTATGAGACCGAAAGTCTCTCCCTACACCTACAACACAAGACTCCTAGTCCCTGATACCCACAACACAAGACTCCTATCTTAGTGTGGGGTTGGGGCAATTTATGTGACTATTATTAATTTATTTATTTAATCTGTCAATACACGTCATTCGTACAGAAGACAAAAACTGTCTACAGCAAGGCTCTTTTAAAAACAAGTTATAAATACCATAGACATTATTTTGTTCGATACATCTCTTAACACGCCAGAATAGGTTCGTCGGGGCGTAGTGGACATGAATTATTCAATGTTGGGTCGCCTTAACGAATACCCGCCAGATTTTGCTCGCTTTTCAAGGGCGCTCGGAACTGAATATTACGGCCACAAACAAATGCCATTACTTTAATTGGAAACGTTTTATAATTAAATTGAAGTTGTAAATGCGCGAAAAGTTTGTCGTGTTTAATTGCTGTGGAACAGTTTACCAGCTATCGTATTCCCTCCTTCCTATGATCCTGGGTCTTTAGGCGTAGTGTGAAGATGCTACAAAACAGGCCGGCATGATTGTGTTGAGTAGCGAGGGATAGATTGTACTTGATACTCTAACTGGACGGCACTGCACTTACCATCAGGTGCAGTGTGATCACTTTGCCGTGACACGATAAAAAAAATTATGGTGTCAACATTTTTCTATACATTTGTGTTGTTAGTGTCTAAAACAGAGTTTCCATAGCCATCAAGGGAGTTTGCGGGTTTTGAACATTCGACAGTAGCGTCACTAATGCCATAGACAAACGATGTATTCACTGGCGCGGGCGCTTGACTTTACCGGCGTGCGTTTATAGTTAGTACGGACTAACATAGCACACGTCTACAAAACAAAAAAATCACTGATACATTCTTTGTATCAGTTATATAAACAACTGATACAAAGACTGCCTCGGTGGCGTAGTTGTAATTGCGCATGCGTTACGACTGCTGTGCTAAGGTCTTGGGTTCGATCCCCGGGTCGGGTAAAGTGATATTGGGTTTTTCTACCTAGAAATACTCAGTATTAACCCGGAGTCTGGAATGGTGTCCGGTGTGGCGATAGGCTCGCCCCCTATCACATTATGGGACCGAAATTTGGCGAAAAGTGGGTGTACTGGTTACACCTCTGCCTACCCCTTTGGGGATAACAGGCGTGAGAGTATATGTATATGTATGTATTATATGAACAATTTTTTGGTCAAATAATTTCAGTTTTTGTTATCAACTAGCTACCTACACCCGGCATGCAATGCCACGTAAAGTTAATTTGATTTATTGCGATCGGTTGAGCGGTATTGTAGTTGAGTTCTGCAGCGCCATCTAGCGAGTTCTTTTATTTTTTGAGCCAGGAACCATGGCGGGCGTATCGAGAACAACTCACTAAAGTTTCACCAAAATCGGATGAATAGTTTAGAGAGTCCATAGAGGACAAACATACTCACATTGATATTTATTTATATAGATTACCACTGTAACACTTTTAATCAACTATGTAAAACGTTCTATTCTACATTTTATTTTGATTTCGTCTCACATCTATCAAAAACTAAGATGTCCTTACATTTTTACTTCGCTCAATTTGTCTACGCTAATAGAAATAGATGTAACATCACTTTCTAAAGTGTACTTATAAAGCACCCGACCTCCCATTTCCCACGTAATCTGACAGTGGTTGATTTATGTTCAGTTTTGCAGAATATCGTCACATCTTACGGTTTGTACCCACGAATCCCACGTCATTTCATTGAGCACTTGATTAATGACTTGACCTTTCTGCGAATCTTATCTGCTTATGACGTAGTCAGATCTTGGGCATTCGTAATAGAGCTATATTAATTAGTTTGAGCGTAATATTTCATATCAATTCTTTTTAATATATTCCCTAAAATATTTGTTCTTTTTATTCTCAGACAGCCTCCGTGGCGCAGTTGGCGAGTGAAACTGTGAAAAGAGAGGCCGTGGGTTCGATTCCCACACCGGGACAAATTTTTGTGGGTGGGTGTTGTAGTCCCTGTTACCCACAACACAAGACTCGTTTCTTAGTGTGGGGTCGGTGCTATGTGTGTGTCTGTTGGGTGTTATTATTATCCTGGCACGGCAAAGTGACCACACCGCACCTGATGGTAAGCGCAGTCCAGTTAGAGTATCAAGTAGCGAGAAACAATCCGTTGCTACTCAACATAATCATGCCGGCCTGCTGTGTAGCTTCTTTATACTACGCCATGGGGCAAGGAGGTGAAGAAGCGCCCCGACACGGCCAAATATCAATGTAGCGGTGATAAATATTGAATGATTTAAAAAATGTTTTATGTAATTTGTCTAGTGGTATTATGAACCAAAGTGAGTCTTGAACCTTATACAATACATACATGCACTCGTTGTATTTCTGTTAGGTCTATAGGTGTTTTAATCTACAAAAGGAAAATGTTCGTAGCAGTTTAATAAAACAGTTGATTAAGTCAATCTTAGTTTAATAGCCAATCTTTAACCCGGCGAGGCGGCTCCATTGCGTTATTCCGGCGGTTCTCCACGCTGGCTGCTAATAAAATGTCTAAACGTAAACAACGATAGAAATGTGATCCGAAATAGATACTTTCCTGTGGTGTGTTGGTTGGTCAATAGATTTATAGATTCGTAACGGGATCTATTATTTATTTCAATAGCATAAAGAAATCAAACAATTTTAAGCAGGAAGTCGAAACGTCTCAACCTCGCGTATCTTGACCTGTTCCAAATGAAGCAATAAAACCAAATTCGTTAATATACATGCAAACGACTTTGCTTATCAATAATGCTTCACTTATTATTTTGTATCAAACTGGAACGTATGTTCTAGGAGTGGGCGTTGAATTAATGAACCGTTTTTTTAAACTGCTTTTCTACTGTTACCGTGTCAACCGTTTTCTCTTTACCTCAAAACTAGTTGAATTTATCAACCTGTTTCATTCAACATCGTTGAATCAACGACGGACGCGAAAAAAACGGGCGCACAAATAAACTAGTTGAATTTATCAACCTGTTTCATTCAACGTCGTTGAATCAACGACAGACGCTAACAAAACGGGAAATTAACGTAGGTATAGATCTGTGGACGTTTCTGCAAACCAGTTAAAAACGTCAACTGGTTTTCAACTAGTTGACCGTTTATAGGAAACGGTTCCATTTCGTTAACGCAACGACCCACCTCTAGTATTTTCTACACAAACCGGTTCCTACGGCCGGCCTGCGGTTTTCTAGATACGTACCATTAAGTTAATACCAACGGCTTTAAAATTATTGTCTCTCAGGCAAATGTCAACGGCGAACCGCCTGTGGTTGAATGATCTGCTTT
The DNA here is from genome assembly GCA_905220505.1 of Laothoe populi. Lineage (NCBI taxonomy): Eukaryota > Metazoa > Arthropoda > Insecta > Lepidoptera > Sphingidae > Laothoe > Laothoe populi. The sequence goes on from HG992146.1 coordinate 23,908,028, forward strand.
GCTACGATTACGGCTCCTCGGGACTTAGTAATTTGTGCCAATTTACTGGAGCTCAATTGTAGCTTGTTTATTTTTTAATAATTATTACCGGTAATTTCGTTGTTTGTGCGCTAGATTAGCTCGATAGTTCTAGAAAAAAAGGTTAAGTGCAGTGATTATTTCGCTGCCGGTCTTGAAAATATTGCAGATATACTTACACAGTGTCTTAGAATAGGAAATTATATAAACAAAGTAATCTATCTGGTCATATGTGAGTTTTGCTTTATTGATTTGCATAATTACCGTTTCCAAATAATAATTAAACTAACTTATTAGTCTACTCATTAAGCTTTACTCAACATAACTCTAACTGAACAATCACAGTTTGACATGTACCTAGTGGATTGGAATATATATTATTTGAAATATTAGACCTGTATTATATGTCCCACGCCTTGATACCAGCATCCTATATTAATAAATAGGCTGTAGTCCACAACGCTGTTCTAATCGACCTCGGGATTGGCGACAGCACAGATCTGTCTAGATGCTGACGACACATACTGTATGAATACACATGTAGTGGACTGTATATAAATAAATATAAATATGTACTGTGGGTGTTTAATACTGATGACTCGCAGTACTTCTTCTACTTCGATATATTTTGATAACGTAATGAAACACAGGAGAACTCCGAACAACTACCATTTATTCCATCAATGTATCTACATATGTACAATAATTTAGTCTCGCAACTGGCACATGGTGCGAGAACGTTCATTAGGCCGTTGGCCAATCACAGGCCGACTGTGCGTCTTCTGTCTCCCTCGCACACTGCCCGATGCGTTGACCAATCCCGTGGCGGTCCGTCGGTGCGAGGAACGATCCTCCGTCTTGCTCGCACACCGCCCGAGGCTCGCAACTTCACACGGGTGCCAGCCTACGCGACAGTCTCTTCGGCGTCCTCAACATCCTCCCCCCGGCGTAGCTTGCGCAGCCTTCTCTACTCGGAGGAGGACGATCTTGGTTGTAGGCCGCTTGAAGACTCCATTTTTTGTTCTGACGTCCACTACTCGTATGCCGCCGTCAGGACCTTTGTAGATTCGCTCGACGACTCCCCTGGGCCAAACGTTGCGGGGAAGGGTGCCATCCACGATGATCACCAGGTCGCCGACTTGCAGCGGTCGATCTTCGCGATGAGACTTGCCTCGAGGTACCAGGCTCGGAAGGTACTCACGAAGCCACCGCCGCCAGAAGTGATCTGCCAATGCCTGGCTCACTCGCCATGTCTTCTTGTCGGCTTCAGTGCATGGTCCCGTTGATGGCAAGCCGGTCGATGAACCTAACAGGAAGTGGTTAGGTGTTAGCGCCTCGGGGTCCTCGGGGCTCACGCTAACATGGGTTAGCGGGCGGGCGTTAATTGCGAATTCCGCCTCCGCCAACAGCGTGAGCAACACTTCTTCTGCCGGAACTCTTTCCCGCAGCGTCGCTTCGAGGGCAGCCTTCACCGATCGCACCAGCCTTTCCCAGGCACCCCCTTGGTTGGGTGCACCGGGTGGTATGTAGCGCCACTCCATCCGATGAAGGTGTCCTTCTTCCTTGAGGATTGGTGCCCACTCGACGTACGCCGCTCGCAGCTCCTGATCGGCGCCTCGGAAATTGGTCGCGTTGTCCGAGTACATGAGACGCGGCCATCCTCTTCTTGCTGCCATCCTACGCAGTGCCATTATCGCTGAATCACTGGTTAGTGACGTGACGAGCTCTATGTGCACTGCGCGCGTAGTGAGGCACGTAAAAAGTGCGCCCCATCGCTTCTCTCGACGACGTCCCACCTTGACGAGCATGGGGCCAAAGTAATCTACTCCACAGTTGGTAAACGGACGGTGGAACGGGTCCAGACGAGCTCTTGGTAGGTCGCCTGGGACGGGTACTCGTGGCCTTGCCCTTCTTAATTGGCAGAGAGTGCAGTTTCTTTCTACCGTCCTCACTGTAGGTCTGAGGTGTATGATCCAGTATCTTTGACGCAGGTCATTCGTCACGCGTTCTCTGCTTGCATGACCTGCCGCGCAGTGCTCTCGTAAGACCAAGAGTCGAGTCAGGCGATGTCGTCCATCCAAAATGATTGGCCTCTTCGTGTCTTCGTGTGCTGCGGCTACATTGATCCGACCGCGCACGCGCAATATTCCGTCTTCCATTACTGGATCCAACCTAAAGAGCTTGCTTCCTTTTGACACTGGACGGGAGCCCTTGACCTGTTCTGTCTCCTTGGCGAAGCTTTCCTTTTGTGCTCGCTTGATGAGCTCCTTCTCTGCTCGTTCTATGTGCCGATATTCCATTCGTTCGGCTTTGTGTCGACACATGTCTGTGAAGGCCAAGATTCTCGCTGCCGCTCGTACCAATGTCTCGTACTTGGAGAACCTTTCTGGATCCGGCAGCCATGTGTGCGAGTCGTTCGCCTCTTCGTTGGCGAGATGTAAGACCTCGACTTCATCTTGGCCCAGCTCTTCTTCGTCCTTTTGGCTGGGCCAATTGTCTTCTGGTTCGTACAAGAACCGTGGTCCCTGGAACCAGCGGTCGCTGTCGCTGATTGCGCAGGTACTTAGTCGGGTGGCGTCGTCCGCCACGTTTTCAGCTGTGGGTAACCATCGCCACTCTTCGCGATGTGTGAGCTCAGCCAATTCGCCAAGCCGATGTGCCACGAATGGTGTATATCGGCGGGAGTCGTGTCGTATCCAGTGGATCACTGTGGATGAATCCGACCAATACACAGTCCTCTTGACTTCGATCGAGTGTTCCCTTTTTACCTGCTCGGCGAGTCTTGCCCCGATGATCGCCGCCTGTAGTTTCAACCGTGGGATTGTTTGAGCGCGCCGTGGCGCCACCTTAGCTTTGGCTGCCACCAATGCCACTTTTATTCTACCGTCGGAGTTCACGGCTCGCCAGTACGCCACAGTCGCGTATGCCTGTTCACTGGCGTCACAGAGCACGTGAAGCTCCGTGTGTTCGTATCCCACTAAGGCGTAACACCGTGGTATCTTCAATCTTTCTATTTCCTCCAATTGAGAAATCCATGTGGAGAAGAGCGCCTGTTCTTCTGCCGGTATTGGTTCATCCCACGTCATCTTCAATCGCCATAAGCTCTGCAGGATGATTTTAGCCCTTATCGTGTATAGGCTGAGCACTCCCAGCGGGTCGTATATGGACATGACCGCACTGAGTGCTTCCCTCTTTGTGGGTGCACGTTGTTGAGCACGCACCGCTGCTGGGACACGATTCATACATGTATTGAATCTGAGTTCATCGTTTTCAGGGTGCCACATGAGACCGAGGATCTTGCTCTCTATTTGGTCTCCCCCCAGTCGCATGGACGAGACGGCGTGCAGCTCCATGGGCACGTCGCGCAATACGTCCGTGTGACTGGCGCTCCATTGACGCAGGGTCAACCCTGCCCGTGCGTGTACCTCCCTGGTCTCCCTGATGACCTGCCGCGCTTCTTCGATGCTGCTGTAGCTCGCCACAAAGTCATCCATGTAGTGGCTTCCCGTAATCGCTTCCAGGGCTTTCGGGTATTCCTGGGCGTGTTCTTCAGCGTTGAAGTTCCGCACGTAGTGTGCCATGAATGGGGAACTTGCGGCCCCGAAGATCATGCTCTTCATTTTGTAATGCCTAGGCGGACTCGTTCTGTCCGCCCCACGCCACAAAAATTGTTGCGCTGGCTGATCTTCCCGACGTATCCCTATTCGCAAAAACATCTCCTGGATGTCAGCTGTCACGGCGATCGCTTTCTCCCGGAATCGGAATAATATCCCGGGTAGCGACAACAACAGATCCGGGCCTTCCAGCAGCTGACTGTTGAGGCTCACTCCGCCACTTACTGCCGCGGCGTCGAACACCAATCGCTGTTTGCCGGGCTTGTTTATATTCTGTACAGCGAAGTGAGGCAAGAACCAACAAACTGCGCTGCTCATTTCAGAGCCGTTGCATAATTCGGCGTAGCCTTTCTGGAGCAGATTTTCTATCTGAGAGGTATACTCTTCGGCGAACTTCGGATCAGCGTCCATCTTCCGCTCCATGCTCTTCAAACGCCTGAACGCCATGTCATAGCTTGACGGCATCTTAATATTATCTTGCCGCCAAGGTAAACCAACTTCGTAACCATTTTCGGTTTTCCTTATAGTGTTCTTCACTATATCCATTGCTCTGCGATCAGCATCGCTAACGCGGGGCTCTCGTGCCACGCCTAAAGCTTCTATCTTGAAGTGGAACTTTACGGTGTTGTGAAGCTCCTCATCCTGCGAGACGTGTTGTTCGTTGCTGTAAACGTGCAGCACACTTTCTCGGGTCTTCAGCAACATTTTTCGGGGTAACGTCCCGTGTATTACCCACCCGAGATGAGTTCTTGAGGCCGCAGGCTGGTTTGGCTTGCCGACGCGTAACTCTCGGGACACTATGATTTCCCAATGATCGGCGCCCAAAAGGATTCCTGGTTGCGCGCTCTCGTAGCATATATCTCCATGTTTGAGATCTCTGAGATGCTGGAATCTTGTTAGCTCCATCGGGACCATCTGCCGATGTAGCTTTAAGTCCTTCATCGTTCTTGCCCTTATTTTGTGCGATGTTCCTTCGCTTTTGCCGCGGACTTGCACCGTGACCACCTTGCTGTCCCCTTCGGTCTAGGACATGTTCACCCCATTAATTTTCAGCGGTCGTGTTGGACCTTCTGCGCCAATCTTCTCCGCTATTTCTTCGTCAATCAGGGTGACGGTAGCTCCTTCGTCCAGGAGCGCGTAGGTGTTAACCTCCCCCCGTGGTCCAGCGATTACCACGGGGCACATCTTCAACAATACTGCGCTTGGGCCCGCAGCTCTTCTGGTGCCTACTGACAGCACAGCTTCAGCGTTCTCTGAAGCTTCCGATGCTGCCGCAGACTTCTCTTCGAAGTGCAGCGTCGCATGATGTGGCCGTTTGCACTGACCACATGGTTTGGCGTGACAATTTCCTCGCCAATGTTTTTGGTATGCGCACTTAAAGCATACCTTCTTCTCCTTTAGCAGGTCCCAGCGTTGCTTCACCGTCAGCGCTTTGTATCTTGGGCACTGGTATAACCGGTGGGCCTGCTCACATTCCAAACACTTTTCCTGTTCGTCGGTGGTGTTGTAAACTGTGGTTAACTTTCTTTTAGGCTTCGCTGCTAGTACTTGCACTTCTCGCCTTGTCGTTGTGCTTGTGCTTGTATATGGAGCATACGTGTAGCGCAATGCTCGGTCCGCTTCCCGCATCAAGAAGCGTGATAACACGACGACCTCTGGATCTGCAGCATCTTCATTCTCACTGGCGTAGTCGCACCATCTCGATCTTATGTGAGGGCTTAATTTTTCCAATATCTCCCGAGTCAACAAAGGGTTGTAGAGATATCCCCGTCGATCAATGGTTCTTAGAACACAAACCACGTTTTGCAGACGAACAGCGAACTGGTTTAATTCCGTAGCCGACGAACCGAGCTTCGGTAGCCTTTTCAGGTCTTCAATGGCCTTGTCGATGATTATTTCCGGCCTCCCGAAGCATTGTTCCAACGTTTTCATTATGTCATCCGGATTCGTTGCAGTATGTAGTAGCGCAGCCACCGCGTCTCTAGCTTCCCCTTTCAAACAGCTTCTCAGTCGCTGTATGAACTTCCGCTGCGGACACGTTGTACAGGCTTGTACTGTCTCTCATGGCTGCTTTGAAAGGCAGCCATTCATTTATGGCTCCGGAGAATGTTGGTAGGTCGGTGTGACGTAACCTTGGTCGAGCCATCTTCTCCAAGGCTTCTGTGAGCTGCTCGACGCCTCCCTTTATAGGTGTTGGCGATCTTCCTCTCGCCACCTCGAACCGTATTTGCCTAGGTTCCTCCCTGGGATCGGTCTGCAGCCACTCCTTAACGCGCTGATGTCCCTCCTGCGGACACAGCGGTTCTTCATGGACGCTATCATTATCGTCCTGGATAATAGATACTTCGGCCGCTAGCCTTTTCTTAACTAGCTCGGCTTCAAGCTCTAACTGCTTCCTTTGCAATACTGCCAATTTCTCGGCCGCTTCCAATTCTGCCATGCGCAGCCTAGTATTGACGCTCGCCGTCGATCTATGCGAGCGTACGGAATGCGTAGGCGATCTCGGCCGATCTTCATGCCGCGTCGTACCCGACGTACCTGCCATCATTGTAGATACGCCGGTAGCGGCGCGATGTTCCACCGTTGTGGAAGTGAGCTTCGAAGTGGGTGACGCCGGCGGATTTACCGACAAGCGCCTAATTCGCTCGATTTCAATCCGACGTCTCTCTTCTTGGCTCGCGGTAAGTTGTTCTCGTCCTGGTTCTTTCAACTCTTCCTTATCACCTTGGCTCCTTGTGACAACCATTGTGAACGATGATATTCACGAAAAACGACGATCGTTACGGCTTCCTTACTCCGAGCAGCCTCTTGATCCGAATCCCTACTTGATTCGGTACGGCCTCCTCACTCGGTGAAGCTTCCCGACTCACGTCCTGAACGTGTCTTACGTTTTTCGCGATCCGTCTTCAGCAATCCGGTTCACACACTATCCTAGCCGCGGTTCACTAATATCGATCCCGTGCACGCACTATCGATCCGGTTCGCACACTAACTTGATCCGGTGCACACACTATCTTCGATCCGGTTCCAAGGTCCAGAAACACTGTATCCTCTATCCGGCTCGAAGGACCATAAACACTGTATCCTCTATCCGGCTCGAAGGACCATAAACACTGTAGTGGACTGTATATAAATAAATATAAATATGTACTGTGGGTGTTTAATACTGATGACTCGCAGTACTTCTTCTACTTCGATATATTTTGATAACGTAATGAAACACAGGAGAACTCCGAACAACTACCATTTATTCCATCAATGTATCTACATATGTACAATAATTTAGTCTCGCAACTGGCACATGGTGCGAGAACGTTCATTAGGCCGTTGGCCAATCACAGGCCGACTGTGCGTCTTCTGTCTCCCTCGCACACTGCCCGATGCGTTGACCAATCCCGTGGCGGTCCGTCGGTGCGAGGAACGATCCTCCGTCTTGCTCGCACACCGCCCGAGGCTCGCAACTTCACACGGGTGCCAGCCTACGCGACAGTCTCTTCGGCGTCCTCAACAACACATACATCAAGTGTGTACCTACACAGTCAGTACAGTCTGTAGTCTGGGTTCGAACCGCCGACCTCTGTCTTAGTGGTGCGTTATATCCCGCCAGGATTTCACTTCTTCTTCTTCTTCTTCTTCAGCCTTTGGACGTCCACTCCTGAACATAGGCCTCCCCTAAAGATTTCCAGACCAACCTGTCAGAAGCGGCCTGCATCCAGCGGGTTCCTGCGACCTTTACGAGGTCGTCTGTCCACCTTGCAGGGGGACGTCCAACGCTGCGCTTGTCGGTACGTGGTCTCCACTCGAGAACTTTTCTGCTCCATCTGTGGTCAGTTCTACGAGCTATGTGCCCTGCCCACTGCCACTTTAGCTTGCTAATCCGTTGGGCTTGCTAATGTCGGCGACTTTCGTTCTTCTACGAATCTCCCCTGTTTCTGATTCGATCGCGTAGAGAAACACCGAGCATAGCCCTCTCCATAGCTCGCTGAGTGACTGTGAGCCGTCTTAGGCGGCCCATAGTTAGAGACCACGTCTCAGAACCGTATGTCATCACTGGTAACACACATTGATGGAAGACTTTTGTCTTCAGACACTGAGGTATTTTGGACGAGAAGATCTTGCGTAGTTTCCCGAACGCTGCCCAACCAAGTTGGATTCGACGATTGACCTCTCTCTCAGGATTTCACTACCAAACATTATTTGTTAAAAATAGTTTTGTAAACAACTGCATGCCCAGACTATAAAAGGGTTAACACAGAGGTACGATTTACGCTGAGACGTGATAAGAGGCGTATTTTCCGCATTGTTGAACACGAAGGGGATCCTTTGGAAAATATATTTATGTACCTGAAAACACCGCATTTATAAAGCGTGTGTTTTACACTTTATATTTTGAATTGTAAATAAAAAACCCGGATACGAATTACGATTTTTTTATTTAAAATCATATGGTTTTTTTAGTGCAATTGGTTGGTAATATAGACGGTGAAGTACCTACCTCCAAACTGACATTTTTAATTTTTCAAATTCACTTTTATATTGTTTTACTATTTGTTTTACTAGGGTAGATAAATTTTCTAAATAAATAAATATTAACTAATCTGCAACTTGCCTAGAATTTAATCTTTTTTTCTGTATGTGTAAGTAATTGACTTCGATATTTAGGAGCCATTGGTACTTCGCCGTCAATAAACAAAATCTAGTCCAACAGTCAATAGTTTATAAATAATAAATGTATCGAAATTATTTAATACGTATGTTTAAGCGTCACAAATAAAAATCACCTTAACTACAGGAAATTACATATATGACATGGTTTATTTCCATTTTAATTACAAGTATATCGATCTTCATACAAAAATACACATTTCTACAAAATACGTCGCATAAAAACGTCTTCATAAAAAACGTATAAAATCGTTTCCAGCCAAATACAATATATTAAATGATATCTCAACCGGCCGGTCCGGCATAAACACGTAAAACAATATCTTTCGCTCTCGATCTTTTTACCTTTTCCGAAAGGTCCCGAAATTCGTACAATCGCATTGGAACGTGACATCGGCTTGTGATTTATCTGGACCGGCCTACTTCGGTAATATTTTGTTAGGGACTTTCATCCTTTTGATCTTGGATAAAACACTTTTCTAGTTTAATAAAGTCTGGATTTAGGGACGTGCTGCTCATAACTCTTGGAAACTATTTATCAACTCTGTAGTGAGCTAGACAAGTCCCTTGGTGATTTTCTTTTTAGTTTGTTTTTTTAATATGACGCAAGTAGTCAGATGATTCGAAAAATAATTTAATACCTCACATAATAAATAATAATAAAAATATTTTCTAATAAAAACTGAACCTTCATACAGAAACTGTTCGTATGTTAAATTCTTTATATTGTTCATACATTCTAATTTTTTTGGTATGGCTTAATACCTGGAACTGTATTTGGGGTGTGCTTTTAAGTATGTACCTGTGTTTGGAGACTCTTATTTCATATCTTGAATAAATAAATAAATAACACCCAACAGTCATATTCGGTCATCACAATCTTGACCTCACACTAAGATCCGAGTCTTGTGTAATAATCAAGAACCACGAGGGACTACGGGCCCATAACACACACACCGGAAAAAATATCTGTCTGTCGCACAAACATTTGTATCGGTGCGGGACTAGAACCCACGGCCTCTCGCTTCACAGCCGGCTGCACCCCCACTGCGCCACTGACGTTGTTAAGAAAGCAAATAATGCAAGGTATATACAACCAACTTCAAATTCAAATTCATGTTCTTCGTTAAATCAGCATTGAAGTTTTTTTTATTGAAATACATAAATATTATTTGATCTCTCGACATAATCGATTGAGTAACGATAATCAGTGCATTAACTCCCGCTTCGTGAAACATGTTTGAACTTCTAACGTTCGTTTCAAGTGCCGCTAATATGGGATTACTTATGAAATGTAATTATCAAAACTTAACTTAACTATAGTTTATACACGAACATCAGTTATTAAGGAAGAAATAACAAGCATATTTTTCCTATTATCAAATAACTGCAAATGTGCCAGCTGGTTAAGTATTACAACCAATCCAAAAGAATTATGGGGGCATTAATAATAATGATACTAGCCCTGTATATTACATATATATTATTATATTGTCCGACTGCTGGGCGCGGGTCTCTTCCACTAATGGGAGGGGTTAGGTCTTAGTCCACCACCTGGCCTAACGCGGGATGGTAGACTAATGCGAGTTGGTTATGGGGGCATTTGTAATCTTAAAAATTTGAGATATCGCGGGTGTGAGTTTAGGCCTACGGTAATATACCGTTCGGAATATAACAGGATTTTTTTCCGGCACGGCAAAGTGACCACACTGCACCCGATGGTAAACGCTGTCCAGTTAGTGTATCAAGTAGCAAGAGACAATTTATCCTTTCTACTTATAACAATCATGCCGACCTGCTGTGTAGCTTCTTCACACTACGCCTAAAGGACCCAGGATCATAGGGAGGAGGACGCATTTCTGCTGATGACAACTAGCTTGTGACGCTACCACATATAACAGCATCCAACGTTACCTGTAACATGTATGAAAAGTCTACAACCGACTAAAACAGCAGACGAAACAATTTAGCGCCGGTACTCAGTGCTCACTATTGGGCGGCCCGCCAAACCGTTCTCCTGGAATAGTTCGCTCGTAATGTCGCTCTGTGAGTTTTACTACGAAGCTAGCAATACGTTGATGTGCTATAACATTTGCAGGATGTTTGGAGTTAGATTAACAGATTGTTTTGCAGATTTGCAAGGCATATAGTTCCTGAGTTTTCTTACAACTTTCATGATCCACAAAACACTGACAGCATAAGGTTTATTTGTTTTTACATCATTTATTTGTTAGAACGTGTGCCTCAGGCCTCATTTACTACCTTCGTCTGTAAAACTGCGGGTAATGTACGTAAAGAAATTCTGTATAAGACTTATTGAAAACTAATGATATTAATAAATACATTCAACAATCACACACACAGTTCTGTCACCATACTAGGGTCTGGGTGCTGTGAGACCGAAAGTGTCGTGATACCTACGAAACAGGTTTAAGTATCATGGGTATCACGAGAGACTTTTGGTCTCAGCACCAAGACCCCGAACAAATATCAGTCTTTCACACAAACATTTGTCTCGGTGCGGGAATTGAACCCAAGGCCTCTCGTTTCACAAGTGACTACTCGCCGCCTGCGCCACGGAGGGTGGAAAAATAATAATTTCTGAACTGCGGATCTTACTGAATAATAAGTGATAATCCTTAGCGAGCTTTTTTTGACAATGAAGAACTTGCAGTAGGTAAACGATAACAATTGATTTGAATCGCACAAATATTTATTTCTGTAAGAAAATTCAGTTTATGTCTACATTGCTCTACAAGTACTTTATTTCATACAATCCACGAGTTTATCCCGCATGAAATAAGTCATTGTCATCTCTTACTCTCAGACACTAGATAAATTATGTCGACTGAAAAATTCAGGATGATGGAGTAACTCGGCCGGCGAAAGTAGGACTTCACAAGATTAATGTCTTACAAGAATTCAAGAGAGTCTAACTAAACTTTTATCTGTGAGTTGCCTTCAGCTACAAGTTCTTATCTGCAAGACTTTACGTGGCAAGAAACAAAGTTTTAATTACAGGATTTTTGTTTGAGGTGGTGCATCGCGTCTTGATATAGCGCTAACCGCTCTATACTGGAATAACATAATGTTAATTTAGTTATAGTATGGAATAATATAATTGGAAATGTACTCTACATTTCCAATTACCTTTATATAATTCTTCTGTGTGTTTGTCACCTAACTCCTCCTAAACGGCTGGACCGATTTGGATGAAATTTTGTATATTTCAATGGGATCCTGGATGGTTTGAAAACACAATTGGACCCGGTAGGTGGCGCTATTGTTGGTGTGCGCAGCTTTTCTGGGCAGGATGACGCCAGCCGGGCCCGCTAGTATTATTATATTATGTCACAGCTGTTCTTTTAGTATAAGAAATATGAGAATATTATTAGTATTAAAGAAAAATTGCATTAAAACTGCTTTTATTAGATTTTTCAATGTCATATGAGAAAACATAAGAATTCTATTGCGACTTAAAGTTTTATAACTAAACAATATTTAACATAAATTTATATGGCGATTGGTACAAGGAACTTCTCAGAGTTTCATGGAACGAAACAAAAAATTTACTACATATTTGCGTATAATATGAATTATAAAATATAAGTTTCGCAAAGACTAAGTAGTTAAGTTGAAATTTATTTGAAAATTTTGGCCAGTTGTACTCTACGTGTTATCGTTCAATCTTTGTGGCACGGACAAAACATAAAAAATAGTACTAGCGATTATTTAACTTGTGTCTTGGCAATAATTTTATATACCTAGTGCAATATTTCTGTTGAGGACGCCGAAGAGACTGTCGCGTAGGCTGGCACCCGTGTGAAGTTGCGAGCCTCGGGCGGTGTGCGAGCGAGACGGAGGATCGTTCCTCGCACCGACGGACCGCCACGGGATTGGTCAACGCGTCGGGCCGTGTGCGAGGGAGAGAGAAGACGCACAGACGGCCTGTGATTGGCCAACGGCCTAGTATACGTACTCGCACCATGTGCCAGTTGCGAGACTAAATTATTGTACATATGTAGATACATTGATGGAATAAATTGTAGTTGTTCGGAGTTCTCCTGTGTTTCATTACGTTAACAAAATATATCGAAGTTGAAGAAGTACTGCGAGTCATCGGTAGTAAACACCCACAGTACATATTTATATTTACATATACAGTCCACTACAGTGTTTATGGTCCTTCGAGCCGGATAGAGGATACAGTGTTTATGGTCCTTCGAGCCGGATAAAGGATACAGTGTTTATGGTCCTTCGAGCCGGATAGAGGATACAGTGTTTCTGGACCTTGGAACCGGATCGAAGATAGTGTGTGCACCGGATCAAGTATAGTGTGTGCGAACCGGATCGATAGTGCGTGCACCGAATCGATATAGTGTGTGAACCGCGGCTAGGATAGTGTGTGAACCGGATTGCTGAAGACGGATCGCGAAAAACGTAAGACACGTTCAGGACGTGAGTCGGGAAGCTTCACCGAGTGAGGAGGCCGTACCGAATCAAGTAGGGATTCGGATCAAGAGGCTGCTCGGAGTAAGGAAGCCGTAACGATCGTCGTTTTTCGTGAATATCATCGTTCACAATGGTTGTCACAAGGAGCCAAGGTGATAAGGCAGAGTTGGAAGAACCAGGACGAGAACAACTTACCACGAGCCAAGAAGAGAGACGTCGGATTCAAATCGAGCGAATTAGGCGCTTGTCGGTAAATCCGCCGGCGTCACCCACTTCGAAGCTCACTTCCACAACGGTGGAACATCGCGCCGCTACCGGAGTATCTACAATGATGGCAGGTACGTCGGGTACGACGCGACATGAAGATCGGCCGAGATCGCCTACGCATTCCGTACGCTCGCATAGATCGACGGCGAGCGTCAATACTAGGCTGCGCATGGCAGAATTGGAAGCGGCCGAGAAATTGGCAGTATTGCAAAGGAAGCAGTTAGAGCTTGAAGCCGAGCTAGTTAAGAAAAGGCTAGCGGCCGAAGTATCTATTATCCAGGACGATAATGATAGCGTCCATGAAGAACCGCTGTGTCCGCAGGAGGGACATCAGCGCGTTAAGGAGTGGCTGCAGACCGATCCCAGGGAGGAACCTAGACAAATACGGTTCGAGGCGGCGGGAGGAAGATCGCCAACACCTATAAAGGGAGGCGTCGAGCAGCTCACAGAAGCCTTGGAGAAGATGGCTCGACCAAGGTTACGTCACACCGACCTACCAACATTCTCCGGAGCCATAAATGAATGGCTGCCTTTCAAAGCAGCCATGAGAGACAGTACAAGCCTGTACAACGTGTCCGCAGCGGAAAACATACAGCGACTGAGAAGCTGTTTGAAAGGGGAAGCTAGAGACGCGGTGGCTGCGCTACTACATACTGCAACGAATCCGGATGACATAATGAAAACGTTGGAACAATGCTTCGGGAGGCCGGAAATAATTATTGACAAGGCCATTGAAGACTTGAAAAGGCTACCGAAGCTCGGCTCGTCGGCTACGGAATTAAACCAGTTCGCTGTTCGTCTGCAAAACGTGGTTTGTGTTCTAAGAACCATTGATCGACGGGGATATCTCTACAACCCTTTGTTGACTCGGGAGATATTGGAAAAGTTAAGCCCTCACATAAGGTCAAGATGGTGCGACTACGCCAGTGAGAATGAAGATGCTGCAGATCCAGAGGTCGTCGTGTTATCACGCTTCTTGATGCGGGAAGCGGACCGAGCATTGCGCTACACGTATGCTCCATCTACAAGCACAAGCACAACGACAAGGCGAGAAGTGCAAGTACCAGCAGCGAAGCCTAAAAGAAAGTTAAACACAGTTTACAACACCACCGACGAACAGGAAAAGTGTTTGGAATGTGAGCAGGCCCACCGGTTATACCAGTGTCCAAGATACAAAGCGCTGACGGTGAAGCAACGCTGGGACCTACTAAAGGAGAAGAAGGTATGTTTCAAATGCGCATACCAAAAACATTGGCGAGGAAATTGTCACGCCAAACCATGTGGTCAGTGCAAACGGCCACATCATGCGACGCTGCACTTCGAAGAGAAGTCTGCGGCAGCATCGGAAGCTTCAGAGAACGCTGAAGCTGTGCTGTCAGTAGGCACCAGAAGAGCTGCGGGCCCAAGCGCAGTATTGTTGAAGATGTGCCCCGTGGTAATCGCTGGACCACGGGGGGAGGTTAACACCTACGCGCTCCTGGACGAAGGAGCTACCGTCACCCTGATTGACGAAGAAATAGCGGAGAAGATTGGCGCAGAAGGTCCAACACGACCGCTGAAAATTAATGGGGTGAACATGTCCTAGACCGAAGGGGACAGCAAGGTGGTCACGGTGCAAGTCCGCGGCAAAAGCGAAGGAACATCGCACAAAATAAGGGCAAGAACGATGAAGGACTTAAAGCTACATCGGCAGATGGTCCCGATGGAGCTAACAAGATTCCAGCATCTCAGAGATCTCAAACATGGAGATATATGCTACGAGAGCGCGCAACCAGGAATCCTTTTGGGCGCCGATCATTGGGAAATCATAGTGTCCCGAGAGTTACGCGTCGGCAAGCCAAACCAGCCTGCGGCCTCAAGAACTCATCTCGGGTGGGTAATACACGGGACGTTACCCCGAAAAATGTTGCTGAAGACCCGAGAAAGTGTGCTGCACGTTTACAGCAACGAACAACACGTCTCGCAGGATGAGGAGCTTCACAACACCGTAAAGTTCCACTTCAAGATAGAAGCTTTAGGCGTGGCACGAGAGCCCCGCGTTAGCGATGCTGATCGCAGAGCAATGGATATAGTGAAGAACACTATAAGGAAAACCGAAAATGGTTACGAAGTTGGTTTACCTTGGCGGCAAGATAATATTAAGATGCCGTCAAGCTATGACATGGCGTTCAGGCGTTTGAAGAGCATGGAGCGGAAGATGGACGCTGATCCGAAGTTCGCCGAAGAGTATACCTCTCAGATAGAAAATCTGCTCCAGAAAGGCTACGCCGAATTATGCGACGGCTCTGAAATGAGCAGCGCAGTTTGTTGGTTCCTGCCTCACTTCGCTGTACAGAATATAAACAAGCCCGGCAAACAGCGATTGGTGTTCGACGCCGCGGCAGTAAGTGGCGGAGTGAGCCTCAACAGTCAGCTGCTGGAAGGCCCGGATCTGTTGTTGTCGCTACCCGGGATATTATTCCGATTCCGGGAGAAAGCGATCGCCGTGACAGCTGACATCCAGGAGATGTTTTTGCGAATAGGGATACGTCGGGAAGATCAGCCAGCGCAACAATTTTTGTGGCGTGGGGCGGACAGAACGAGTCCGCCTAGGCATTATAAAATGAAGAGCATGATCTTCGGGGCCGCAAGTTCCCCATTCATGGCACACTACGTGCGGAACTTCAACGCTGAAGAACACGCCCAGGAATACCCGAAAGCCCTGGAAGCAATTACGGGAAGCCACTACATGGATGACTTTGTGGCGAGCTACAGCAGCATCGAAGAAGCGCGGCAGGTCATCAGGGAGACCAGGGAGGTACACGCACGGGCAGGGTTGACCCTGCGTCAATGGAGCGCCAGTCACACGGACGTATTGCGCGACGTGCCCATGGAGCTGCACGCCGTCTCGTCCATGCGACTGGGGGGAGACCAAATAGAGAGCAAGATCCTCGGTCTCATGTGGCACCCTGAAAACGATGAACTCAGATTCAATACATGTATGAATCGTGTCCCAGCAGCGGTGCGTGCTCAACAACGTGCACCCACAAAGAGGGAAGCACTCAGTGCGGTCATGTCCATATACGACCCGCTGGGAGTGCTCAGCCTATACACGATAAGGGCTAAAATCATCCTGCAGAGCTTATGGCGATTGAAGATGACGTGGGATGAACCAATACCGGCAGAAGAACAGGCGCTCTTCTCCACATGGATTTCTCAATTGGAGGAAATAGAAAGATTGAAGATACCACGGTGTTACGCCTTAGTGGGATACGAACACACGGAGCTTCACGTGCTCTGTGACGCCAGTGAACAGGCATACGCGACTGTGGCGTACTGGCGAGCCGTGAACTCCGACGGTAGAATAAAAGTGGCATTGGTGGCAGCCAAAGCTAAGGTGGCGCCACGGCGCGCTCAAACAATCCCACGGTTGGAACTACAGGCGGCGATCATCGGGGCAAGACTCGCCGAGCAGGTAAAAAGGGAACACTCGATCGAAGTCAAGAGGACTGTGTATTGGTCGGATTCATCCACAGTGATCCACTGGATACGACACGACGCCCGCCGATATACACCATTCGTGGCACATCGGCTTGGCGAATTGGCTGAGC